>CM035420.1:84954461-85416961 GCA_020310875.1 Ceratopteris richardii
CTTAAAGACTATCAAATGCATGTTAAGGTGCAAACAAGGTACATCTACTCTCTATCCTTGTCCATATTGCACATGAGGTTATAAACTAACAAAGAGAAAACAAAACAACATAGATTTAGTTGATGACATAGATGCAACTCCATTTGCTGAATGGGATATGCCTTTAATGAGGTGTCCCATGTTAGGTAAACCTAATCCTGACATGTCAGATAAGGGCTGGAATCCCATTATTCCATTCCCTTTAGTCAATGTCCACTTTTGCACCTTGCATGCCTTCATGAGAATTTTAGATAGACTATTAAAGCTCCATATAGAATACACATTTGCCATGAAGCTAGTTGATAAATCTATTCAAGCTATAAAGAAATTGGAGGAACTTCTTAATTCAATTGGTTGTCTTGGTGGAAATGTAACCTCAGTTGTTAAGAAAGTTGGAGAATCTCAAGATAGCTTGCAACAAGTGTCAATGACAGGGAATAAAGCAAGGCATTTTTTTAGAAGAGGTACTAGCACTCAAAATAATGAACAGTATGAGCTGTGGAAAGACCTATGCATGATCACAACAGACAATGACTCTCAAGTTGATCTTTGTAATAAGAGAAAGATAGTTTGGTCGAGCTTTGATAAGTTGGTAGGCTTAATGGGTTTTGACTAAGTCTAGTGCTATTCAATGTCAAATGTTTCAAGAAACACTAGTGGAGTTCACCAAGTGTTTCATTCAATCTTGGGAAGAGAGCAATGTAACACACTATATTGTAAGTGTAATCTTCTTCTACAAGTGTTCATTGCACTTACCTTTTTCCAATGTACTTAACAACTTTTAGCATATTTTGTTTGCACATGGAGCTTATTTCATGCATCGATATGGGTCATTAGAGATTTTCAGTACCCAAGGAATGGAAAAGTCACACTACAAAGCGAGGGGTTTCTACTTCAAAAACACCCGACATGGTGGTGGTCCAATGCAATCAAACTACATGGAGGAGATGTTTAATTGGTTTTACCGCACTACATTCTTGAGAAAGTTTTTTTTGGAACAACTTAGGGATTCAAAATTTCCAAAACTTGCAAGAACGATGCAACACAACATTGCCAGTGAGAAATGGAAGTCACCATTAGGTCCTCTTCATCATGCTCAATGGCATGCTAGGAGACAACGAGAAGGCTCAGCTTGGAAGTAAAGTGAATTCGTTATTTCCCATTATGTGGTAAAACCTATGATTATTGTAATCTTGGTTTCAATGTGTTATTATTTAATATATAATATTATATATGGTTTTAAACAGGTTTTGTCCATTCTAGTGTGAACAATTTTTTTTTTTTTTTAACTCTATAAATAGAGAGAACTAACTTCATTTCACACTTTTTGCAACTCAAGAGAATGGCACGCACCAAGCAAACTGCAAGGAAATATCACGTCTTCTTTCCTAGCCCTCATCTAGGTTCACAATGCCCACCATGGTTGCAGCCCAACCCCAAAGATTACAAAGTGGTTCCCAGAGCACATATGTGCCTGTGTCACATGATGGCACACCTCCTAGGAGCAGTCCAACACGAGAAAATGAAGTGTCCAATACACAGGCGTATTTCACTCCAAGACGATCAGAGTCCATTTCAGATGATGAGCCATGAACAAGGACACCCATCAAGGCAAGACCCGAATAGAAGTTGATAAGAAGGGGTGTAGGAGCGAGCGAAGAGGAGTCATCCCCGAACAAAGAAAGCAAGAATCAACCACCATGGAATGATATGCGAATTCGGATGAGCCATAGGGTAACACATGGAGGTAAGACACTTCCACAAGGACAAGGGCAAATACCAACAAAGGAGGAAAGAGAGCAAAATCAACAACCACATCGACAACAAAATGTGCAAGATGAAGATGGGCCCTCACATCATGTACCTCGAAGAAAAAAAAACTATCAACCATGACGTCGACCTCAATGCAAGACAAACATACCTCCGAACACAAGAGCTCCACAAAGACGAAGGAGGCACTACAGGGCTTTTCCAGAGATACAACACTACCAAAAGTTCATTGAACTACTCATACCACGAAGAGCTTTTGCAAGGGTAGTAAAAGAGGAACTACAAAGCTACTGTGCAAGTCTATGAGTACAAGGGATAACACTTGAAGCACTTCAAGAGGTAGCTGAGGCCTACCTCATATCCATGCTTGAGGAATCTAACCTCTGTGCTATCCATGCCAAGAGAGTAACCATACAACTAAAGGACATTCAACTAGTAAGAAGAATTAGAGGAAATAACCCATGATGTGTATATTGTACCCTTTGATAGGCCTACTTTGCGATGTAATAGAATGGATAATAGAAAATTTTGTTTTAACCTATATTCTTTGTGCTTTTTCTCTCTCTCTCACTCTCTCTCTTTGACTCCCACCATAATTGTATGCAACTAAATTTTCTTTCAGTCAGATATATATGGATTTAGTTGAACATGCATGCACTTTCCTCTATTGTTTTGTGGCTAGATATGTTCTTTTTGTACCTATTGATGTCCCACATGTCATTTTCATGCCAAAAAACCCCCAGCCATAGAAACACGGGATTCAAACCTGCAAATTTTTTACAAGGCTGAATCTCGTGTTTTTGTGGCTGGGGGATTTTTGCATATTTTGGGCTTGTGTAACCATAAAAGGTATGGCAGAGATGTAATGTTCTATTAAATCAGAGCTTATACCCTACAGGTAATCATTGGTATGCATAAAAGGTATGGGTGACATCTTTGGTCTATTAAATGTAGAGATTATACCCTACAGGTAAAGTTGGTCTTGATTCTACCAAAACCAAGTGAAACTGAAGAATTACATACTTTACTATGCTTTGTACCCCCTTAAAACACCAAAAGAGGCCAAAAAAGCCCCAGCCACAGAAATGCGCGAAACAACCTTGCAACATTTTTACAGGGCTATTTACCACGTTTCTGTGGCTGGGGCTTTTTTGGCCTTTTTTATGCATTTAAGTATACAAATAGACCAAAGGGACAATAAAAAACATCAAATTAGATACAATTTGTGGAGAGAAGATAAGTTCAATTTATTAGCACATTCATACACAAGACTAGACAAACAAGGAAAAAAAAATTTGTATTATCAAAACATTTACATCATTTCTTAACAGCCTTCAATTTCTCTACAACTTTCTTTCTCCTTTGGAGAGATTGAGGCAACTCGTAAGTCAATACAGATCTTGATATTACATGGGGGTCTTGCATTCCTAGACCCATGGCCATACCTATTTACCCTAATACTTTTCCTCTAAAATTAAGTCCTAATGTAGTTACAACTAAGGATTTCCTAACCAAAATGACACAATTAGTGCTTTGGGTAATGTTGGAAGTGAGGTAGGCCCTTGGCTCATGTCACAGGTCCATGGTTCCATAGGTCCTGTATATACAACGTAGAATCTAGCAATCTTCAATATTGACAAAACATGAACATACCACAACTTAATCATACAAATGATGAGACAAAGATAGAGAAAGAATAGACGACATGTGTATGGTGTTATGTAAGCCATCGCTTACTCATAGTATCATATATACCAATGTTCAATGTACAATGTGGGAGCAAAACTCTCAACCACTCTATGTGATGAGAAATAGATGAATGAGTGAATGTACAAATGTAACAAACATATTCAGATGTATGGGCAGAAATCTGAATATACATGAGATGTGTGACCTTATAGGTTATAGAAGAGTGAATATGAGTGATTGAAAGAGGAAGGATCAGTGTGAAACTGATAATCAACAAACCCTCATCTAACCTTAGGCTATGGAAGACCCTAAGTCAGATACGTGTGTGAAAAGATCACATACTTATAAAGTAGCAAAGAATGCTAACAAGTTTGCTGCCAAAAATCCTCAAACTCATGTGAACATACCTTCTCAAAAACCTCATCCAAATATACATAAAGCATATACGTACTGATTCTCTTGTACCTATGCCGAATAGGACTCCTCCTTATATGGATGCTACTGCCTCCATAAACTCCAAGTAGTACATGTGTGCATAAAGAGAATATGTACCTGAATACTTAACATAAGATGTTAAATGTGATAGTACTTGCTTGATTTTCTTTTGGCTAACTCCACTTCTTAATTAAGTGATAGGATCTGATGGAACACCTTTTTGAATACAAACATGTATCCAAAAATCAAGACAATCATAGAAAGTAGATTCTTCAAATGACTTGTACATCAGCAAATCTGAATTTTCTGAAGTTTTCTGAAAATACTGAATATGAGGTAACCTTTTCCAAACATAAAACCTCAACCCAAGTCTTCAACATGTGCTACAAAAAACTCTTTACCTTAAGAGTTAGATAAAGAAGAAATATACTTCTCTGCAACTTGTCATATACCAAGTAGCTCTGTATTGACACCAAGAATTCTTTGAGGGAACATATAAGCTGTCTGCTTAAAAGCTTCAACTAAAACATAACTCATACACATATGAGTCACAACATATATCTGCTGCTTTTTCTTTCTCTCAATGCAATTCTTTGTCAAATCTAGTAAATCATGACCAAGTGTAATGCAAAACAAGAAACTGCTTCTTCTTTAAACAGGATGTTCTCGTAGACTTGTCTTTGGATGTAGAGGATAAAAGAGGAAAAGTATATGGAAAATATATGAGAAAAGGAGGCCTTAATTTTCTTTTGGAAATGATGGACTTTCTTCTTCTGCATCTTTCTTTCACCTGATGATGTCAACATCTTCAAACTTCTCTTCCATACCTTTTGTTCTCTTCATCTTGAAGTAGCAAACACTCTTGACTTCTTCAAATGAAATCTTTTCTCTTCCTCTAGTGCTAAGAGTAAGAGATAAAACAAACATGGTATACAATAGCAAACACTCTTGACTTCTTCAAATGAAATCTTTTCTCTTCCTCTAGTGCTAAGAGTAAGAGATAAAACAAACATGGTATACAAATGGAAGTGAATATAGAATCATGTTTTATCATCTCCTCATATCTCTGAATCAAAATTCTGTTTCAAATGTCTGAAACGACTAAATTCACCAATCTTTTGTCTGAATGATGAATTACCCTTCTCGAGATACCTCTCTAGATCACATTTGTACCTGGATATTCAACCAACTTTACAATAGAAAATTGGCTGAAAACACAAAAAGTCATCCCATCTTCACATTTGTCTTCTTATATGAGCTTTCTTGCCATGAAAGAGATCTCTTAAAACTCTCTAGAAAAACCTCTAGATACTTGTTTTGATGTAGCCTTTAACTTTCAAATGATGAAAGCGTATAAAAGCACTCCTTGAAACCTTCAAATCTCTTCATAACTGCTCTTCTAAGACATGGCCTGCAAATGATAATCTGATAGTAAAAACTGATACTTGTGATTTGATATTGATCTGATTCCTTCATTTTCTCTAAACCATTGTTCTTCCTTGAATTTGAAGTAGTCCTCTCTTCATCAAGTCTGGGTCTTCAAATAATACTTTTGTACAGTATTTGCATACTCTTCCAAAAATATTTGGCTGCTAACAGATCATCAACTTCATACTCCACACTGATGAATACACATGTAACTGAATTGTCTAATTCTCAAATATCTACTCATCTAGATTAAGTGTGTATGTCAAATGTCAAATGTTAGAAGATGCTCTTAAATCATATGTTGTAAACCTGGAATTCTGGAAAACCTGAGAATATGAATGAGCCTTAATGCATTGATGCCAAAGACCTAAAGTTCTGAAACCAAAACGTTAGTGCTCTGATACCAAATGTTGGAAGTGAGGTAGGCCCTTGGCTCATGTCACAAGTCCATGGTTCCATAGGTCCAGTATATACAACACAGAATCTAGCAATCTTCAATATTGACAAAACATGAACATACCACAACTTAGTCATACAAATGATGAGACAAAGATAGAGAAAGAATAGACGACATGTGTAAGGTGCCACGTAAGCTATCCCTTACTCATAGTATCATATATACCAATGTTCAATGTACAATGTGGGAGCAAAACTCTCAACCACTCTATGTGATGAGAAATAGATGAATGAGTGAATGTACAAATGTATCAAACATATTCAGATGTATGGGGAGAAATCTGAATATACATGAGATGTGTGACCTTGTAGGTTATAGAAGAGTGAATATGAGTCACTGAAAGAGGAAGGATGAGTGTGAAACTGATAATCAACAAACCCTCATCTAACCTGAGGTTATGGAAGACCCTAAGTCAGATACATGTGTGAAAAGATCACATACTCATAAAGTAGCAAAGAATGCTAACAAGTTTGCTGCCGAAAATCCTCAAACTCATGTGAGCACACCTTCTCAAACACCTCATCCAAATATGCATAAAGCATATACGTACTGATTCTCTTGTACCTATGCCGAATAGGACTCCTCCTGATATGGATGCTACTGCCTTCATAAACTCCAAGTAGTACCTGTGTGCCTAAAGAGAATAT
The DNA here is from genome assembly GCA_020310875.1 of Ceratopteris richardii. Taxonomy (NCBI): domain Eukaryota; kingdom Viridiplantae; phylum Streptophyta; class Polypodiopsida; order Polypodiales; family Pteridaceae; genus Ceratopteris; species Ceratopteris richardii. The sequence goes on from CM035420.1 coordinate 84,960,927, forward strand.
GTACCTAAATACTTAACATAAGATATAAATCTTATGTTAAACACCATCCAATGTCTTTGAAGTAGCCCGAAATCTTCATGTAGAAGACAATCTTCAAATACATCATGTAGATGGCCGATCCTCACCATCAAGCTGCTAATGACCAAGTCTTCTTTCCATGAACAAGAGATAACCTCCTCTCCATGAGCTAGAGTGTGAGCACACCTTTCATCTTCCCCAAGAAGAATCTCCAAGAAGAACTCCATAGCTGCTCCTCAACATGCTTCAAGTTAGCACCATGGCTGCCCCGTGTGCTAGACGAAACACCACCTCTATTCAGGTCCAAGTTCCAAGCTTGTGTTGAATACTAGGTGAGAGATGCTTGATAATGAACCAAGCACTTGTTTTTATAGTATTGTTGATCCCTCAAAAAGCTCTTGAATAAAGCAAAATCACTACGATCGCTATGCTTCAAAAGAAAACACATTCGTACTTGTCCATTCGCTGTTCAATCCAAAACGCATCCGGTATAGTTTGTTTGTCTGCTAAAAATCTTAAAATAATCTTCGCATTCAGCGCTTCCGATCGGGGGACTTGAACCCTAGTCGTTTCTTTCAAAGGCCAATGACTTATCCACTAGATTGAGTGCGTTCGGTTGTATAAGAATCAGTAAGAAACGTTACTAAACCTGGAGCTTGTGAGCTATATGAACCAACTTGTCCAAATTTTATCACATGGGATATTGTACTCATATAACATTGTTTCCAACAGGTAATTGTACATAAACACAAAATTTTGCTAGGGGCCTTCAAGCACCAGGTCATGAAGTGCCCATCCGGACTGTAGTCTTTGTCTATGATAACAAAATCATCCTTTGGCAACTTTCCAATGTAGTTTGCCAAGGATGAACCACGCCCGCGAGAAGCTCGATCACCACCACATCTTGCTACGAACTTGTCAAGCTCAATTGCTTCCTGTTAAGAAAAAATGAGAATTCAAGCTCTTACAATGTTAACTTAAATATTTATCCATTTATTTAATTTAATTACCACTTACATCATGAAGCTTGTCTTCTTCCTCCCCTCTTCCAGGGGCATCAAGATCAATGCTAGAGTGGGCCACGCCACTCTACTACGGGGATGTAGGAATTTTTTTCTTCATTACCATCTCCTGTGCTGCACTGAACTCCTCCTCCGTAGTATAATTGTTGTAATCTTTTAAAATATCGGCACACACCATTGCTATGGTGTCTGCCATAGAATCCCCAAGTGGGATTGCCTTCTTTTCAAGTATGTCAGATGTGTTGTCAAGCGGAACATCTGACATTGTGGAGAAAATACTCAAGCATTCATCTACATGTAGACCGAATGCCTTCTCAATGTCATGAAGTAAAATAAATTCCTCTCCATCCACAACGATGCTGGAGAGATATTCAAGTTCCACCTCTGGTAATGTGGGCTTAGAGGGGTTGAGATTTGAAGGGGGGGCCTCCTCCATGCTTGATTCCTCACGTAGTTTGTCCTCAACACCACCAGAAAATTTTTGGTGGATTGTAATGCTTTCTTTGGCAAAATGTATGGCCTCTGGTTGAGGCTCATTATTCTCCTTAACAAAACCCCCAGTGACAAGGTTGGAGAGCTCAATAGGTGTAGATTCGGGCTCCTCATTAATGATAAAATATGTTGTTGCAATGTAGGAAAGGTACTTTGTACCCATCCTCTTCTTTTTGTTAAGTTTTTTTACTAATGGCACAGAGTCATCTAATAAGTGCCCTGCAATTTGAGCACTTACCATGAAGTTCTTAAGGCGCTTCATGAAAGCTTCATCATCTCTACATATGTAGAGTAGAAGGTCACATCGGACCCATTTACCCTCATGAGGTGGCATTTCTATAGAGTAACGCAAGATGTAGTACTCAAAGAACTCTATGATTTCCTCGAGCACATCAGAGTTTAGTTGAATTGTTTTGTCTAGATCAGGGACTCTAGACAATAGGTCATACAAGTGGTTTTGACCTTTGAACTCAGTTAATTCCAAAAACTCATTGAAGAGTTCACATGGACGTTTGGGTTGCAGGGTACTGGAGGATGCGACAGCCATTGCGCGTGATGATAGCTTGTGTGCGTGCTCTACGAGTGATTCTAGCTCTCCTTGGTTGCAAAAGTGAGAAATGAGAGAATAAGTGTTGCTTTTATAGTAGTTTCAAAATTTTAAAGTGAGTGGGACCCATTTTAAAACTAAATGATACCTTCAAATAAAACAATAATGCAAAGAACTCTCAAAAAAAAAACTTTGGCTCATAAAAAAGATTGACCAGAATCATTAACCAGAATAAAATACACCACATCTACACAATAGAAAAAATAAATTCTCATAACTTTAAAATTATAATAAATTACCATTGGAAAAATCAAAGATTTGGCAAATTGTACATCGTATTGAGATCAAAAAATTTTACATGCTACATGTCTTGCATGTTAAATACATTGTTGCAGACGAAGGATTATAAATGTAACATAGTTTGTGTGTACACTCTAGTACTCAAATAGTTCTTGAGCTATGACAATGAAAGTTGAGTTCCATCCACACTCCATTCAGGAAGGACTTTAATTTTATCCTCCAACCTCTTACCAATATGCAGACAAATAGAAAACTTTAAATGAACATATTTGAGTATAAGAATTTGTATAAACAAAAGAAAAAATACCATATGCTGCTTACCTTATACCATTTTATTCTGAACTTTGATTGATCTAGATCCTCAAATCCCATGATTACTAGATGTTCTCTCATGTTTGCAAGAGTCCAATGATGATTTACTGGAATAACTTCCATTTTGTTGTTGGGTAGCTTTATCTTAATTTCAAATGAAATTTAAAAACCCTCAAAACTTTGTAATGGTATCCATTCACCAAGTTCACACATCCAACGATCATAATAGAATATAATGTACAATGAAGTACGATGTTTCAAGTATCAAAATCCTATGCTTGTTGCACCAATTTTACAAGGGTATCTATCCCCTTTGGTGCATCCTTCTACAAGTCCCCAATTTTCACCTAGTAAACCCTCTACCTGCTCATAAGTGATATCTTTTAACATGAACATTGTTGAAGTCTCTAGAAATGTGAATATCTGAAATAAATGTACAAAAAACAATGAATAGGAACACACCAATGTAGTCCTATATATCTTGAAACTCTTATGAATTTCAAAGAGTTGTTTGTGTCCATCACCATCTTATGCTTCAAAGATGTTAATGTCCATACATCATGTTGCAGCCACTCGAGCTTTAAAAGAGAATCTCCCTTAATCATCTCTAACCTGCCAAAATCATTTGTTGAAGAGGGTACAACATATGTATGTGTGTAAAAGAAAACTCTCTCACATAATAGCTTAGCAGGACGGGGTTGTGGAAAGACTATCAACCCAACATCTGCATGCAATGCTTGGAAAGTACCTGTAAGACTATGAAGTGGTTGTTCTTCCACCAACATAGAAGGAAATATGTCTACAACAAAAAACTACACAAGTTAGCTAGGTATATTATGAAATTTGGACAAAAGTCAATGAATAATACTTATAGTTGATAGGATATCTCATTTTGTTTGAGTTTTCCAATTTCATGCTTGACATTGAAAACATGTTGTACAATGGCATCAATTTCACCATTTTTGAGCTTTTTGAAGCCTAATAACTTCCCTTTCCAATGAAGATCCAAGTTTCCACGATCTCTTACACAGTGAGGACCAACACTAGAGAGTTGCATGTACACCCATGCATCTTTGGAGAACTCCTGTCCTAACCAAATTCCTTATGTAGCCTTGATATTGTGACATTTTATCATGATAACCTCATCTTTTGGATGTCTATGAGATTTCAGTTTCTCCATTGGAGTTCAGGCCATGGAAATGACAGTAGGAATTCAAAGAAGATGATGTATAGAGAAAGAAACGGAGACGCAAAAACTGCAATGGTGTGCTAGGGAGAGAAAGTAGTGGAAAGAGATGACGTTTTCGGACCTAGCTATGAAAATGTGAGGTTTTGGAGGGAGAAAGTTGCATTTTGAGTTATTTTTTAAAAAGTCACTTTTTTCAGTTCAGTTCATGCACCGATTTTGATTTAAAACCTAAAAATAGCACTTTTGATCCTAAAAAGTGGTTGGGGGACTATTAAATGGTGTTATGATGAGTTTTATAACTTTTTTAAAATTAAATGGTGTTATGATGGTTGAATCCCTCGCCTCTTGAGGCGGGGGCGCGGGTTCAACCCCCCTGCGTGGCGGGACATCTGTGCCTTCGGGCGTGTATGAAGTGAAGCTGCCTTCGGGCGTGGAAACTTTGCAAGTGCCTTCGGGCCGTCTACTCTCTGATGTAAGTCCTTCCCGGTCTGAGTCTAACCCCTGTTCTTATGGGATAAGGGGGGTCCCATGGGTACTATGCCCTTCCCTGTACAGTTGTAATTTCAAAGTTAAAGTCAAGGGGGAGTAGGCCTCGGCCGAACCTCCATTTAAAAAAAAAAAAAAACTTTTTTTAAATTTTGAATTTTTGGGCCCAGGTAAGTTACGAGATTCCTTTCTCTCTCTAGAGGCAGAACTTGAACATAGGAGAATCCTGTCCCCTCATCCCCCTTCAGCCTAGTGATTTATAGGTTATAGACTGTGTCGACCACCCTCCTCTCATTGGTCCATCATTAATCACTCCTTAATCCAAAAGGCCCATGCATGGTTCATTTTTTTCCCTAATGCTCTAGGTTGAGCATGAATGAGTTGCCACAAAGGATGAGCATGATGGTTTTTTCTAATGCTTATTCAATATATATGAATAGAATATATGATTCTCTAGCTAATCACATTAGTTTTGAAGAATCAATTGCTCAAAACCCATATAATTCCCTTCTAAATGTGGAATTACTACCTTTATGCTTAGCTAGAAACTTTCAATAAAAATCAAATTATTAAAGAGAAACTAATATACATATATATGAAATAATAGAATATTATTAAAATAAAATTACTTTTCTTTTACAAGCTATCATTTACTCCCCCTACTCATATGAGATTTGTACATTATTTGCATTGGCTCATGCATTTCAGTATATAGTCAATCCGTGAAAGAAGATATATTTGTATTCTTATTACTATCGAGATTAGGTCTATATGTTTTGTTTCTCCATCTTTTGCTTCATGATTTTTGAGTTTCTATTCATACTCACTAATGAAAGCTTACATGCATTTGCTATTATATACTACAAAAGTAGAAACATCACTTTTTTTCTTGCAATGTAAATTTAAATGGAGCTCCTTTACCTGATAGTACCTCATTTGTTATTTTTGAAGAAAAATATTTGGTCGATGCATATGAAGCTTCTTCATGAACTCTTTCAGGGTAGTCACTAACATAGTACATGCACTGCTCAAGCATCCAACCCTTTGCCATATATTCTTCTAGTTTTTCTCTTTGTCACACATAACCTTTAATATTCCCATAAATCACTCAACTAAAACATCCATCAAGTGTTTATAACATCTGCAATCTCTATTTCATCCACAAGATGGAGTAATAAATAAACTTGAATATTAAAAAATGAGGTTGGAAGTTCTTTTTTTTATCAAACATAGTAGCTCCTTGCATTGACATTTCTTTTGTGGGATCGAGTCTTTGACTCTTTTGAGGTAATCCACCTATTATCATCATATATTGAATTATAAATTAATTATTTTGTAAATAAAATATTTAAAAAATCTTTTATATTAAATATAAAAGTATGATAGCTACCTTATAAGTGATCTAAGATGATATATTACATCCTATACTCCTTTTGTTGTACATCCATCCATAACCACAGGTAGAATGTGCTTCAAAAAATTATGCCAATCATGTGTCTTTAAGCTAGATAAGCTCCTATCATCCATAGTAAACATGTTTTGGAAAGATGTTCCATTGAATATGTAGCCATAACTTTGGTTTTGATTTATGATCCTTTAAACCATTCTTGATGCTATTGTATCTTTTAATTCAAGAAAATATTTCCATAATGAATAACCAGTATTCTTGAATATATGCATAGGAGCAAGAAGATGATAGATATTTAACTCTCTACAATACTCCAAATAATACCATATCAACATATTCTCTACTAGCACCAATTTTCTTTTACCTCTAATCTTTACATTCTCATCATCTTCATTGGTTTTGGGCACTAACCTGTTTCAACCCTTCCATTAAAATGTATCGCTTCTCTTCTGCATCTTAATGGATGATCGTCAGGCAAGAACCATCGATGTTGAAGATAAATATTTATATTGAGATTCTTTTTATAAATTGAACTCAACAAATCACCACAATAAGGAACCTGATATCCCTTTGTATGTATTCTTGCATCATCAAAACCATAAAAACATAATTAGATTTACTCACATACAATTGTATACATAATTATGAATAAAAACATTACATCTTTACTTGAACAAACACCATATCTTGGAAAATCATGTATAGTTCAAGCCATAATTCCACAAACCGTAATGTGTCTTTGATTAATGCTTTTGGATACATCAATAAAATTAATACCTCTCCATAACTCTTGGAGATCTTCATGTCTTTAAATTATCTTTTCCTTGGGAATAAAAGTGAAACCATTAAATGTTCAAATGGAGGAAAATATTTCAAATGAAAAAACTTTGTTTGAGAATTATAATTATTTCATATATGTCCACGAAAGATCAAGGTAGTTTATTGTTGCACTTTACAGTAATATAAGAATTAACCTACATAGGTATAATTTGCAAAGTGTATGAGGGCTACACCAACTTATAGTTTGTTGGGGAGTATTAAATTCACTCCGAAATAGGATGTGTATTTATATATGTACTTGTGTGGAATAGGGCTCAAGAATAATGTCTCGAAACCAATGGGCTCTCACTACAAGGAATACGGGCGTGTAGCGACGGTTAACGCGACAGAATTTCGTCGCTATAAAATTGCAACTTGCGTCGGAATTACCGTCGAGCGCGGACCGTCGATTATACGACGCAAAAAATGACGGTATTTGCGACGCTTCCGCCTAACGTCGCTTAAACGACGCTTGTCAAAGGCGTCGCTTAAGCGACGCTTTTTTGCGTCGCATAAGCGACGGTCGACACCGTCGTATAAGCGACGGTGCGTACCGTCGTATACGCGATGCTAAGCAAATGTCGCTTATACGACGACACGTTGCATCGCTTATACGACGATCTGTTGACGGACAAAAATTAAAACGTTGGAGGCTCTGCAATCGGCATTTTCACGCATCCGATTGAAGAGCTCTCCAACGTTCGCAATTGCGCTGCGCTTACGAGCTGAAGCAAGTATATGCAGAATTGTTGTTTTGCTTAAGCTCTCTGTTATTGTCTCCCTCTGTCTTTGTTTCTCTCTTTCTACATCTTTCTCTCTTTGAATTTTCTCTCTCTCTCTAGATCTCTCTCTCTCTAGATCTCTCTCTCTCTAGATCTCACTCTCTCTCTCTCTAGATCTCTCTCTCTCTAGATCTCTCTCTCTCTCTCTCTTCTCTCTCTTTATTGCAGGTTACTCAAGAAGCTAACCAAGCAAAAACTATGGATCACAATTGTAAGTACAATGTCTACTATTTGTAGATCATTTGAATTGTGTTATTTTCATTACATACCATACTCACACTTATTGATATGCACTCATACACTTATACATGATGAAGAAGCACACACACATGCATATACCTACATATACACATATACATGCACATACACACACATACACATAGAGTTATACATATACACACACATAGACAAGAACATGCACATATTGATACATACATATACACTTATACATGCACATGCATATACATACATATACGCACACATACACATGCACATATACACATATACATGCACATACACACACATACACATAGAGTTATACATATACATGCATATACATATACACACATACACATGCACATGCACATACTCATACACACATATACACTTATACATGCACATGCACATACATACATATACACACACATACACATGCACATACATACATATACACACACATACATATACACTTAGGTACACACATATGAATGAATTATATAATTAAAGTATTAAAACACATGCTTAATATAAACAATAATAACAATCAATAGAACAAAACTCTTCATTACTTAATACCATACACACAATTCAAAACATGACTGAAATGAAAAATATATATATATATATCAATGTAAATACATATAATCCAATGTCATAATCAACTAAAATCCTAATCATCATCATCATGATCATCATCATCATCAGCAATATCATGATCATCCTGATCTTCCTCATCCTCATCCTCATGATCACCCTGTGACGATCGAGATCGTCCCTCCTGTGTCTGTCTCTCCACCTCATCCATATTTGTCTCCCCATAATACTCCTGTATTACATATAACAAACATAAATCAATAAAATAATTAAAACATTCATAACAACAAAATAATTATATAAAATTTAAAAATACTCACAAAGGCATCAGGATGATCTTGTATATACTCGCTCAAACGCCGATATCCAAAATGTGTAGCATACTCGATCTCGTGTTTCGTAGGATATCGGCCATAATCCTTTCGCTGCAATGAAACAAATAAAAAGCATTAGTTGCTTGCATTTTAACTAAAATAAAAAATATACTCACAATAACACATATACTTACAAACGTAGCTACAAAACCATTATGGCCCATTTGGCCTAAGTGCGATGTGTGGCCCGACTCCACTCTCTTCTTTGCAGCAGCCTGTTTATTCAAGGAAAAAAATACATAAATTAAATTAAAAAATTACTAAAATATCTAAAAATTATAAATATAAACTATTAATTTGTGTACCTTCTGCTGAGGAAATGACTCCTGAAGACGTAGCTGTCTACGAAAAAACTGCCACGACTCAGGTGGTATGTTAGCTCGCCTCTTATTTTTTTCGACCATACAATATCTCCTGTTAATTTAATCTCAAACAGAAAAAAAAGTCAGAATACATACACATATATACACACATATACACATACACATACACATACACATACCCACATACACAGATACATGCAAACATATACGCATGCATATATGTATATATATACACATATACATACATATAACATAAACACACATATACATATCCACATATATACGTACACACACATGCATGCATATACACTCATTCATACAAAATACATGCATTTATCCCACAATAATATGTGTTGTGTATATGTGAATATGTGTGTATGTATAAATGTGTATATGTGAATATGTGTGTATGTGTAAATATGTATATGTGAATTTTTTAATTTTAACTATATTTGATGGATACATAACTTATATATATTTTTTTATGTTTCTTATGATGTAGATTCTGATCAATCAGATGGAACTCCACCACCGTCTCCTCATCGTGCAATGACTTTATACTGTAAGTATATGAAATATTTAATTTTAACTATATTTGATGGATACATAACTTATATATTTTTTTTATGTTTCTTATGATGTGCAGATTCTGATCAATCAGAGGGTACTCCACCACCTCCTACCCATGCAACGACTTCACATGTGTCCTCCGATAGGAATTATGATGAATTTTACTATCAAGAGCATATTATATGCTGGTGTAACTCTTGTTATGGCACGTATCGAAGACCACGATTGGAATGTATTCAACATGAGGCAGAGTATGGTACTTTTGAGCATGCACCATCACCTAGTCAACGTGATAATGCTTGGGTATGTATTTTCTATATATATTAATGTCATTTTTTTATTTAAAAACCATGTATAAAATCAAATTATTATTGATATACAGGAATACTTGCTCGATGATGATGATGATGATGATTTTTCTCATAATGTTAATATACCTCGTACACGTCATGGACTTGCTGTTCATCAATTACAAGCAGAAGTTTCTAGAAATCCTCTACCTCCTGGTTTAGAGAATGAAATGGCTGGAGATTATCCATTGCCAGCTCGTGATTGTTCTTTAGTACAAACATATGATAGAAGAAGATATGGAGGATGGAATAGAGGACCACTTCCTTTAGATGGAGAGGTTTTCAACTTTTGGGGTAATCGCTATATGATTGCTCCATCCACTATTACTAATGCTGGTCGTGGTCTCTTTATTGTAGAGGATTTGTATGTGCCTCCGAACTATGAAGTCACTCTTATGTCATTTTTTGGTCCTATATATGGATGGGGAGATTGGCATCGACTTTCACGTTATGTTCAAAGCATGAGTACTTATGGAATATGCTTGAACGCAGCATCTCTTACTAGTAGAAGGATTTTACATGCAGAAAATGAAAGATTATATATTGATGGAAGACCTTACACACATGGAAATATAGCAGGTTTAATAAATAGTAGTCGAGGGTTACATAATAGTTCAAGGACTAATTGCACATTTGAGGAGCGTGAAAATAGTCATGAATCACCATACATGAGTAGAGATGTATCAAGATACATAGTTGTCAATGCTATTACTACATTACATGCTGGTGATGAACTATTAGTGAATTATGGATGGCGTAGACCTCCAAGATCACATTTTAGCTAGAGAGAATAAAAATTTTCTATCCATATTTAATAAGTTATATACTTAATTTTATATTTGAAGTTTAATTTTTATTCATTTATGGAGTACTAATGAGTTTTATTTATATGTGTAGATTCCAACGTATGATGTTGATGATATTCGTCCACAACATTCACAATTACCAATAAGACCTCATTTATCAGAAGCTTCCATGAGGAGGCTACGCAAAACTAAGCCTGTGCAATATGCAAAGTTGAAAGATCTATATTCAAAAGATGATAAAGTACAAGATTTGTGTGACAATGATGAAGATGATGGCATGGCAGATTTTATTGAGGATTGGTATCAAAATGATAGTGAGAGCATGGATATTTCTAAAAATGAGAAATATCTTCGAGAGGAATGTCTAAAGCATGTATATGAAGGAAGTCATTTGACACGACTAAATGCGAGATTACTTATTCTCAACCTTCAAAATCGTTTTGGATGGAGTAATGTATCTGTTTCGACACTATTAAGGTATAAATTTCAATTTTCTATCTATTTATATATATATATATATATATATATATATATATATATATGCATAAATATATATACATATATAAATACATGTAGGTTTTTATTCTTACTTTAGATAAGGTTATAAGAACAAGAACTTGAATTGAATGGAAACTTTTTGCCCACGCATCTTTTAAAACTATTAATGCATCTTTCCAAATATTCGCAATGGTGACCTGGATGAGTCGCATGCACAAAGGTTACTCAAGAGACAGCAATCTGATTATAATGGAGTAGTCCACTTTGTATCCTAAAGTTCAGATGCTCATCATTGACATGCAAGAGGTTTACTGCATACCCAAGAAATCCTGCTCTATCTTGACTAACCTCTGTGCATGCGATTCATCCAGGTCACCATTATATGAACATATGTGTGAATTGACAGGATACGATTGTTTTGCGTAAATATTTTGAAAGATGCATTAATAGTTTTAAAAGATGCGCGGACAAAAAGTATCTATTCAATTCAAGTTCTTGTTCTTACCTTATCTAAAGTAAGAATAAAAACCTGCATGTATATATGTATGTATATTTATTTACCTTTTTTAATATATCTTTTTTTGATAAACTTACAGGTTATTATCTGAAAAGTTTTTACCAAGTCAAAATATTCTTCCTACCTCACATGATGAAATGAAGAAGATATCAACAATCTTGGTATAGATTATCAATGTATACATGCATGTCCTAACGATTGTATTTTATATAGAGGTGAATATGCAGACTCTTTGACATGTCCCAAATGTCAATCTCCTCGATATAAGGGTGAAGAAGGTAAAATCCCGAATAAGGTATTGAGACATTTTCCATTGGCTCCACGGATTAGACATATGTTTCAAAGCCCCGAATTATCAAAGCTTTTGACTTGGGGACATGATCACAAAAGTACTGATGGAATAATCAGAATTCCTCATGATAGTGTTGCTTTTCAGCATATTGATTCTACATGGCCTGAATTTGCACAAAATCCACAAAATCTAAAGTTAGGAGTTGCATTAGATGGGGTTAATCCATTCTCCATGAAATCCAGTAAATGGTCAACATGGCCAGTGGTAGTCATAAACTACAATCTTCCGCCATATCTTAGCATTAAAAAGGAACATTTAATGCTTTCACTTTTAATCCCAGGCAAAAGACAAGTTAAAGATATGAATGTATATCTTGCTCCTCTCATTGACGATCTTCAAGAGTTATGGAGAGGTATTAATGTCATTGATATATCAAAAAGCATCAATGAAAGACATATTACGATTCGTGGTATTGTGGCTTGGACTATTCACGATTTTCCTGGATATGGCGTTTGTTCAGGTATTGATGTAATTTTTTTATTCAATATGCATATAAATAAATATGATTTAATCTAATTATATTTTTATCCTTTTCCATGATGCAGGAATATCTACTAAGGGTTATAAAGCTTGTCCATATTGTGGTGATTGGTTGAGATCAATCTATAGTAAGAATCTCAACAAAAATATTTATCTTCGACATCGACGATTCTTGCCTGATGATCATCCATTAAGATCTAAAAGAGAAGCGATACATTTTAATGGAAAGCTTGAAACAGGCCAGTATCCAAAACCTATGACGCCTATGGATTGGTATAAAAAATGGACAGATGGACCTCTGATAGATCCAGAAGCAGAAATCTTCAGTGATGATTCAGATAATGAGTATGTGAACGGAGGTAAAGGGAAATTGGCACTCGCAGAGAACATATCAATATGGTATTCTTTGGAGTATTGGAAAGAGTTAAAAGTATGTCATCTTCTTGATCCTATGCATATATTCAAAAATATTGGTTATTCATATGGCAGCATCTTCTTGGACTAAAAGATACCACAACATCAAGGAATGATTTGAAAGATCAAAAATCCAAACCAAAGTTATGGCCAGTTTTTGATAGACATCGACAAGAAATGACTTATGCATCTGCTCCTTGGGTACTTACAACAAAAGAGATACAGACTATCAACAATAGAATTCAATTGATCAAGACTCCTACAGGATATGGAGCATCGTTTCAAAACATGTGTACTATGGATGATAAGAGCTTATCTGGATTAAAGACCCATGACTGGCATAACTTTTTGAAACATATTTTACCTTTGGTTATCGATGGATGTACAACGAAAGGAGTACGAGATGTGATCTATCGTCTTGGATCACTTATAAGGTAATTATGATACTTTTATATTTAATATGTATGAATATTGGATATCTTTTATTTTTTAATTAACTTCTTTACAATTGTTTTTATGATTTGTATAGGTGGATTACATCCAAAGAGATCGATAAAAATTTGATCCCACAAAAAAAACGTGAATGTAAAGAGCTACTATGTTTGATGGAAAAAGAACTTCCTACTTCATTTTTTGATATTCAAGTTCATTTACTAGTCCATCTTGTAGGTGAGATAGAGATTGCCGGTGTTGTCAACACTCGATGGATGTTTTGGGTCGAGCGATTTATGGGAATACTAAAAGGTTATGTGCGACAAAGAGCAAAACCAGAAGGATCCATGGCAAAGGGTTGGATGCTTGAAGAGTGCATGTATTACGTTAGTGAGTACCTTGAAAGAGTTCATGAAGAAGCTCCACGTGCATGGACCAACGAGTCTTCTTCAAAAATAACAGATGAGGTATTATCAGGTAAGGGGGTTCCATTCTTATTTACATTTCAAGAAAAAAATGATGTTTCTACTTTTGTAGCATATAATAGCGAATGCATGCAAGCATTCGTTAGCGAGTACGAGGAACTTCAAAGTCTCCAAAGTAAAAGGCGAAAAAACAAAAGATCTAGACGTAATCTCGATAATAATGAGATTACAGATATACCTTCTTTCACGGATTGGCTATATAGTCGTTTGCAACGCGCCAACGCAAATAAAGAAGAAATCTCAGATGAGCAAAGAGAGTTAATGATAGGTTGTGAACAAAAGGTAATTTTATTAAAATATATATTTTATTTTTTTCATATATGTATGTTAGTTTCTATTTACTAATTGAATTTATTTTGCAGGCTCGAATGTTCACTAATATGTGGGCTTTTGGACAGCATATTAGAATCAAAGCCATTGATTCTTTACGTAAAACAAAGGATTCTAGTATTGTTGCTTGTTTCAAGCAACTATCACATGCTAGCTCAAAAGACACGAACCTTATAGATAGCGAACTTGGTTACGTAGGAACTATTGTTGGTATCTACGAAATTTCATTTCATACATTCAAACAGGTAGAAAAAAGTTTACATATTTTTTTTAGAGTTAGTTATTTTTTTAAGCACCTAATAATGGGACGTTTTTGTTGTTATATATTTTGATAGGTCATTTTGAAGGTTGACTGGTATCGAGCGGAGTATAAAGGTAGTAATTCTACAATAAGAAAGGAATTATCTGGGTTTTGGGCAATTGATTCTTCCAAGGTAATGCGATCTACTAAAGAACCATATATTCTTCCTAGGCATATTGAACAAGCATTTTTTTATAAAAACCCAGATGCTCATCCTTGGTGGCAAGTCATTCATGTGCAACCTAGAGGTAGGTCATTGTTTGAACAGTTTATTGTTAGAGAGATTGAAGAAAGTCCTCTTGATGATTCAGCATCAGATACTGATACATCAACATCTGGAATAGAAATTAGACTCATTATACGTGATAATGATACTAATCTTTTTGATGAAGAGGATAATTCTCTACATGCTGATTCTACTGATGAGGAAGAGGAATTACCAGAAATAGATATTAATCCACCAATAGATGATGTGATTCATGAGAACATAGATTTAACAATAGAAGAAATAAATGACATCAATAAGGATAATGAAGATGAGACTATATTGATGTCTTACCAAAATGATGGCAATAATGAAAACATATGAGCAGATTAGATAGTAACTTGAAGCTTCTGAATGGATATCAGATAATAGGTTTTTTTTATTAACTTGAATAACGATGAATCCTACTAGAGAGATGAAATCATGTTCTTCTAAGTTAGAACATGAAGCTCGGGGGTATGCCTAATTATTCTATATATAGCTTTATCTTCGAGGAGTAAATTTTTATCATGTATGTATGCATATGTGTGTGTATTCATGTGTATTATATGTATACATATATTAGTATGCATATATATGTATTTCATGTATATGTATGTGTTTGCATGTGTGTGATATATGTATACATGTATTCATGTACGTAATATATGCAAGTGTTTATAATTGTGTACATGTATATATGTATATGTGTCTATGTGTAAATATGTACATGTAAATATGTATGCATGTATATATATGTTTATGTGTGCATGTAGGCATGTACATGTATGTGTAAATATGTACATGTAAATATGTTAGTATGTATATATATATTTATGTGTGCATTTAGGCATGTATGTGTGAAGCATAATATATCTACTCCATTTTATATTTATGTATCCTATCTACATGATGTGTATATATCTTTACATATATTATGAATCATGATCCTCGTTGATTCGAGTAGCTATATATAGAGGCATAAGGTTGGGAGGAGAGACATCTCTCTAGTAGGACGTCGGAGGTGTACATATACTTCAAACATATGGCTAAAAGGTTGAATTAGAGTTTTTAAATTAGGGATTTCAAAACCCTAATATTAAGATTAGTGCTCTCTGTCTCTGTCTCTCTCTCTCTCTCATATACATACATACCGTGCATTGTCACGACGATGCGCCATAAGTGTCCGCATCTCTTTTAAACACCATTTAAGAGACCACCCTGTCCCAAACTCCGTCTCAAGTGAACTGAGCACGTACTTTTTATCCCTCTCATCATGCTCACTACAAAAATAAAAAACATAATATAAATAAAACATAAGATATATATTTCAATTTATATGTAAAACTTTTACTTACTTCCACGGTAAGTGGATAAAGCGCAGGTAAGAGTCGCATAGTGCACGCATTCTCCTCTTGAACTCCAATCCATTTCCTATGTATACAATATTCCCCTCTCGCTCTATGTTGCACTCTAGTCCTAACGTGCCTATGCATGTCCTCATAGGCAACGTCTCTGCTCTGCTATCACGTGCTGGAGGTGTATAGGTGTCTTGAAAATAGATAGATAGAAATAAATAAAAATATGTGCTATAATATCATTAAAAAAATTTATGAAAAAAAAACATACCTATGAGCAGATAGCTCTCTTCCTGCATGTGGATCCGCAGAAGAGCCCTCGTCTGATCGCGTAAGCATCTGGATCGTATAATCCAGCTCCTCATCGGACATCTTTGCGTAGTCCCGCATTATGGCCCCTAGAGTATCTGACGGAACTCTTGCTCTCATAAGACTTTTTATGAGAGTGAGTTTCACCTTTCTCTCTTTACTGGGATCCATAATACCTAACATATAAAACAAAATGGTTAGAAATCAATATATATATACGTGTATGTGTGTGTATGCATGTGTATGTGTGTGCATGCATGTGTATGTGTGTGTATGCATCATTATGTGTGTATGTGTGTAGGTATATGTGTGTGTTGTCTATGTGTATGTGTGTGTGTCTACGAGTGTGTATGTGTTTATGTATATGTATGTATCTATGTGTGTGTATGTATCTATGTGTGTATGTGTATGCATGTATGTATGCATATGTGTGTGTATGCATATGTATGTGTGTGTATGCATATGTATGTGTGTGTATGCATCATTATGTGTGTCTATGTATGCATTTGTACGTGTGTATGCATCATTGCATGTGCATGTGTCTATGTGTGTATGTGTGTGTATATGTGTGTGTGTCTATGTGTATGTGTGAGTGTTTATGAGTGTGTATGTGTTTATGTGTATGTATGTATCTATGTGTGTCTATGTGTCTAAGTGTGTATGTGTATGCATGTATGTATGCATATGTATGTGTATGCATATGTATGTGTGTGTATGCATTATTATGTGTGTCTATGTATGCATGTGTATGTGTGTATGCATCATTACGTGTGTATGTATCTATGTGTGTATGTGTGTGTGTATATGTGTTTGTATGTGTGTATGCATGTGTGTGTGTATGCATGTGTATGTGTATATGTGTATATGTGTATATGTGTGTATGCATGTGTGTGTGTATATGTGTGTATATGTTTGTATGCATGTGTGTGTATGCATATGTATGTGTGTGTATGCATTATTATGTGTGTCTATGTATGCATGTGTATGTATGTATGCATCATTACGTGTGCATGTGTCTATGTGTGTATGTGTTGTATATGTGTGTGTGTCTATGTGTATGTGTGTGTGTCTATGAGTGTGTATGTATTTATGTGTATGTATGTATCTATGTGTGTGTATGTGTATGCATGTATGTATGCATATGTGTGTGTATGCATATGTATGTGTGTGTATGCATAATTATGTGTGTATGTGTCTATGTGTGTATGTGTATGTGTATACATTATGACAGTGTATGTAAGCATGTGCATTATGTATGCATATAAGTATGTATGTATGCATATGCATATGCATTATGTATGCATATGCATATGCATTATGTATGCATATGCATTATGTATGCATATGCATTATGTATGCATATGCATATGCATTATGTATGCATATGCATATGCATTATGTATGCATATGCATATGCATTATGTATGCATATGCATTATGTATGCATATGCATATGCATTATGTATGCATATGCATATGCATTATGTATGCATATGCATATGCATTATGTATGCATATGCATATGCATTATGTATGCATATGCATATGCATTATGTATGCATATGCATATGCATTATGTATGCATATGCATATGCATGTGTATGCATATGCATGTAAGTATGTATGTATGCATATGTGTGTGTATGCATATGCATGTAAGTATGTATGTATGCATGTATGTATATGTGTGTGAATGTGTGTGAATGTGTGTGTGAATGCGTGTGTACATGTGTCTGTATGTGTGTATGCATGTGTATGTGTGTGTATGCATCATTATGTGTGTATGTGTGTGTACATGTGTCTGTATGTGTGTATGCATGTGTATGTGTGTATGCATCATTATGTGTGTATGTGTGTGTGTCTATGTGTATGTGTGTGTATCTATGAGTATGTATGTGTTCATGTGTGTGTATGTGTCTATGTGTGTATGTATATGTGTGTGTGTATGTATCTATGCATGTGCATTATGTATGCATGTAAGTATGTATGTACATTATATGCATATGCATATGCATTATGTATGCAAATGTATGCATGTATGTGTTTATGTGTGTATGTCTCTCTATGTGTGTGTATGCATATATGTGTGTGTATGTGTGTATATGTGTCTGTATGTGTGTATGCATGTGTATGTGTGTGTATGCATGTGTATGTGTGTATGTGTGTATGTGTCTATGTGTGCATGTGTGTGTATATACTATATGTGTGTGTGTCTATGTGTATGTGTGTGTACCTATGAGTGTGTATGTGTTTATGTGTGTATGTGTCTATGTGTGTGTATGTGTTTATGTGTGTATGTGTATGCATGTATGTGTATGTGTGTGTATGTCTCTCTATGTGTGTGTGTATGCATATGTGTGTGTGTGTATATGTGTGTCTATGTGTGTATGCATGTGTATGTGTGTGGATGCATCATTATGTGTGTATGTGTCTGTGTGTGTATATGTGTGTGTATGTGTGTGAGCGTCTATGTGTGTGTATGTGTGTGCACGTCTATGTGTATGTGTGTCTGTGTGTGTATGTGTGTGTGTCTATGTGTATGTGTGTGTATCTATGAGTATGTATGTGTTCATGTGTGTGTATGTGTCTATGTGTGTATGTATCTGTGTGTGTGTATGTATCTATGCATGTGCATTATGTATGCATGTAAGTATGTATGTACATTATATGCATATGCATATGCATTATGTATGCAAATGTATGCATGTATGTGTTTATGTGTGTATGTCTCTCTATGTGTGTGTATGCATATATGTGTGTGTATGTGTGTGTATATGTGTCTGTATGTGTGTATGCATGTGTATGTGTGTGTATGCATGTGTATGTGTGTATGTGTCTATGTGTGCATGTGTGTGTATATACTATATGTGTGTGTGTCTATGTGTATGTGTGTGTACCTATGAGTGTGTATGTGTTTATTGGTGTATGTGTCTATGTGTGTGTATGTGTTTATGTGTGTATGTGTATGCATGTATGTGTATGTGTGTGTATGTCTCTCTATGTGTGTGTGTATTCATATGTGTGTGTGTATATGTGTGTCTATGTGTGTATGCATGTGTATGTGTGTATGTGTCTGTGTGTGTATATATGTGTGTATGTGTGTGAGCGTCTATGTGTGTGTATGTGTGTGCGCGTCTTGTGTATGTGTGTCTATGTGTGTGTATTTGTGTGTATGTGTGTGTGTCTATGCGTATGTGTGTGTGTGTCTATGCGTGTATATGTGTGTGTGTGTAAGTGTGGGTGTGCGCATACCTGTCAACCGTCTCCCTTCTCTCTCTCCCTCTCACGCGTGCTCTTTCTCTCTCTCTCTCTCTCTCTCTCTCTCTCTCTCTCTCTCTCTCTCTCTCTCTCTCTCTCTCTCTCTCTCTCTCTCTCTCTCTCTCTCTCTCGGTCTTGCGTTCAAGGCCCGGCACAAATGTGCCGGGAGAATTGAAAGTTTTTTTTTTACATTCCAGAGCGTCGCATATGCGATGCTCTGCAGTTTGCCAACGTCGCTAAGTGTGTCGCTAACTAGCGACGCTTTGGTGTTGCGTCGCATAAGCGACGCTACCGTCGCTTATGCGACGATGCTCGGCCAAAAAAAAAATCCGATTTTTTTACCGTCGCTTATGCGACGATTTCATCGCATAAGTGACGGTTTTCGTTTTTTTCCCGATTCGGGGGCGTCGCTACGCCCCCCTTTTTCTTGTAGTGTCTCCCAAATATGAAAGCACTAAGTACAACTAGGGATACAAATTGATACTTCTAGATTCACCTAGAGAATGCTATATGTATGGTTGTGTGTTTTTGTATGTATGTATGAATATGTGTTTGTATACATCTATGCATGTACTAATGTATGTAATATATATATGCATGTAGTGTGTTTGTATGTATGTATCTATGCACTTGTATCTATGGATGTATATGTCTCTACAAATGTATGTGCTATATTCGAAGGATTGATGTAATGTGTATACATGTAAATTTATGGGGGCATATGTATGTATGGATGTAAATGCAAAAACGTGAGAGTTTCTCATAGATCATTAATTTAATGAAAGCTTCAAATGATAAAGGGAGTTACTTATATGAAGTTCCTATGCCATGAAAGCATACTTCAACCTTATCATCATCTGTATTGCAGCCAATAGATGCAAGTGATTCACATATGTTTTTGTTTTTTTAGGCCTAGTCACTTATCGACATGCTCTTTTTATCCAATGTATGCAAATCATTCTTCAGTTGCAATTTTTTGTGCTTTTGTATTTGTCGCATAAAGTGTGACCAAAGTGTTACAATTTGCCTTTGGATTTTTGGGGTCCTATATGTGCCCAATCATGCTATCTTGTATGCTATGAGATAGCCACTACACTATAACCTTCCATGATCCTTGATTTGATTGTTCATATGTTCTTAATTGGTTCACAATCTGATTCCTCTCTTATAATTTTGGAGCATTTGCACATTCTCCTTTGATGTACTTCTAGTAACCTTTTCCCATCAGCAAACTCTTCACTCTAAATCTCCAAGCATGAAACTTGTTCATGTCTATCTTATCAATCATATGTTGGCTCATTCCATCAACATTTTCCATTTCTATAGCGATTTAGAGCACTACAAAAAACATTATAACCAAAAATTTTCTTGAACACTTACACTCTAACTTGACACTTCCATCTTAGAAAAACACAATGTCTGTGTATCGATAGTATAGAAAATCACATGAAAATCTAGAACAAGAATGTTTGGGAGATGCCAAGCAAAGGCAATTTACAATGTTGCAAAGTATCTTGTGTTTTTTGTGGGCTCCACCTTGTGAGCTTGAAATGGAGGTTGAGATGGCTCTAAAACTAAAATCTAAAAAAAATTGGGACATGGATCTGTAACCGAAATCTGATAACTAAAACTTGGGAGAGAGCTTTGAAGCCTTCTACCTTCACACAAAATTTCATAGAGATTTGACATCATTTATGAAGCACATGTTTTCCATGCATTCTCATGTACTTTTCCCTAGTGGATTTATCCATGAGATCTCTACACCCACACTAGATCTCATACCATGTCAAAAGAAAGAAAATACAGAAGAGAGATCTCAAACACTCTCACTTAGAAAGAGAGTGATGAAAGAATAATCAAATTCCCTATGCATACTTGAAGCATAAATGACATCATAAAGATAGTCATACAACTTTTGTTCACTCAAATGAGTGCGTATCTCAACTCTTGAGGATTGAACATGAGAGATTTTGCACACAACTTGCTAATGAAAGTTATCTTACTCAAAGTTGTCACTCCGACTCTAAGAACTAATGATTCCAAGATAGACAAGTTATTGCCTTCACTAGGCATGCACACTGAGACCAGTACTCAGTTCTAGAATTCTTTCTCTAAGAATATGCAAAGATTATATATGTACTTTAAGATAAATTTAGGAAATAAGTATATCTTTTCAAAAAACCAAAGATTACTTGAAATGCGTATGATTTGAAGAGGAAAATTTGCCCAAAACATAGAGCTATCTAGCTCATAAACATATAAATGAGTAAGCTAAATATGGGTATGAAAAGTTGAACAAAATCACTCATGCAAGCATGAGACTTGCTTACTCAAAGCATATAAGAGCATATACAGACATGGGATTCACAATTCAAAGTAAAATGTGTGTAGTTATAATCATGAAAAGAGTTCATAGATGTTGGGAATCACATTTCCTAAACTAAAGGCTTTGTCACACCTAAGTGTGATAGTTGGATTTGATCATTGTGAGCGGTTTCTTCAAATTGAAATTCAAACTCGAGTCTTCATACGTGATGTCTTACTTCCAATTGCTCCAAGTGGTATCCATCCAAAGTTCCAAAATCTTGGAGTGTGAATCTCAACAATCCCCCTCAAGATTCAACCGCCAACTCTTCATCCTAGATCCAACAATCCAATGCCTTTCTTGAACTTTTTAAGCTTGATTAAGTCTGCGTCAATGACCATGTCAACACACTAATCCTTGATACTTATGTCTTGTACATGAACCTCCTTAGTGAGCACTTTCTCTCTATTGTAGTGATAATGCACATCTATGTGCTCAATCCTAGGATGGAACATAGGGTTGGTAGATGGATACACACTACTCATGTTATCACACATGATTGGAAATTGATTGACCTGCAAATTTAGTTCCACCATGAGCTTTGTGAGCCATATAAGCTCACATGTCACTTGAGTTAAAGATCCGTATTCCAATTCTATGGAAGATAGGGTAACAGTGGGTTGCTTCTTTGCCATCCAATAGATGATCTTTTTGCGAGACATGACTTCATATCCACTTGTACTTCTCCTACCTTGTTTGGATACAACCTGATGAACATTTGTATATGCTATTATCTGCATTCATTTAAGTACCTCTGAGATATCTAAGCACTCTTTTTGCTACAAGTAGATGTGCAACCATAGGTATGTGCATGAATGGAGAAAGCACACCAATTGTATATGCTAGACCAGGCCCTCCATTGGTGACATAATCTAATGGGCACACTATGGACCTATGAGTCCATAATTCTTGAATACGTTCAAAATGTAATTTCTCTCCATAAGCCAAATACCATTGTGTTTATGTATGATTTCAATACCTAAAAATCCTTTATATCTACAAGATTTGAGATCTTAAAATACTTCCCAAACTTCTCTTTGATGCCCTTGATCCCATCTTCATGATCACCTATAATAATGTAGTCATCTACATAGACACATAATTAGATATATGCTTCACCTTCTTTTTTGTAGAGCAATGATGGAACCTCTTTGCTTTAAAATGATTTTTGCAAGCTACAAACATAAATATCTATGATTTTATCTTCAAAACCTTATTGTTGGTCCATGTACATAATCTCCTTTAGTCTCTATTCAAAAATTCTTTCTTCACATCAATTTGATACATCTTCCAATGATTGCTTGTTGCAATGACAATGGTTTCTTTTATGGTAGTCATCTTAGCAACAAGGCTAAGTGTCTCTTCATAGTCTATTCCATATGTTAGAGCAAAACCTTTGGCTATAAAACTATCTTGGTACCTAACAAAAGTACCATATGAGTGATTCTCTACCTAATAAGCCCACTTCTTTCCAACTACCTTCATATCCTTCTTCCCTAGGATAAGAGTCTAAGTGTGATGTTAAAATATATCCTTATCCTTCTAGGAATGTCTCCAGTCATGATAGAATTAATAGGGATTTCCCAATAAGGTTCTTGGGTTGGACAGGGGTCTGCTAGAACAGAGGCCCTATAATGATTTTCCCCACACCTTTACGCAACGTTCACCGCTCTTACCACTTATTGAATACTATTTCATCACTACCAAGATCACATACAAGGTTGCATTAACAGCTTCAATCCTCTGAATACCATTCACTCATATACTATCAAATTTACAAATGCATAGCCATCAACACCAATTTACTTACAATAGACAATATTCATATCTATGCTTATGACATGAGCATCATATCCAATTAAAATTTAATTTTCATCCATAATTCCCTATATGTATGTGGCGTGGGCATCTTCAAAACTACATCTAATCCTCTTCTACAGAGCCCTTAACAACTTCTGTACATGCACAGGATTAATTTACTATGCCTCGGGGCTAGTAGAACTGGAGGCAACAACTTGAGTAAGCAACTGCTAACTCTAATGTTGCAAAAATCCTTCCTGTAGATAAAAATCATTCTTGAGGGTAGCTTCATACCGGAGTTTCCAATAAGCAATTCACACATCTGCTCTCTGTAATTGATCCTTCAAGATGCCCAATTGTTTCTCCATTCTATTCTATTGAGATTCAAATTGAATTGTTTTAAAATAAGCTTGGCGCTCCTTTGAGTGGCTTCCAATTCTTTCTGCAATTGAAGCTTCCAGTTGATTTCATCATTGAATGCCTCCACTTTTTGGAATAATTCTTCCTTTGTAGTGGCTAACTTTGTTTCCCATTGAATGGCTTTAGTATGAAGAGTGGCACACATTTGCTCCAGATCAGTAGCTTGAGCGGTTGTAGCTTCCAAAACTTTACTTATCCTATCGAGAGCAACATCTTTATCTGCTAGGGATTTCTATAGCTACACTAAGTGAGCCTCATGAGACAATGCATGGCTCTGTAGCTGAGCTTCATTGGCACGTGGGCCAATAAGTTCCTGTTGGAGGGGTGCAATATCGACTTCCAAGATGTCCAATTTATGTTGAAATTCTTGAGTGGGTGCTTTCTTTTCTACAAGCATATGAGACTAGAATACTTATGAAGACTAAACGAGATAATGACCAATGGTGGCCAAATGTTGTATGGAAGATGGAAAAGGGAAGGAGAGAGAAGAGGATGAGTTCATGACTATTGGGGTAGATGGTAGCCGCACCAATTTCAGTAATCGTGGTGGAGAATAATCAGGAGATTTGGATGAGGTATTAGTAGAAGTAGTGGAGAAAGACCTAGGAATACGAGAAGTGATCGGTGCAGTGGAGATGGTCGGGACGAGTGGTTGGTGCTTGGTCAATAAAGAAGGAGGAGGAGAGGGGATGGTTTCGAGAGCCACTTTGTGCATGAGAGAGGATGACTTTGTGGGCTATCACAGATAGTGGAGTGGATGGATAACAAGGAGGAGTGGTAAAAATGTCAGCCACTTCCTTACTAATGCCTTCCATAGCCACCACGAAAGCAAAAGCCTCCTTCTCGGAAAGACAAATGCTAGAAGAAGTTAGAACAGAAGATGTACTAGATGTCAGAGAAGATATAGGAGCCACGTGACGTCGCTTCTTCAAGAAGCACAACAATACTTTGTCATCATCCTCCACATCAACCATATGAGAGGAAGATGCCAGAACAAGATGAGGAGGAACAGTAACATCATATGCAGCTGCAATAGAGACAAGAAAAGAAAACATTTGTGGGAGTTGAGTGAGCAAAAATTCGCCCTTAACTAACTGCTTAACAACCACCTAACACTCCTTGTGGATGCAGCAGAAGTATAGTAGTGCCCAATTGATGGACTCTTGTGAAGCCACCTCAATGACCGAATGTAATATGTCGGGAGATGTAATAATTACGTTTTTGCAAATTAATGAAGGATAAAAGAAATTGGAGGGCTTGAGACTCAAGAGCGGGGTGTTACATAATAGCATACTCATTGATGATGTACGAGGAAATACCTGATTCATCATGGTGAGCGGAAGTGGCAAAACATCAAGCTTACCCTCGTTGGCAAGATGAAACTAGTCCACAATCATAGAAACAGTGTTATGCATGGTGATGTAGGGAGAGATGATTGGCCATGCAGTAGCCATAGACGATCAATCAGAAATGGCCCACGTGAGAGTAAATGACAATGGAAGGGTCGGCATGTTATGCCATGGCGATTCAGCAAACTACAGCAAGCCTCGTACTCGAACCTACTTCGCGAGTGCATTTGGAATGCCTATGTGAAACGCAACAATATGGGGCAGAGCCTCCATGGCCTAAACAACACAAGCACGCATAGAATACACAGCAAACACTAGCTCGACAAAGCACACACAAAGTGCAAGAAAGTAGCACACATAGACAATAGAGGAGGTCCAAAAATCATGGTTTAAATAATCCGTGTAGGATGATTGCATGTGATTAATCATAAAAGTGAGCGACACAATGAGTCTTGGCCATTGTAAATCATTAATGGTATATCACTCCAATAAAACATAAATGGCAAACGGTGATGCGGATTTGAAAGCTACATGCAAAAATTAAAAATACGAAGTGACCAGGGCGAATGAAAGAACACTCAAATACTCAACTAGAAAAGAACCAAAGAAGGTCTAAGGTGTTTGCGAGGGATGCCATATTAAAATAGTCATGGACGATGGACAATAAGGTCTTAGTTTAGAGCCATTGACGTGTTAGGCAGAACTACTCTGGTAATTGTCGCCTAGTTGAGTAGAAATAAGGTAGGGTCCAAACCAATGAAATTTAAATTTTCTTGTTGCATGATTGGTTTTGAATTATAGAATAACACCAATTGGCCAACTTTAAAACTAAAGTCTAAAGAAAATGATCATGAGTTTTAGCTTGGCATAGCTCAACTTCTTGTAAGAGGAGAAAACTTTCCAACCATCGCTCATGAAGAGAGCATAGAGTATCAAGTCGAGCAGGAACTAATTGATTAGGTAATACTTTTTTCTCCAAGGCCACATGTAAACTAGGTACAACCAGCTCCATCAAAACAATGGCCTCCAATCTGTAAGCCAATTTAAATGGTGTACAACCAGCAATGACTTTATACATGGTATGATAAGCCCACAAGATAGCAGGTAAAAGCTAATTCCAACACTCACGACACTCTAGAATAAGTTTCTTCAACATAGTGAGTAAAGTTTTATTAGTGCTTTCAATCAATCCGTTATGGCGTGGGTAATAGGGAGTGTTAAAATTATGGATAATGTTAAGTGTATGCATCAAAGATTGAATAAGAGTGTTAACGAAGTGGGTTCTATGATCGGACACAATTTCTAGCGGTAATCCAAATTGAGGGAAAACATCTTGCATCAGGCACTTAGCCAACACGTGAGCGGTAGCTGATCGGACAGCCTAGGCCTCAGCCCATCCGGTGGCATAATCGATACAAGTTAGAATATAATGGTTCTTAGTGGAAATAGTGAGAGGCATAAATAGGTCCAATGAAATCGAGCCCCCATTTCTCGAGGGGCTCTAGTGGTAGGACTAGTTGAAGAGGAAAATAATGTAGCTGTAGAGGTTGGCCTATCCGCTGACAAGAATCCCTATGTTTAACATAATTATACACATCACATTCCATTGTAAGCCACCATAAACCACTCTGCAAAATTTTCTAGTGAGTTAAATCTATGAAAAAATGCCCACAAGAAGGGATAGAATATGTCATATGTAGCATGGGGGTACTTCATGAGGAGGGATACAATGGAGTAGGGCGCCAGAGTGATAGGCATCATATAATTGATCGATAGTGATCCAACAACTTCGGCTATAAATGGCGAGTTTCTGATGGGTTGTGTTAGACACCGTCCCCGGTGGACAACCAATAGTCAAGAAAATTATGAGTGTTTCATAGTAAGAATCAACCACGAGTAAAGCACTATCAGTTATAGTTGGTGTAGTGGTTCCATATATAGCAAGAGATGAGTCATCAATTCCCTTTGATGTTCATCGAAATCTAATTGTGAGAAAAAATCGACAGTCGTGTGGGCCATGCCTGGTTGGTGTACCACATCATAATCAAACTCCTGGAGTAGTAAGACCCAATGATCCAATCGTCCACCCAAATGTTCTTGCCATACAAGGTAGACTAAATCCACATGGTCAACATGGAAGGTAAATTTTTGACCGAGTAAATAGTGTATGAACTACTTTATCGAATATATTAAGCCTAAACATTTGTGTTTGTTGATAGAATAATTATGTTTTGCTGAGGTAGGGTGTCTCCTTGCATAATAAATCAATCTATATCATTTATCCTACTGTTGCATCAAAACACTACCGATAGCAATATTAGATGCATCCATGAACACATGAAATCGTAGTTGCCAATTCGGTGGCTCGAGAATTGGTGCCTTCATGAGTAGAGTTTTTAGATGATTGAAGCTGAGGTGGCATTCATCACTCCAACAAAATTACCGTGGTGGTATTATAGGCATGCGCCTAAGAGGATCGTTCGATGGGCTAGCTAGGAGAGATGGCAACCATGCCAGTGAATTTGCCTGCATAACTTCTTTAGGTGTTGTGGGTGGTTGCACATCTAAAATGACATAGACATTGTCAAGATCTACCTCTATACCTCTTGGGGTATTATTTTCCCTATAATTTTATCACAAGCCATCGCAAAAATAGACTTATGCGGGTTTAAACATAATCGGTACTCTCTGCAGTTCATAAAACAACACCTATGATGCTGTAGATATTCAGTAGTGTGACTAGATAACGAGAAATCATCTAAGTACTCACATAAAGCTCGTGAGATAGGGTGCAAAAATCTCTTGCATGCAACATTAAAACATGATGGGTGCATTTCCTAAACCAAACCACATCGTAGTACATGTGTAAACTCCCCATTTGGTGATAAAAGAAATTTTAGCGATATGTACCTCAGCCATTCGGACCTGTTTATATCCACTATACCCATCAAGAAAAGAGTACATCTCATGGCCAACTACATTATCAATCATAATATTAAGGAAGGGTAAGGCAAAAGGATCTCACACCATAGCAGCATTCAACTTGCCATAATCAACATATATGCATAACTATTTTTTTTTTCAGAACAATAACTATAGGTGAAATCCACTCCGCATGCTCTATGGGGACAACAAATCCAACCTTCAATAACCTATCTAATTTCTCTTTCACTTGCTAGGAATAATTTGGGTTCATTCAATAGCTCTATTGTTTAGTAGGCCGTACATCCGATTTTAAAACTATGCGATGCTGGTAAATACGAGGATCCAAGCCCTTCATATCATGGTAATCCCAACCAAAGATGTCAATAAATTCTTTGAGTAGGCTAAGCAAATCTTCCTAAAATGTAGGAGTCAATCCGGCCTTGATCTTTATCGGGTGTGCATTAGCATCATTTCCTAAGATGCAAGTAGCTAATTGGTCTTTTGGCAAATAGAACTACGAGGGGAGAGTGAGATCTTCCGAGTACTGAAACAAATGTTTCATATCTTGAGAGCCTAAAAGATTATTTGTTGTATTATCAGCATCCTCCATGAGCGATTGTACCATATAGGTCACTAGAGACCAATTATCTAGCACTTGTTGTAAATCGATTGTTCCCAAAGATAACAAATCTTGATTAGGAGTTAAAAATGCTTCCTCCTCATCATCGGAAAATCCCTCTAGCATATGCACTAGCTTGGCAATATAAGGTCATGCATGAAAATTGCAAGGCTTCATATCATCGAGAGGAACCACGTATTTGCGATGGTTACATTTAAAAATAAGTTCTTGAGATGACCAATCTTATAACACTTTAGCTTGTTTTAGCGAGGGTCTACCAAATTAAAAATTGTAGTCTAAGCTAGATTCGGGAAATTCCATCACTATAAAGGTCATTTTACATAGTGCCTCCTGTAGGGTAATAGGGATATCTCGTGCCAACCCAACAGGGTGAACTCAGGATTGGTCGGCCATTCGCACAAAAAATTTATCAAGTTTGATATGATTCCATCCCAACTTCTTACAAAGTGCTGTTGTGGCAATGTTCACTCATGACCCTCCATCAATCAATACCTTGGGAATATTACGATTTTTGAACCAAACAATAATTAAAGAAATAGCATGATCTACCATGGCGTCAGTTTTTGGATAAATTGTAACTTTGGTGGGTGCAAGAATTGTGCTCAATTCAATATCCTATTGAAATTGTTGTCAAATTCCTCGTACCAAGGTTAAATGTTGTCCCAAGTAGATAGTGATCGAAGCTCTTGACATGTCCTAGGCCGCACTAGAACTGCTCAAGTTGACTCTCAATTCCGGTGAAATTGTTGATCAAATTGTGATTGGATCCGATGTGGATTTTGATGGTCCATGTTGTTGTTGGGTGATGCGTACAAAATTAGTAAAAACTAGTAGTTTTTCTCTAACCATCAAGTCACCTTAGTGAACATATGCTAATGTTCCTTTACTCCAGGTTCAAAAATTTCAACGGTCAGATGGAGCATCTTAGCGTAACGTGTCTGCATTGTTGCTACCTCTATATCTACTATAGAAATTTGAACCATGTTGGCCAATTGGTTTTTGTTGCTCTTTCTTATGTTTATCATATTCCTAGGCATCCTTAGAGTGCCGTCGAATGTGTCCCACTTCCCCACAAAAATGGTAGGGTGATGGGGGTAAGCTCGAACTACTACTAGGTTGATCTTGATTCCACCGAGTCCAATTAACATTCCATGTGCATCCACTCCTATAATTGGTATAATTAGTATAAGTTGTATTTCTCAAGTGCAGTCGAGCATAGCTAGTCACCCGTTTGCCCTATTCTTGTAAAATAGCATTCATCATGAGCCTATTTTGAGTCTTGGAATTATATGGACAAGTCTCTATAGCATGGCTAGTACTCTCATAGATTGAACCATAAATTTGATCGAGAGCACAACATGTCCAAGGTTTTTACATTTAGTATAGTAGACTTGTTTTAACAGATCATCACTTTTACTTTTCATAGCATTTAACCATTCTTGATCTTCTATAAAACCACCCACTTTGTGTTCTAATTGGAGTGCCATAGTGATTACTACATTGAGCATCATTCTGCCAATGCAACGAATAATCATTACCTGTTTCAATTAGGGGTTCAATCCATTAATAAACCATTGGGTTATTATGTCATCTAGAAAATTCGCATGAGCCAATGCCAACTACCGTAAGTGGGTGCAGAACAAGGTTGTATATTCTTGTACATTTTGATGTGGTTTCTGTCTGTTATTTTATAAGTGTTCAAAGATGTTCGCCACATTTTTCTTTAACCTGAAGCACTATCAGAATGTGTTCTTCGTGTCATGTAGGATCAAATGATTAATATCATACTCCATCATCGACCGAGCTAGTTCATTCACTAAAGTCGATTGGAACACAATTGCCTTATATGGAAGGCCCACTAGGTTATTTAGCATTGCATAGTTAATCTCGAAAGTTCATATTTGTGCATCTATATAATTTCCAGGGAAACCTCCAAACTTTGTATAGGTAACCCTCGTAGTGGAGGGTCTTTGATGACCACCCTACTATTGTTGTTGTTGTTGGTTCTATTGTTGTTGTTGTTATTGTTGCTTTTGTTGTTGTTGTTGTTTCTATTGTTAATGGTTCTGATAATCTTCCATATTCTTGACATGTGGATCTATGGTTGCTTAGACTCTCATGCCTCCAAATTGTTTATAGGCTAACCTGTTACATGACTATCCAAGGACCCCTCTGGAGATAGCAAGTCACTGGTACTTTCTAATCCTACTAATTTACGATTGAGAATCGAGCCTTTCAGAAATATAATTTTGAAGAAATGTGTAGGATCTGAGTCTCTTGACAAATAATCAATGACTAAAAACTCTCCGATTACTCTCCAATCTAGAGAATTCCTCTTGCACAAGTTGCTCAATAGAAGCTCTTGGTTCAGGGTTAGGATCCATAATTTGCTCAAGAATTGCAACAAGTCGATTCGTTCCCTCATTGAGGTTTTTGGTTACTTCCACAACCACCAAAACCTCATTGGAATTGGTAGTGTCTCCGAACATCAAACCATTGCCATCGGACATTTATGTGAGTTCTAGACCTCTGCCAAATGATATTGTATTATCATGGAGCTGAGTACTGGGAACACTTACCGGATTCTCACCAAATCATACTAAGCTCCATTTTCGTATGCAACCTTCATCATTGCTACCACTTACTGAACACGATTTCATCACTACCAAAATCAGGTACAAGGTTACATTAATAGAATCAAACCTCTGAATACCATTCACTCATATACTATCAAATTTACAGATGTGTAGCCATCAACACCAATTTACTTACAACAAACAATATTTATATCTATGTATATGAGAATGAACATTATTATCATCCAATAGATGGCAGTGCTTCTTATCATCTTTAACCAAACTTATTATATGATTAATTACTTTAATTAGAATCAAACACTTAATTGACGCAGAAGAATACGATACCAATTCAAGATCTGAATCCACTATATAAATCAACACAGAGTATGCTCAGTCGCTCCACCATGTGTAGTCTAGCAAGGATCTACCATGCATCTCCTTTGCTCCCAAGCGACACGAATACACCCGCTTTTATATTAATCAAACATAAGCTACATCATTTTAGTAGTTTATGACACTTCACCAAAATAATTACAAAGATATCATGAATAATACATAGTACCATCTAGCAGCCTAACAACGATTATTCATGCAAGCTTTGATCTTCTCGTGCATAACTTCTTGCCATTCCTTCCATGTGTTTGCTTCTTCAAAGCATGTTGGTTCTTCAAAACTCTTGCTCATATAAGCATGATTTCTAGTGATCAATGAATCATAGGTAAGCCTTTCAAGTGGACAAAATTACCCTATTAGACCTTCTTATCTCACCATCTGATTCATTTGGATATTTTTTGTTGACCTTTGGGCTCTCCCTCTTTTTTCTCATGATGGTATACATTTAGCTAAACCCATAGACATTCATCTTCTTCTATCTTTGTGATTTTGACCTTACCCGTGCTCTTTGCATCACTATTTTTTATTATTGTAGGACTTCATTCCATGATGAGTGAGTACTCGAATCCTTTGGCTCACTAAGAACCATGCTTTCTAGTTCTTCCCTTGAATTCTTCTTTTCTTGATCTTCATTAACCTACATAGATACATTTGTAACATACCAAGGAGAAACCTCATCAAATTTGGCATCCATTTTTATCTTTAGCTCAAAGCATCTATAAACCTTTTGCTCACCTACATACCTAATGAAGAGAAATATTTTTTATCTATCATCAAGTTTGCTCTGTAATTCACTTGGAATCAATACATAACATCTGCAACAAAAGACTCTCAAGTGTGATACATCTTGCTTTCTATTATACCAAGCTTCATAGGATGTAATAGCATATATAAATTATTTGGGAGATTTATTCATGATGTATACTATGGTGGATTGTCCATAAGCCCTATGACAATTAGGCATACCTATCTCCTTCATCATGGCCTTAGCACATTCTACAATGTACCAATTTTTTACTCTCTACCAAACCATTCTATTGTTGTGTGTACCTGCATGTGTTTTGTCTCTTGATACAACTATCTCAAGAAACTATAGAATGCATGGGAGAAGTATTATTCCCTTCCATATGACCTTATAGATCTGATATACCTATCACATTCCTTTTCTACAATAACTTTCAACTTCTTGAAGAAATAAAAGACATGTGATTTATGTTTCACACAATAGAGCCTATTCATCCTTGTGCAATCACCAATGAAAGTCATAAAATGACCATTACCACCAATTGAATTCTCCTTTTCTCATACCCAAGCATCTCTATGGATTAGGTCAAGTGGATGATAACTCATACAATTGTTGTTTTTGAAGGGAAATGTTTTCATCCCGAAGCATATGTATGGATATGTTCAATTAAATGATAGCTCATACAATTGCTCTTCTTGAAGTGCAACCTAGTCTCCTTCCCCAATTGACAAGCTTCACACAAATTTTAAAGGTTTTGATATATATGTTAGGTAAACCAATCACTAATCTCTTTCTCTCCATATCCTTCAATCTTTGAGTATTGATATGTCCATACCTTTTGTTTCATAGGCCCAAGTCTGCTACTTCTTGCTTCCATATGTGACGTAGATTGTGTGGTTGAAATAAGGTTTCACATGCAAAGTGAATAGCATTCCCTCCTTCCTAGCTTTGGCTATAAATAGGTATCCTTTTTTAGGGTTTTCCACAAAACATCCCTTGACCTACAATCCTCTTGCAAGAAAAACTAAATCATTTGTGATTGTATGAACATGAATAACACCTTTCCTACACATAGCAATCTAAGAGACATCCATCATAGCATCACCTATGTGTGTGATAGAATGAGGATCATTATCAACTACCTTTATATGATTGTTGCATCCACTATCAATGAACCATGTAGATGACCCTTGTGTCTTGTAGTCACTCATCCGCATCATAAGTAGAATACTCAAATTCTCATTTGAAGTAGATATATAATTATGTTGTCTTTTATAGGTTGAATTTGTCTTCTCCTTTTCATAGCAATCCCTTGTATAGGGGCCATAGTTTCCAGAAATGAAGGTTCCTTGTGAGTTATGGTTATCCCTATTCTAGTTGTACATTCCTCCTCTACCTATAAACTTGTTTCTTCCTCTTGATGAAGAGTATTAAGTTCTATGGTCCTGAACAGGATCACCATTTGATCCTCTTCCTTGCCTTACTCTACCTCTACCTTGATTCCTTCCTCTTCCTCTACTATTACTTGCATAGAATGATTCAGCTTCATTGACCTTTTCCTTTCAACCTCCAATATTCATGTCCTCAATGACCATCAAGGCCACCAATTTCTCAAAGTCAAGAAGATTATCTTTGACATACATACTCTTTGTCTCCATCGTCCCTTAACAGGCTTTGCTTCATGTCTTCGTTTGCTGTGTTAATTTGGGCTATCAGGCACACATTCAGTGGCTAAGAATGTAATATTCTTATTCATGCATTTTTGCTTATTAGCCTCTCCCTCTTTCTAGCTTCTGCTCTTTGGATATTTCTTTGTCTTTAGAACTCTGAACCTGTTGTTCTGCTCTGGCCTGTTTACTTTTTTACAATGCATGCACTTAGTGGAGGCCTCAGAGGGTCATGCACACACAACAATTGGATGAGGAAGCTGTGTGCAACCTCCCATGAAAAGTCTTTATTTTTGTTCTTTATTTCCACTCTTCGGGACCTGGTCCTTTTGCATTGTAGCTTGAGGCGTGCCCTGCAGGGCTTTGCGCAGAGGGTGATAGTTCTTATTACACAGTCTTTCGTTTTGATTTTTTGCTTCTTCTTCTTTTGCTGGATTCCCCAATCTCTTCTGCCACACATCCCCACTCCTAAACTCTTTCCTCCCCAAAAAGCTTTGGATGTCGACGGGAGTATGCCTTATATACATCTTGCTCTATTTCATTTAGGAGATTGGCTTCACATATCATGAGTTGCTTCCATTGTTCAGACTTGACACCGTCATGTGGTGGTTGGTGATGGTCAGCAAAAAAACTGAGTTCATAAGCGACTAATCCTGCATTGAAATTCACGGACATTTTAGGAAGATTTCTGAATCAATGTCAAAAAGTCCAGTGAAGGAGGCTTATTCAAAATTTTGCATGTATGTACTCGGCAAAAACATTAGTCATGAGTAATAGGATATAATGGTTAGTCTACTTGGCATAACAAAAAGGTCGAATACTAAAATATCTCTGCCTTGATTGATGCCAATAAAATTCAAAAATGTGTACTCTACATGCTTGAATACTTTGAGTACAGTTAGAAGCATGCTGAGTATTCTATGAGTCACTTTGATGGTGAGGTCAAGAACTTTTCCATATCGAGATAACCAAAATTCTATTGTTTTGATCATGTAATCTTCCATTGTGGGCTCGGGAGTAATGGAAAATTGAGCCATTTCTTATTTAGTTTACCTTGACTTTGTAATTCCCAAAATTCTAGCTAGTATCGTTGATGTGGCACAGGACAAAACGTAGGATTAATTTGTAATAAATATGGTGCCTCTTGCTAGTGTACTCGTAATGTAGGATTTCTTTCCAAAACTTTTCTCCTCCATATAGGATTGGCAGCTTCAAATTGTTCTTGAGTGTATTGAAAGGTGTTTGCTTTAAAGTTTATTTGCTCATCTGGATCCTTTCCCATAGTCTTCTTAATATATTTTCGAGATTTTTCTTTCATAATTCCATACAAGAAATTGACGGGCTTCATGATTGCCTCTAAATCTTTGCTCTTGATTTTAGCTTCCTTCATGAATTTTATGACTTCATTTTCAAAATTCTCAGTAAGGTGAGACACTAGTAGTGCTCGCTCTTTTTGACTTAATTCTGTAGTATACGGCCTTTGGTGATCATCATACTCCTCAATACCTAGTCCCATTATTGGTGAATGAACGATTGGGGGAGAAAGAGGGCATACCTCAGTCTCGTCAGTAGCCATCATGGATGGTTGTATTACTAGTGTCCTCAAGTTCTTGGTCTTGTCTATTTGGGCTCTGAGTTCTACCATGATTTTATCCTTCTCTTCATTTGCATGTTTACTAGCCTTAAGCTTCTCTTCCACTTTTGCCTTTACTTCAAAGATAGTTTTGACTTGATTTGCATCTTCATTACATTGCTCCATGTACTTGTGTACTGCTTCAGTCCATTTGAGTGCCCATGACTTAGCTTCCACTTTATAGGTGGTCTCTATCTCTACCTATTTGATTTTCTATTGGATCAACTCTTCTTCTAATGCTATCAACTTGGCCTGTAATTCTGGTATGTTTGTGTCCACAATGCTTTCCAAAGGTTGATTTAATAGAATGGAGTTCATTAGTTCTTTATTTCTCGTATCTAGGTTATCGGCCTCATCCATATATACTTTGATCTAATTTTCTAGGAGTTTGCTACGGTTTAGCATCCTCATTTTCTCTGCTTCATATGTTGCATGCTGCTTTTGCAATTTTTTCACTTCATCTTATAGTATCGACACTACTGGGGTTGATTCTTGTACATTGCCTTGTAGCAAGGCATTCTCTTCCTGTACACCATGACACTCTTCTATCTTTTCTGTCAATTCGGCTGTCTTCTGAACAAGTTCTTTTTGCATGGCTATATTGTTGGTAGAAAGTTCTTCACTTAGATTTTGAAATCGATTTCTTGCCTCACATAGTTCTATTTGTTCCTTTTCCTCATCCATCAAGATGCTTTTCTCTATCATGGCAGTGTCTATCATGGTTTTGACAATAGTTTTTAGTTTATTGATATCAACATTTGGCCAAGTTCTTGAGATAACTGGCTCTTCTCCTATTTGTACATCTTTACCTTGTGCCACATGTAATGTGTCTTGATGCGTTTGTCTTGTGTGGAGTTGAATATGTGGTTCACCTTCCTTAATGGGGTTGGTGGAGTCTTCCATTGCTGGTTCTTTAGAAGGCCTTATATGAGAGTCATTGACCACATCCAACGGTGAGGGTTCATCCACAACTCATATAGGTAATACGTGTTCCTCTTTATCTTGTATCTCTATGGTGTTCCATCTTTAGGTGCAAAATAGTTTTGTGTTTAGGGGGTGAAGCTTCCTTGAGGGATATTTTTGTTTGCTCATTTAATTGTATTATATGTTGTTCCACTAATAATTCTTCATTCAAAGGTTGAGGTTGATCTCTTGTGTCTCCTTCTTTTTCATTTGATTGCTGGACTTGTTTGAGTTCCTCCTAGTCTTCTTCCATGTGTTCATCAATTTTTATAGCTGTATTAAGTGTGTCATGATCATGTGATGATTCACTATCTGATCTAGAATCATCAAGTCCCAATTCTTTATATGGGTCTTGGTGAGTTACATTTCTCTTTACTTGTGTTGATCTTTGTGTTCCCGTTTGATGTTATTGGTGGCCCTGTAATATAAGGTTGATTTGTCCTCTCATGTGGACATGTGTGGCTTCTAATGCTATAGAGAGGTCTCTTCTGGTAATAGTGGGTGTGGCAGTTATTGACACCTTAGGAAGCTCATGTGTTCTTTTAGGTTGTGGAGTCTGCAATGCCTCAACCAAATGAGCTTGTTTTGCACCCCTCATAGTCGTTTTGGAGCTTGTACCAACTTCCTGTACTAGGGTTACACCCTTCCTCTCCTTTGGCACTATAGCCGCATTTACATACCTTTCCATTTGAGTCGTCGAGATCATAGGCCTTAAACACTCCTTCATGTTCAATGCGTTATAGATAAGCAGTGTTGGAACCGAACTTCCATTTAAAAACGTTTTGTGGCCCCACTACTTTTTGGCTTCAAAGATTTGCTCTTGAATGTAGGGTGTCATATTAACCTGATTCCCAATTTGCATGATAGCATGAGATAATAGTTTTACTAAAACTCTTTGCGGAGCTATATATCTATGCATGTTTGGGAAACAAAGTGTCTTTTCTATTGATGTCAAAGAAATTTCTTTTCTTTACCTCATGGCATTCATACTTTAGATCTATAAGAGCATCCAATGTCCAGTTGAATGTTGCATTAGTTAGTT
The DNA here is from genome assembly GCA_020310875.1 of Ceratopteris richardii. Classification (NCBI taxonomy): domain Eukaryota; kingdom Viridiplantae; phylum Streptophyta; class Polypodiopsida; order Polypodiales; family Pteridaceae; genus Ceratopteris; species Ceratopteris richardii. The sequence goes on from CM035420.1 coordinate 84,999,037, forward strand.
CAAGCATGAATTTGGATAGTCTGAGATTCCCCATTGCAATCTAATACCACAACTTCAGGGACCGAGGGTCTATCAAGAGCTCGATGTAAGGTATTCATTACTTGTGTGCATCCTTGAAAGTCTGGTTTGTAGATAGGGAGCTTTAATTAAGCCTCAATTCCAGCTTGAGTCCATACATTCACTACTTTGGGCATCTCAGGCAAGACTCTGGAATCTTGGGTCATCATTAGGAATCAATGTTCTCAATCCATGATCCTTATAGTTACAAGGAAAAAGTGCTCACTTGTTGTTATCATCTCTGAACCAATGTCCCCTTGCCTTAACATTAGATTCCAAGGGAAGCTCCAATACTTTTGCTTCATGTGTAGCTTCCGAATCAATTGATGTGTTCTTTGTAGTTTAGAACTTGAGGAAGCCATTTGTTTTGGAAGTGATCAATGAATAGTATCAAATATGAAGTAACTTGTAGTGGTGTGTTGATCATTCGCTCCATGTGTTGCGTCTCCACTCACAAGTGTGTAAGATACATACTACCTTTCCTTGGATTACATTTTTTTCTTAAGTTGCAATGAAAATAGAAAAAATTAAGGATATAGCCGAAGCAATTGGTGCTTATTATTTATGGTACATGGTGATCCTATTCCCCATGTGGGAAATGATCTCACTTAGTAGTACAATGATATTTTGGTGCCTCATGCATGGCCTTGTAATGTGGCCCTATTATGCTTATTCTAGGTGCATAGAACTCATTATGATTGCAAGCAGGATGTCCTCTTCGAATCATTAGTGATGCTCTCTTAGAATTTGGTATCTACATGTTCTTAGTTCTGATGCTTTGAATTTCATTCTCGAAACTTTTTATGTTTGATGAAGATATTTTGTTGTTGATATATTTAGGTAATGATGTGTGTGAACACATTAGGACGGCCGGGGCACTTTTTTCCCTCTTTAGGAGGTTTTTTTTCCCCTAGCTTGTATATATGCGTATTGCCCTAATGGGCTACTAATCTTTGTACATTCTCTAGTATTACATTCAGATTTGTGTGTTGTGCTCCAAGCTTCTTCTCCTTCCTTGTGCTATTCGCATGCTTCTGCAGATGTCTATCTCCAACAATTGGTATCAGAGCAGGTTGTCGCTTCATCTAGGGCACCATCGACACTCCTCCGATTGCAGTCTCAAAATCACACGAATTTTGGTGAGCATAATCAACGTGTCTTTAAGATCAAAGTAGCTTTGTTGTATGGTGTTGAAATCGCGATCTCAGCTCGTTTCGGCCTCCAAATGCACTATCGTAGTGCTTTTGCAGGCTATTTTGTCTTTTTGTGCCAAAGGTATATACCAAATTTGGTTCGCCAATATAAGCATCTCAAAGTCTGCTTTAGGTTTAGCAGAACTCATTTGGGCAGTTCCATTCAACTTTTTGAGATATAGTCAATTTCTTGCATCAAGGTATTTTAGTCCCCAGCCATGGCTGAAAGCAGTGATGTATTCGGTATGTTGGCTATTGAGGATAAGTTGGATGGTACCAACTACCCATTATGGGCTCATATGATGCGACATGCATTGGTTGCAAAAGGAATGTGGAACATTCTGTAGTTTGTTGAAAAATGTCCTATCACACCTATAACTATTACAACTGCAGGTACATAAGCTATAGCAGAAGGTGTCGAAGATGATGATATACTACATATTCCTATTCGTGTTGCAGTTTCTGCTACACCTACTATAGAGAAAATTCATTGGGATGGCAAAGATGCCCAGACACATACATTGATAGCATTGTCTGTCAAACATGCCATTATTCCTCACATTCGCTCTTGTAGAGTAGCTAACGATGCTTGCGATACACTTACCACATTGTACTAAGCTAGGAATGAGGCTCATGTTGCTTACCTCCAAAAACAGTTGAAGAGTGAGCACATGAATGAAGTTGGTTCTATGGAGAGTTTTCTAACAAAGATCAAAGACTTGAAGGAACAGTTGATTTCTACTGATGAGGTTATACCACATAGCTCACTTGTGCAAACCCTTCTAAATGGTCTTCCTGATTCATATCAGAGTTTTGCTTCTACTCTTCGGTTGATGATGAAAGACAATCCAAATGCCTTGACTTTTAAGGAGTCAGTCTTTGTTTTGTCGCAGGAGGATCAGTCCAGGTAGAACAGGTCCATTACGTGTGTTGTAGATCAAGCTTTCCTGGCTAGTCAGAAGGGCAAAGGAAAATGGAGCTCTTCAACTAGTAAGCAGAAATATGCAAATGCTACACATTCGAAGAAGGAAGATAAAGATGAGAAGAAATTAGAAAAGCAGAAATTATTTTGAAAGTACTGTAAAGGGAATGATCATATCATAAAGAGCTCTCCAAAACTGGCTGCTAAAGAGGTTGGAATGGTTGTTGCAGAGGTGCCTATACCAAAAACAGAGTCTACTAATCTTGTGTAGTAAGAAGAATGGGCGTTTACTACTGTCTGCAATTTTGACCCATCTTTTCATGAGCAATGCATGCCCGTAGTAGACTTAGATGTTTGGTATTTTAACAGTCTGGCAACCAAACATATTACCTTGCAGCACAGTTTCTTCTCTTCACTCGAGCCTGCCCCTATAAGGAATAATGTTACATGTGCCAATAACTCTTCTTATCTTGTTATGGGAGTTGGTAAGATCATTTTGACTACTACTGATGTTAGTTCTTTCACTTTGTCAGATGCTTTATTTGTGCCAGGGATCAAGAAGAACCTATTATCAGTTTTCTGCATTAGCCAAGATTGGCTTGGTTGTGAAATTTGTTGATGATAGGTGTAGAGTTCATCATCTGTTAAATGGCAATGTGATTATTGCTTCTGGCATTTTATGTCCTGGGCTATATAAGCTCATAGACTATGAAAGATCTGTGAATGATTCGGCATGTGGAGTATATGATTCTCAGGCTATGTCAGATGCAAAGCTTTGGCATGCATGCTTTGATCATCTAAATTTTGCTAGTTTGCTACACCTGTAGAAATCTGAAATGGTGTCCTCTTTTCCCAAACTTGAGGCACCTAGAAAACATGTTTGTGAAGGCTGTATTTTGGGAAAAATGCAGCGTTCCTCATTTCCAAATGTTGGTTCAGTTCGGGCTACTCAGAAATTCCAGCTTCTACATAGTGATGTATGTGGTGCTATGCAGACACCTTCTTTTGGAAATTATCTTTACTTCGTGACTTTCATTGATGATTTTTCCAGCCATGCATGGGTATATCCATTGAAGGAAAAGTCCAAAGCATTCATGTGCTTCAAACAATTTTTGGTTTTGGTTGAGAATTTATGATCATCTAAAATGGGCACCCACCATTCAGATCGAGGGGGGGGAATATATGTCTTTTGATGTTAGTACATTTCTGGCTGAACGTGGGATAAAACACCAGTGTACAATGTCATATACACCTCAACATAATGGAGTTGTTGAACGAAAGAACAGGTCACTCATGGAGATGGCAAAGAGTATGGTCAAGAGTCGAGATTTACCACATAGTTTTTGGCTTGAGGCTATCATGTGTGTAGCATATATACTGAATAGGTGTCCAACTAAAGAGCTATAGTAAAACATATCTTTCTTGGGTACAGTTCTGAAAGTAAAGGCTATCCTTTGTATCATCCACATACTAAAGGCATTGTGGTTAGCTGTGATGTTGCTTTTGTGGAAGGTGCTATTCAACCATTGCTTTCATGTACTAAGGAGACATCTATTAGCTCCAAAGCCATGTATGATACTTTGTTTCTTCTTTTTACAGGTGGACAATCTAGTGTTGGTCCTAATGAGGAAACTTCTCATCCCATTTCTAATGCAAATTTACATGATGCACTTATTGATGATAGAGCTGATATTGAGGAGGCAAAAACTATGCCAAAATGGCTGGTGCAGACCTTGCATGACAACAAACTAGATGCACCTCTATCATATTGTACTCAATCACGCTCTCATAGTGCCTCTTTTGCATCATATTGCTATGTTATGGCTGCATCTAGTCTCTGTGATGAGAATGAGCATGTTTCATTTGATGAATCACAGAATTCGAAAAATTGGATGGTTGCTATGCAATCTGAATATGATGCTATAATGAAGAACGATACTTGGTCTTTATGTGGATTGCTTCCTGGCAAGAAGGCCATTAGGAGTAAGTGGGTATACAAGCTGAAGTGTAAGCTTGATGGTACAGTTGACAGGTATAAGGCTAGACTTGTTACAAAGGATAATGTGCAGGAAAGAGCCATTGATTTTGATGCCTTTCCACCTACATGCTGTAGGACTATTGTTCGGAGCATCTGTGCACTTGCAGCTCATCATGGTCGGAATGTACATCAGTTGAACATTAAAACTGTATTTTTGAATGGTGACTTGCATGAAGAAGTGTATGTTTTTTAGCCTCATGGCTTTGTGCAGAAAGGGCATGAAAACTAGGTGTGCAAGTTAAAGAAGGCATTATATGGTTTAAAGCAAGCACCACATGCTTGGTATGAGAAGATACATGCCTATCTGATTGCACATGGTTTTGAGAACAGTCCAACTGAAAGCACCTTATATGTTAAGGGTGCTAATGATGTACTTCTGGTCATTGTGGTTTATGTTGATGACATGCTACTCACTGGTCCTCATGAGAGGCATATTGTTGATTTTTAAGGCTGATTTGTCTAATTTGGGGCATTTGCATCACTATTTGGGCATTCTATTTATGCAAGTTGACGGTGGAATGGCTTTGTGTCAAACAAAATATATTGACACATTATTGCAACTTTTTGGTCTTGAAAACTATAAGCCTATTGCCACTCCTATGGAGAGAGGTTTACGATTGAGTCTTCATGATGCGAGAGATGCATTTGATGTTGTTCTCTATAGTAGGCTGTTGGATGCTTGATTTACTTATGCATTACTTGGCCAAATATTCAGTTTGTTGTCTCACAAATGAGCATATATTCATTGCCCAAGAGTCAGCCATTGGCAGGCAGTTACTTGAGTGGTACTTGGCTACTTGGGTTGTTTTATCCCAAGGGGTGATCACTACCACCAGATTTGCATGCTTTTTCTGACTTTGATTGGGCTAGTTGCTATGACACTCGTGTGTCCACTAGTGGCTTTTGCTTCATGCTTGGTAGCTCATGTATATCGTGGTTGAGCAAGAAGCAGCCTACTATGGCCACTTCTAGTTGTTAGGCTGAGTATAGGGTAACTTTCATAGCGATTGTTGAGTGTGTGTGGCTCAGACACCTTATGGCTGATTTGGGTGTTGGTTAGAGTCTTCTACCACCACCATCTTCAATGACAATCAGAGCGCATTGGCAGCTGTGAGGAACCCTGTGTTCCATGCTCGCACTAAGCACATTGAGGTGCATTATCACTATGTAGGGAGAGGTTCTTTGCTGGGGAGATCAGCTTGGCATATGTGCCCATGTAGGAGAACATTGGAGACCTTTTCACGAAGGCTTCACGTAGGGAGAAGTTTGAAGCTTTTCGCAAAGATTTGGGCTTACTTCCTTTTGTGGAGTGATTTCCACATAGCTTGGCACTTCCTTATACACGAGTGCCAGCTCCTTGTTCACCACATCACTCCCGGGGGGATTTGTTGATATATTTAGGTAGTGATGCATGTGAACACACTAGGACCATCGGGGCACTTTTTTCCCTCTTTAGGAGTTTTTTCCCCCGGCTTGTATATATGCCTATTGACCTAATGGGCTACTAATCTTTGTACATTCTCTAGTAATACATTCAGATTTGTGTGTTGTGCTCCAAGATTCTTCTCCTTCCTTGTGTTGTTCGCATGTGTCAGCAGGCGTCTATCTCCAACATTGGTTTTGCTACACTTCCACTTGCCATGCATATCAACTTGCAATAGGAACTCCTTGTTTCTGTCCCAGCATCTGCTTCATTGGATTCGTGTGTCTTTTGAAGAGTCATTTGTGGCTCCATTGATTTCATTGTACTTTGGTTGTTTGCTCCCTGGTAAGCTTGATAACTATTTTGGGTATCCATATTCGATTTCTTGATGGTGGAGCTGCCTTCAATATTTTCGCTATCTAGATTTGCACTATGTTTGTGGACCTATCTATAACCGAAGATTCAAGTTTGCACCTTATTTGAATGGATTCCTTTTGAGTCTTCTTGTATTGAGACTGATAGATGTCTAATTGATCTTTATGCACGCATTTTGGTCGCATCCTTCTTCTCACAGTTGTCTGTATTGGTGTTAACTTTGTGTCTAGTTGTATGATTCATTGTAACCGATTCCTAAGAAGACCCTCACTTGTTCTCTCCAATTGGTTGGGTAAAGATGAAGGGTTGAGCTGGGAGTCATGAGTAAGAAGAGAAGGGTTTTCAAGACTTGAGACACATCTGGACATAGGGATATCACGGTTCAAGGTTTGTGGAGGTTCACATGCAGACACACATTCAATAGTGTTACATTTCCTGTTAATCATCTTTAGAGGTTTTTCATCTAATACAATAAAGATCCACTTTACCTTCACCAGTCGGTTGTGCAAGCACGCATCCAATGGCATAATTGGATGCATCCACGTGAACATGAAAGGGCTTGTTCCAATCTAGTTTCATCAAGATTGGAGCTGAACACAATCACTTTTTCAGCTCATTGAAGGAGTTCTCACACTCATGAGTCCACTCAAAATTGGTCAAAAGTCCATACAGAGGCTTTGCAATGATGGCATACATGTGTATAAAACGTAGGTAATAACCACAATGCCCCATGAAAGCTTGCACTTCCTTGACATGCTTTGGCCTAGGTAGTTCTGCGATGGCTCTCACTTTCTCTTCGTTAGTGGATATGCCATTCTTTGACACTATGTCCTAGAATCTTGCCTTGCTTGACCATGACAACACACTTTTCTGGGTTCAAGCAGACTTGATATTCTCTACATTTATCAAAGATTTGTCTGAGTTCAGGTATATGGGTCTGTCTAATGTTGGAATGAGCACAAAGATCATCAACATAGACTTTTGAATTCTTCCTCAAGAACTCTTTAAATACATGACACATATGCCCCACTCTGTGGAAAAAGCTGTCTTATGCTGATCTTCTAAAGCTATGGCCACTTGATTGTAGTCGGAGAATCCATCAAGGAAGCTGTATACTTCCTTGCCTGCTACTCTTTCGAAGAGATGTTTAGTGATAGGAAGCGGATAGTTATCTCGAAGAGTGGCTGCATTAACCTTCTTCATGTTAATGCATACACATAGCTTTCCATTCTTCTTGGGCACCACTATGATGGGGGATACCCACTGAGTGTGCTCAATTTCATAGATAAATCTAGCTTCCACCAAACGATCTATGTCTTCTTTGATCTTGGTAGCAAAATTATCATTATATGTGTAGGGCTTTTGTTTTGAGGGTTTGGCATTTGGGGTCATGGGGATAGTGTTTGAGTATATGTCAAGGTCTACACCTTTCATGTCCTTGTAGCTCCAAGCGAATACATCTCTATATTCTCTTAGCAAAGCTGTCAAGTCTTGCTCTTCTTCTTCCGTCAGGTCATGTCCTATGTAGGTGCATCTTTCTTCTCCTTCTTCCAAGGCTACTACTATTTTCTTGGTGGTTTTATTGTTATCATAGGCCTCCCCTGATTGCGCCTCATGTTAAGGCATTCTTATCATGATTCTCCAATCATCTATTTCATACTTCTTAAAGTTTTCAGGGACCTCAAACAAAGATTCTTCTTCTTTCGGTGTGACTTCTTTCTTCTTCCTCTTCTTGCCTTCGTCCTTGGGGGTTACTTCTGTGGCTAATCTCACCTCATTTGTATGTTCTTCATGTCTCTGAGGATGAGATTCTACTTCATAGAAATATACTTCTTCTTATGCAAAGGGTGAGTCCATGATAATCGACTCTAGATCGAAGTCACTTGCATCCTCAAATGCATCAGTGCTAGGTTCACATTCTTCAATAACTGAATCATCCATGATTGGCTCTATTGAGAAGATTGAAATGTCATAGCCATCCTCATCAGAGTGGGGTGTCCATTGTTCTTCATTGATGGCTACATCCATTGTTGCTAGAATTTTTGCCTGGCCGTGAGGTTCAAATTCTTCATCAAGAAATACTACAGGTGCATAGGTTGGGTCGTGAATTGATCTGTGGGTTTCCTTCGCACCTATCTCTCTAGCTTTTTCTCTCTTCTCTTCTTCCACCGCTACTTTACACATCCACAAGTGAGTGTCTTCATGCATCCATGAGGATCCTGATCCTATGGAATGCACTGACTCAGTATCATCTTTGGATCTATGGATGGGAATCCATTGGATGGGAGGGACATCTTGATGAGAGTAATCCTTGAGGTTAACTTTGGTTGTGACACTTAAGTTTTGCAAGTACAAGGAATTGGTTCCCCAATCCTGTACCACTTGCAACTGTCGCATAAATGGTCTTCCCAAAATCATCTCAAAGGCATGATTTTTGCTAAAGTCACATATAGCAAATATATGCTCAAACTCCACATTGCATGTAGTGAGAGTTATTCCTTCTAGCAGTCGTAAGGGTCTTTCTATGTGACCATCGGTCATTTGCAATTTCATTCTCATTGGCCTCAGTGATGGCTTGCCCCAATGCTTCCATAGGCAATTGCAACTCCTGCGCTTGAGTCCAAAATTGCGTTGGTTTTGTATCCTTGGTGGGTAATGGGAAGATAGGTGTTTCCTTCTTCTCCTTCACTCATGCCTCCTATCTTGTCCAAAATTATTTCTGGCACTCTTCTATGAGATCCTACCTGGGAACAAGTTTTGGCTATTTCAGGCACTTGGTTGTTTCCATAGTTCCGGCCCAACCTTGAGCAGCTCTTCTAAAGTGAGGTTGCACTGCACTTTAGTGTTTTTCACTACCTCTATGTTCCTATGTATGACTGAGTCTTCGTTTCTTACCATGACAGTGGGTGCTCTCATACAAGTAGACTTAGCTTCCCATGGGCCTGTGAAATGGGGTAGTTCCTGTAATGAATTAGACTCGAAGTCTAATCTCTCATGAGATTGGGCACTCTCTTGATCCTCATAAATGGAAGGAATATCTTGTGGGAATTGATCATCCACGTCATCCACAAGTTCAATGGGTGGAGGAACGTCACTCTCTTTAGCCCATTTCTCTTCTTGAATCTCTCATAGGAACTCTGGTGAGTACTGATTCATAGAAGAAGATGTGCTTGGTTTCGTGGAGTTAGGCACATAAGCTTCTTGGGCAGGAAGGCTTATCCTTTCACTTGCCTTGTCCTTTTTTTTGAGAACATAGGAAATATGAATTAACTAAGAATTGTAAAATAGTACAAGGGGCATGACATCCCCACAAAGGCTCCCAATGCAGGAAGCAGTCAGCAAGGCTTAGGTATACATCTGAATCATTATCATCCTGTTTCTACAATACAGTTTAAGCAGAGAGTCTCTCCATTTACAAGGGGGGGGGGGTAGTGGCCAAATGAACAGAAAAGTTAAAGTCCTCCTGAGCAGCTTCAGTTATCAAGTTAAGAAATTTTTGGCCAATGTATCTGAAGCTTATTTTGAGAGGCCGGGTCCTTTTCTAACTGTGCAATTAGCCTCTCCAATCTTTCTAGCACTCCATGAAAGTGCAACTATGTCTTAGCTCAACTAGAGAAGTTAAAGAGGCGACTAGCTTCAAACATGGTTTGAGCCAACTCCACCATCTTGGCAAAATTTTAGTTCGTTCAAGCTCTAGTTCCGCTCTAGGGTAGCACTTTTCATGATCCGTTACATTTAGCCCTTCTTGGATTCTGGCCTGATATGCTTGAAGCATCATGTTTAGGTCCTCAGGAGTGGGATCTGCTAGGACTGATCCTACTCTAGGGGGTGGTGGGATTGAGTGAGGTGGGTTGGAGGAATATGGGATCCATGGGGGTGGACTAGTGTGAGAGGGATTTTGAGATGTGAGTTCAATGATCTTGGCTTTCGTTTCTCTTAGACATTCCTCAAGGGGCACAGGAGTAGTGGAAGTCACACTTCCGGTAGAGTCTCGGACCAGCCCAATAACATTGATAAGAGTGATTTTTGGTGCATTGTTAGGGTTCTTAGGGCAATCTCACAAGAGATGCTCTTTTTTGCAATCTTGACAAAAGCCCTAGATCGTTACTGACTAGGGTTGTGTAGGTGCAGGCATGGGGCAATCATGAATGAAGTGATCTCCCTGACATCGATAGCATGGTCCTCTAGGAACTAGGGGTCTTACCTGCCTAGGTTGAGGTCTAGAGTTGGGGTTTGCGTACATGACATTTGCACACTCAGGCTCCCAACTAGGTTCACTCGGGTCTTCATAATAGTATGACTTGTTATGCTCGGGTGACTATGTAGTAAGCTTGTGGGCTATCAATGTGAGTAGAGCCAAAACTATGATCACTAGGGTCACTTCTTGATAGTAATGGTGTTACTGGCACTATGGCTCTATTCAGATTTTCTTTTGCAACTGCGTACTTTATTGGAATCACATTGGCTGGAGCAGGGGGTTGTTGCGCTAATACAGGCTGAGGCCTTTGCAGGGTTCGATAGGGTTGTTGTGGTCTACCATATTGTTGATATGGGTACTAGTTCTGGTATCTTCCTTGTTGAGGGTATGGTTGTGGGTACGGTTGCCTAACTGCTTGCTTATTGTATGGGCAATCTTGCATGGTGTGATTGGTGTACCTCTGTTCTATGGTGCAGTACTGGCTACTAGAATTCACTTGGGGTTGAGCGATAATGGGACATACATTCGCCATATGGTCACCTCCACAAGTATAGCATCTTTTCGCTGGGACAAACCTTGGTATTTGTTTACTAGAGACTCCTAGCTTCTCAGCTACTTTCTCAGTGAGTTCTTGAATATATGTGGATTGCGAGGAAGAGAGGCTAGTAGAACTATCTGAATCTCTGTAGATTTTTGAAAGTTCCAATTCCTCCCCTCGATATCGATGCACATGCATACACACTCTTCTATGTTCCTAGGGTCCTTCAAGTACACCTATGATCTCAATTTGGTACTTAGCAGCCCATCCAAGAATAAAGCCACTTGTTTGGTTAGAGTGGGTAACTCGAGAATAGGACACCTATCTAAGTACTGCCTAAACCTTCTTCTTGCATGTCTAATTGTCTCCTATGGAGTCTGTTTGAAACTATGAATCAGTGAGGAAGTATTATGCCGTATACCACTCTCAGAGAATTCGATAATGAATGCCTCTAGGAGTTGGTCTATGTTCCTGAATTGTCTCTCATTTAGTGGTTGAAACCACATAAGGGATGTGTTCCTAAGGGTTAGACCAAAGGCATTGTATTGAATGAATAGGTCCTCAACTTGTTCAACTCTCAAGACTTGCCTAAACTCGGCCACATGATCGTATGGTTCTCTAGTGCCATCGAAGTAATTCTTCATGGATTTAACCAGCTGAGTTGGCCTCAAGGTCCTAGTGTGTTCCCTAGGCCTTGGCAAAGGAAAATCATCAGCATTTCTTTGGTTTCTTGTGGCTCTAGGTCTCTCAGTTTCTTCTCTATCCATGTATGTTCTCATCCTTTCTCTTCCCAAGGGGTTGGCAAAGCTCACTTCAGGTCTATCTCTACTTCTATCCCTTTGATCTCCATGAGCTTGGGATGTTCCAACTCCTTGGTAGCCATAAGAGACATTAGATCTTGGTTGGGGAAGAATAAATTCACCCTTCCAAGTGTAGGCATGCCTACCATGCTTTGTGACCACAAAGATCCTCTATGAAGTATTGTCTAGGTAGGTTACTTTGCCTGGACTATCAGGATCTTTGAACTTATAGATCATGATCGTTCCTATCTCATTCGACTGATCAGGCTTATACCTCCAAAAGGCTTCATGAGTCTCTTAGTTCAAGAGCAGATCTATGCTCTTATTGTCCTAGGGAACCCACTCTGGCATGATGATTCTAGTCAGGAATGATTTGCCTCAAGGAGTTCTAGGCTCTCTTCGTATGTTTCCTTGCTCTAGGTCACCTACATCCGTTTCTAGGATCACATTACCAAATTCATCTGTCCTATCTGGGTAGGTGGTGACCACATACATGGTTCCTTCTTTATCTACGTATGCATCATTTTCGAACTTGACGACTAGACGTTCTAATCCAATAGGCTGATCTGGATTTTTAATCTGGACCACGGATCTTCTTAGGCCGTCCTCATAGATGGAAGCACCAAATTGGTTGGTGCTAAGGTATTCAAGTTGATTCTTATAAGGACCTTCAACCTTTTGTAAGTAAGCCACTCCTGAATTTCCTGTCGAATGCTCCATACCTTGAGACATCTCTGATTCGCTAGTTTTAGAGCTAGGGTAGTGTGAATAATTACTCAACTACTAGGCCCAAGACCTAGCAGTGTGATTGACACTAGCCTCTAAAGACCTAAGACTTTGTCTATCTCTCCCTAGATGTCGTCCTAATCTCAGGTTCATATGTCTGAGTGAACAATCCCAATTTTTATCCAAAGTACAACTTCGTTGCAGATCAATTTCTAGCAGTCACTTGGTTCTTTTTTAGTTGATTATCGTGTTTTATGCTCTTGTCTAATATCACATTGTCAGGAATACTTGAGTGACTTTCCACACTTTACGTTGATCGTACCATGTTAAGTTCTTTCCTTTAAAGTTATCGATCACAAAGAGATTAAGTTTCAGCTTGAACTTGAGTGCTTAGGTAGTCTTCAACTTGATAGATGCCTATCATCACCCTGAATTACTTCTAGCACTACTCGCACTTAGCCTAAGCAAAGAATTGATAGAGGGAGTTGAGAATAATCCAACCTCAAGTTGCTTATCCCTTGCTTTTGTAAGCCCAGGAAGTGTGTTCCCAAGCCTGCACTCACTCTTGGCTTGAATGCCTTCCAATGCTATTAATGGACCTGTAAATTTTCCAAAGTTAGCTCAAGACTTAAATTCAAATGACATAACAAACCACTTTTATTCATGTAACTCACAGACCAAATTGCCTTTTGCCTTTATGGAAAACAATCCTAAGGATCCCTCAGTTTTCTTACCCCTAGGTATGGTCAACTTGAAAATACCCTATCTATAATTTCCCATATTAGTTTTACAAAAAAAAGTGGATGTTTCAGTGGGATTCAAAACGAGCTTTCCAATGAGCCTAAGATCGCTCCGAACGGATTTTGCATGAGAAAGTTATGGCAATTCAGGCTTCTGAGGTCAAAACAGGGTTCAAACCGGTTAACAGTCTTTCTCAAATTACTAGTGTCGGGGCCTCACAAAGTGCTAATTACTTGATATTAATGCCCAAAATCACCCCAAAACTTTGGAATTCAAAACCCAAAAAATTTAGCCGAAAATGCCTATCAATCGCAATCGACAGGTATGTCAATCGCGATTGACAGAGGTGTCCGTCAGGCCTGTTAGTCGCGATCGACATGTCAGTCGCGATTGACGGTGTCAATCGCGATCGATAGAGTCGGTCGTGGGTTCTGTTAATTGTGATTGACGATGTCAATCACGATTGACACTTTTTCCACAATTCTCGTCGTAAGTTTAGTCAATTGGGGTTGTGTCCATCGTGACAGACACGTGGGCATGGGAATTTTAGTGTCAATCGTGAAATCTCAGCTGGTCGCAATCCACGGTGTCGATCACGATTGACTGCGTCCTACGTGGCAGTCTGTCGTGGTTTGTCGGTCACGACTGACAGTGTCTGTCGGTTGCAATTGAGAGAGGTTGTGGATCGTGGCTGTCAGTCACGATTGATAGTGTCAATCGTGATGGATAGAGGATTAGAGAAATTTTAATGTTTGATTAGTGTTTTGCAATGTGCTCATTATGTGTGTTATAGTGGTGCACTTTGTTTTACCAAATGATGAGTTTTTCTGTCGATCATGATCGACAGAGGTCAACATCTCGGGGACTGTGTAGATTTTTCCGTACCTGTGCAGCCTGCTGAAGATGAAGATATAGCTAAAACCTGCAAGAAAACTCAAGAAATAGACAAAAACAGTGCACACAAATCGCTCTCTCGCTCTCTCTCTCACAAGTGAAATGAGGGAAATGTAAGGGGGAAGGTGATATGACAATAAAACTAAAATTTTCGTGATGATGGAGATGGAGGTGGGAGATGGTGAGTATGATGATGGAGATGATGATGGTAAAGTAGAAAGAGAAAAATAAGGGAAAGTAAAGAAATTACCTACAACGCCAATGTCATAATTCTGCGTCTTACCATCACACGCTTGTCCTCAAAGCTCGATCCCTAGCAACGGCGCCAATATTTGATGTAGCTCAGTGATGAGTAGCACCTTCTTTAATGTCAATCGGGGAATACATGAGGATGGTACGAAGACCTTGAACAAGTGATGGCACAAGTGTGTGAGTGAGAAGCACACAAACATGCACACACATCCACACACACACACATGCACAAAAGGAAATAACAAAGAGAGACACAATGGAGTAACTTCTATTGCAAAAGATTTCTCATACAAGTTCAAATCTACAACATGCTAGCCTCAAAAATGAGCTCTCTAGCTCTTTTTATAGTTTTTGACTAGCTTTGGTCCTATCTAGACCTAGTGTCCAGCCTAGTTATAAATTAGGTTCTAAGGCTATTTTGGAGGCTCAAACGAGCTTTGAAAATTATGAAAATTGGTACGTGCATAGTACTAATACTCCTCAAGTGGGAGGACTCCTCGGCTTGCAAAAAATGGAGTAGAAATAATAAAAAATTGTATTTACAATTGTGTGGAGTGACTAACATCACTATTTTGGAAATATTAATTCATGAAAAATGATAGGCCTATTTGCCGGATCTCAGTTGACTGCTTTGCCTACTTGGCCCTTCTTGTTGGTGTAAATCACAAGCCTACACATTTGGCTTGAAAGATAGCTTGAAGATCTTACATATCTGAAGAAGCATAGGAACCATTGCTAGTGGTTAATTACCACTTTATCTCATTGTAAAAGTCGAATTGACTTGGAATCTCTTGTAATCACCTACCAAAAGGATTCGTGGAAAAGTTAGTTGTTTGATTGAAGGAATATCTCCTAACATATAGGAGCTTGATCATAGGGAGCCAAAAATTTGAATTTGAATTCAAATTTTTACTCATTCCTTATAAAAATGGACATGAAAAGTCGCGGGCAAGAGAGAGCACTCCGGAGCCTATCATTATTGCTTTTTGAGTGTGTGTGAGGTCTACACTCTAGCCTACACCTCTCTACACCATTTGGGAATGATATTCATGCCAATAGAGTTGTATACAAATGTTTATTAATACATACATTCACATTGTCAATCTCTGAGTTCTCGGTTAGTCTACTCAAAAGTCTCTCAACTTGTCAAGGGAATATCGCCGTCAATTCTTCCCCAAATTCGGTGATTCAAAGCTTTTTGAATTCCACTTGAAGTCATCTACATGTTATCAAAGTTTGAAGACATTCTATTCAGCCATTTTGGAGAAAGCTGCATCGAGGTGATCTCTGGTCATTTTCTACTACAGTCCTAAAAAGTCGGGGGTATAACTTAAATTGCTAAATTGATTTCTCTTAGCATAGTTTATCATTTTACATCATTTGACTTGGAATAGGTAGCTTACTAAGCTAATTAGATACCCCTAAAAGGAATTTTTCCAATTCCTACAGTGCTGGTCATACTGAGCAAAATACCCAGCAGGTATCAAGACAAAAATAGAAGGTTTTCTTGAGTTTGTGAACTACAAAGGTATCTGTTTTGATTTAATCATTGCACATATCATTTCCAAAGTACATAGGACATTTTATGGTGTCATTGGAAAGCTAAGGAGGTCTAGTTACCAACTCTGAAGCAAAAGAGGGCTGGTACAAAGCAGGTTTAGCAGTACCTACTCAGTCTCTTGGAGCATCCATCCATCTTTCCCAACAGTGGTATCAGAGCAAGTCAAGGTAAAATGGGAGATGGTTGTCCTTCATTTATTGATAAGTTGGATAGGAACAATTATCAAGCATGGTCTCTAAGGATGAAGACCTACTTACAAGGAAGGAGTCTCTATGGATACATCTCAGGAGATGAGGAATTGCCCTCATTCAAAACAAGAGGATTACCAACCAAGGAAGAACATGAAAAGCTCAACACATTGTGTGCTAAGGATGCATTGGCAAGGTCTTATTTACTCAAATCTATATATGATTTTCTTTTGCCACATATTAGAAATTGTAAGACATCCCAAGAGACTTGGGAAACCTTGTCATCTTATTTTTCCTCCAACACAAGGGCTAGGAAAAATCAATTTTGGATTGAATTCACAACATTAACGAAGCAACCTAAGCAAGCTGTTTCAGAATTTGTGACCAAGATTAAAGATGTAGCAGATCAATTAGCAAGCATAGGAGAAGAGATTGAAGAAGAACATATTGTAAGGCAAGTGATCAATGGAATCAAGGCTGCTGACAAATGGGAAAGCTTCACCACTGCTATGGATCTTTACATGGACATGCACACTCCAGATCTTACAACTCTCATGGGACAATTGTTTATTCATGAAGCAAAGCTCAACAAAAATGGAGATACATCAAAAGGTAATAACTCTTCTGCCCTATATACTGATAAGAAGTCTAAAGATAAAGGCAAGAGCAAGAAGGTGGAAGATGAAGGTTCTACCTCCCAAGCCAACTATGCAGGGAGAGGTAGATCATCAAGAGGAAGGGGCAAAGGAGGTAAGCAAGGTAGGGGGAGATCTTATAATTCCTCACCATCCAACATTTGTGGTTTATCAAATCATACTACAGATGAGTGTTTCAGGAATTACAAGAATCAGAGAGGAAGAGGATATCAAAGAGGTGGCTACTCACAGTCAAGAGGTAGATTCAACCATCACCAAGATTACAACAATAACTACATCAACAACTAGAACAATAATTACAATGGCAACTACCAAGGAGGATTCAAATCCAGGAAGGATTACAACAACTACACAGAGGAGCACGATGACTCTCTTCTAATCATGAATTTGACTTCAAAGTCAGGTACAAATGATGACCACCTATTCTACATTGACTCAGGATGCTCAAATCATGTGGCTGGCAATGTAGCACTACTCTCTGATCTTGAGGAACCAAAAGGTAAGCATCAAGTTCAAACATGTGATGACACAAAGCATACAGTAGTTAAAGTTGAAAATGTTAAGACTTGTGATGGAAATCAGAATTTGTTGAGCAGGGTACTCTATGTACCAACTATTACCAAAAATTTGATGAGTGTTGGTCAGATTGTGGAGAAAGGTTTGCAGGTTAGATTCAATCAATATGGAGCATATGTGGAGGATCCAAGGCATGGGTTCAAAAGGATTGCTAAAGGAGAAAAATCAGGTAGACTTTTCACTTTTGAGTTGGAAGACACAAAGAATATTGCACTATACAGTTATAAAGATCAAACACTTTTAGAGCTTGAGATTGGCACAAAAGGTTAGGGCACATAGGAGAAAGAACCTTGAAACAAATGTGCAGGGACCAATGTGTGCTTGGGATACCTAATGTATCCAAGCAACATATGATTTACAAGTGTGGTGCTTGTCAATTTGGGAAGTCTCATAGGTTACCCTTCTCAAAGAAAGGATACATGCATGAAGACTACCTAGAGCTTGTACACACAGATGTTTGGGGACCAAGCAAAGACCCCTCTATCTTAGGATCAAGGTACTATGTGTCTTTCATTGATGATTATAGCAGATGGACTGTATTGTACTTCATGAAGCACAAGGATCAGGTATTTAATTGCTTTAAAAAATATCTTGCACTAGTTGAAAATCAGACAGGAAGGAATTTGAAAAGGCTAAGGTTAGATGGAGGAGGTGAGTACTTATCCAATGAATTTGAAGACTTCTTGCAGGACAGAGGCATCAAAAGAGAAATAACCACAAGGTATTCTCCTGAACAAACTGGGGTAGTTGAGAGAAGAAATAGATTAATTTTTGAGACAGCTAGGTCTATGTTGAATGAGAAAAAATTACCTAACTATCTATGGGCAGAAATTGTTTCTACTGGAGAGAAGAAATAGATTAATTGTTGAGATATCTAGGTCTATGTTGAATGAGAAAAAATTACCTAACTATCTATGGGCAGAAAGTGTTTCTACTACCACTTACCTCATAAACAGGTTACCATCTAAGTCTCTTGATGGCATGACACCCTATGAAGCATGGCATGGTAAGAGACCCTCACTTGACAATTGCAAAATATGTGGATGTGTAGCATATGTACACATTCCTTCTCAGATAAGAGGTAAGCTAGACCCAAAGGCTAAAAAATGCATCTTTATTGGGTATGATTTAAATAAAAAAGGATACAACTTTTATAATCCTATCAATAAGGGATTCATGGTAAGCAAAGATGTTTTCTTTGATGAAAATGATTCTTGGTATGAGAATGAATGCAGGAAGTTCAAATTACCCTATGGTTTGGAAGAGGAATTTCCAAGTCTTACAAAGGAGGAACCTACTCAGAATGAAGACTCAAGTTTAGATGATGAAACTACTGTCAATCTTGAAGAATTCAAAGCATGGAATTCCAAAGGCAAAATGAAGATGAAGAAGCTTGAAGACATACCTGAATCCTCAGCTCAACCATTTAGAAGATCACAAAGATAAAGCAAGAAACCTATCAGATATGGGTATGATACATCTCTTGTTACTGAACATTCTGTTTATCTTGCCAAAGATTTGTCAAATGAAGAACCAGGATCATATGAAGAAGCAATAACCAAATCAAAATGGAAAGAAGCTATGGATGAGGAGATGGATGCCCTCAAAGAGAGTGACATATGGGAGTTAGTACCTAAGAAGGACTCAATGAAGGTAATAGGATCCAAATGGATCTATAAGCTTAAAAGAAATTCTGATGGCACAATTAATAAGTACAAAGCCAGATTGGTAGCCAAGGGTTTTTCACAAACCCAAGGCATTGACTATGAGGAGACATTCTCACCTGTGTCCAAGATGCCAACCATCAGAGTGTTGGTAAGTGTGGCTGCATCAAAAAATTGGAATATGTACCAATTGGATGTCAAGAATGCTTTCTTGAATGGATGGATTTCAGAGGAGGTATATATGTCACAACCTCCTAGCTATGAGGACCCTAAGAAAGTAACATATGTTTGCAAATTAAAAAATGCTTTATATGGATTGAAGCAGGCACCTAGGGCATGGAATTATAGGTTAACCACATACCTCCAAGACCAAGGATTTGTCATGAGCAAGGCAGATACTTCTCTGTTCATTAAGAGAAGTAATTCAGAGGTAATATACCTTTGTGTTTATGTTGATGACATCATCATTACAGGTAATGATGTCAATGGTATCAGATATATCAAAAGTCAAATGATGAAGGAGTTCAAGATCAATGATCTTGGTTTATTGAAATATTTTTTGGGACTTGAATTAGTCTACACTAATTCAGGGACATACATCACTCAGAAAAAATACATACACGATATGTTGAAGAAGTTTCACTTGCAGGATGCCAAAGTAGCAAGCACTCCAATGGAGGTAAACCTAAAACTAAGTGCCCATGAAGGTGATGAAGTCAATGACATTACAGGCTATCAAAGTATGGTGGGTAGCTTGAACTATGCTACCTTAACAAGGATAGATATTGCATATGGAGTTAGTGTGCTAAGTCAATTTATGCACAAGCCAAGGACACCTCACTTAGAGGCTGCCAAGAGAATCTTGAAGTATCTCAAGGGTACACAGAACCATGGCTTGTACTTCCCTCACACTTCAGATATTGATATCAAAATTTATTCAGATGCAGATTGGGTAGGATGCAAGGATGATAGGAGGAGCACTTCTCGATATATTTCTTTTGCAGGTGACAAACCAATTTCATGGTCTTCAAATAAGCAACCTACTGTTGCTTTGTCTTCCACAAAGGTAGAATATAGAGGACTGGCTAATGCCACACAAGAAGCAATATGGATTAAGCTTTTGTATACATAATTGGGATTATATACTAGGTCACCAATTATCTTTGGAGATAATACAAGTTCTCTTCACCTTGCAGCTAATCCTATTTATCATGCTAGGACCAAACACATAGAGGTCCATTACCATTATGTGAGAGAGAAGTTGATAAGCAAGGATATTCAACTAACCTATGTATCAACCAACATGCAATGTGCAGATTTGCTGACTAGATCTTTGGATGGAACCAAACTTTGCAGGTTCAAATCCATGATTGGATTGCAGGATATACTTGAAGATTGAAGATGAAGAATTAAGCCAGAATGTTTGGCTTGAGGGGGAGCTGTTGGTGTAAATCACAAGCCTACACATTTGGCTTGAAAGATAGCTTGAAGACCTTACATATGTGAAGAAGCATAGGAACCATTGCTAGTGGTTAATTACCACTTTATCTCATTGTAAAAGTCAAATTGACTTGGAATCTCTTGTAGTCACCTATCAAAAGGATTCATGGAAAGATTAGTTGTTTGATTGAAGGAATATCTCGTAATATATAGGATCTTGATCATAGGGAGCCAGAAATTAGAATTTGAATTCAAATTTTTACTCATTCCTTATAAAAATGGACATGAAAAGTCGCGGGCATGAGAGAGCACTCCGAGCCTATCATTACTGATTTTTGAGTGCGTGTGAGGTTTACACTCTAGCCTACACCTCTCTACACCATTTGGAAATGATATTCATGCCAATGGAGTTGTATACAAATGTTTATTAATACATACATTCACATTGTCAATCTCTGACTTCTCTTTAGTCTACTCAAAAGTCTGTCAACTTGTCAAGGGCATATCTCGGTCAATTCTTCACCACATTCAGTGATTCAAAGCTTGTTGGATTTGGATTAAAGTCATCTACATGCTATCAAAGTTTTAAGACATTCTATTCAGCCATTTTGGAGAAATCTGCATCAAGGTGATCTCTGGTCATTTTCTGCTACAGTCCTAAAAAGTCAGGGGTATAACTTAACTTGCTAAATTGATTTCTCTTAGCATAGTTTATCATTTTACATCATTCCACTTGGAATAGGTATCTTAGTAAGCTAATTAGATACCCCTAAAAGGAGGTTTTCCAATTCCTAGTGTGCTGGTCATATTGAGCAAAATACCCAGCAGGTATCAAGACAAAAATAGAAGGTTTTCTTGAGTTTGTGAACTACAAAGCTATCTGTTTTGATTCAATCATTGCACACATCATTTCCAAATGACATAGGAAATTTTATGGTGTCATTGGAAAGCTAAGGAGGTCTAGGTATCAACTCTGAAGCAAAAGAGGGCTGGTACAAAGCAGGTTTAGCAGTACCTACTCAGTCTCATGGAGCATCCATCCATCTTTCCCAACACTTCTCTTTGCTCTCATTCTCTTCTCTGGCTTCCTTGTCTCATAAGTCCCTGACTACACTGACCACTGCCAACAAATGCCTATGTAGAATGCAGGAGAAAGGTTGCCATTTTTTTGTTCCACCATACTTTGACTTAACCAATTCAAATTCAAAATGAATATTTTCCAAATTAAATCTTTAGTTTTAGGTTGTTGGGAATTTTCAATCTTATGAGAAATTCCTAAGTTGTCTTTATATATATAGAGTGTCATGAACTCTATGAAATTCATTGGACTTATGTTATGTAACTTGAGGCAAAATCAGATACATAAATTATGTGGCATCTCTTGAATATTGAATGGGTTTTTGTACAAAGCATCTTTTTGGGATGTTTAATTTAGTTACCGTGTTCGAACTGGCTAATCATGGACTTTTGTGCAAAGAATCATATACCCTATCTAAATCAAATCTGGTACATTTTAAAAGCGACTAGAAGAAACTAAAACTTTATACGACCAATTCAAACTTCTAAGGTAGTTGAACTTGCCATGATTCAAATTCTAGGTGACTCAAGTCTTAGCTTTTCAAATCTTTGTTTCAATCAAGGTGTTCAAGTAGTTTATCTATGTTTAAGGGAAATAAATTGGATTCTCAAAATGATTGATGGAGAAAAGCTAAGCATCATCCAAGCACAAAATACGAGTGTGGTATCCAATATCATTTTGTCGACCCATTGAGGTTCTATTTATGATATTTTATTCAAAATAATGCTTCACCTCTAAGTAAGTTAATTCTTTTATTCAATCTTCATGATTTCTTATAGGGAATGCAGTTCTTGTCAATCTATTTGAGTCAAAGGAATATTGAATTTACGTAGTTACACTAGGAACTTCGTGCTTAATTTAGTCCGTCTAACCTTGTTTGGAAAGAAAATTCCCACTTCTTTAGAGATGTATCAATGTTTCTAACTAAAAAATACTTTATCTTGAACTATCTTGTAAAGAAATTTAACTTGAAGTGTTTTGTAGGATCATGCTCTTATCCTTCTTGAATTTAAACTTCTCCTTTTAGTTTTTAATTCCATTGAGGATCTAATCTTATTTTAAGATTCATTCTAGGAGTAAAAGTTACTTATCCTTCCATGATGTGATATCCCATACCATCTTTACTACATCAACCTTAGTATAAAATATAGTGTCCCATACCACCTTAATTTTTGTTCACATTGATGTGTGAGTGACACTTATTCTAAATTCCATACATGTCTTTATAGACTACCTTCTCACTTAAATTCTTTAAAAGAACCTTTAAAGTTCTAAGCCATTACTTCTTACTTGATATTCTAAGTTTTGATTATTTCATATGAATGTTTCATGATCTCCTACTTTACCTTAGAAATTTGAAAACCTTTGAATGGTAAAGTTTTTTGGACTTCACTTCTAATCTAAATGTGAGAGAAAAATTATCCTTCATTTCTTTATCCTTTTCTCTAGAAGTTTAAGAACATTACCGCAATGTACTTTCTTAAGAAAGAGATATTCTCATTGATGCTTTTTATGAATCATGATTTCTTTTTCTTTTTGGCCATGAAAGAAATATTCTCAAGAAGAGTTTGAATTCCACTCTCCCATACCAATGGATACTTTCTCCAATCCACAAAAATACGTTCTGAGTTTGTTCTACTTTATGTTTCTTTTAAATGCTCTCATGATCGTGTCTAATGATCCTTTCTCAAATCTTTGTTGGCACCAATATTCAGAGCTATGAAGGAGATGTTATTTCAATTTATACACCTACCAAGTATTGCAAAGAGCTTTTAAGGCCAAACATCTATAATATATCTAGATGCTTTACCAGTTTATGCCTTTATTTTAAAAATCTTGATTCCAAAATTTAATCCAACTAAGGACATAGTGCTTAAAGAGGTAACACACATGAGTCGTGCATGTGTTTTATTGCCAATATTTGGACAAAATTCTTAGTAGTTCTAGCTGCAGGTTCTTGGAAAACCTTTCCAAGCTTAATCAATTCCTGGTGATTTTGTGACAAGAATTAAGACTTAGTTCTTATCTTTAAGATCTCTCCAAAATTTCTAGAGGTTCTTAGCTTACCCATAGGATTTGTAGAGATGTTTCCCTCAACTCAAGTGAAAGCATATGCTAATGCCTTTCACATTCTAAAGTTAAGAATCTCATCACGATGGACACACCTATGAATTATATCAATAATTGGAGATTAAGTACCACTACTAGTGGTATTCGACTTCTTGGGCACTATTTGCTATCTAACTAGCTCAAAAATGTTTGTTCTCATGAATAGAGAGAATTTTATTCTTCAAGTACTTGAGATTCATCCTAAGGAATCATAAACATGAGAAAATGATTCATCTTGGAATCTTTCGTACCGATGGAATGATATTTGAAACGAATTACGTACTTTTAGACAATATTCTGAAGCTTTATTGCTTGACTTTTGTTCACTTTCTGAGTGTTAAACTAAACGATGAGTATCACTTTAGGATACGATTTCCCAGCTCATCATGAAATTTTGACTTGTACTTTCATGTATGTGATATGTATTCTCTTTTTAGAGTTTGAAACAAAAATTATTATCATTGGTCAATATTTCTATGCTACTTGAGTACTTCAAATGTATTTTGATAACCCGCTTTGGTTCCATAGTTTAAGTACAATTATGTCTTAATAATTGAACCAATGTACAATAATTTCTCATTTTCTTCTTTATCACTTAAGAAATTTAATGCTTTGATCCTCATACTAGGTAGAACTTGGGCATGGTGTAGGTACATTTGTGGTTTACAACCACCTTTAGGTTTTGGCAATTATTTATCCTGAAGATGTTTACTCTCCCTTTCCCAACCATCAGTTAGGCTTAAAGATTATGTCCTTTATGTAGAAACTATTCTTGAAAAGAAATTGAAGCTTCCATCATATGATAGATTCTATCTTTAGAATATCTTTCCAAAGGAAATCAATATGTACTTTTCCTAACATATTTATGAATTTAAGTCTTGTTTTGGGAAAAATGCATGGCTCAATGAAAATCCATTTCTTGGAGCTTCTTGTTCCCAAAAGAGAAGTTCACATTGAATATGATACAGAAATGATGTGAATCATGAAATTGAAGACTACACTATTTTGTTTAACTTCTTTTCTTTAGGAGTTATCATAGGTCGTAAAGAACACATGTCTAGGTTTCATCTTGAAATTGTAAATCTCTTAGGTGAAATCACTAAGTAACTCTTACACTTCTAAGAGGAAGACATCTTTTAAAAATTGTATATATTGAACTTTGAAAGTTCAATTTATATGAAGTTCCATTACTCTTCTTTGCTTTCCATCACTTCTTGGGATGGAATAAAGTGCGAGAGGTCACTTCAAAGTGTTCATGGATCTTTATATTCTATCTTAAGTTATCATCCTACTTGGATGCATGTGAAGTTCATAAGAAATTGAAATATCTCACACAAGTTTGCACGTAGTCATGTATTATTGGCCATAAATATGGCAAGAAAATTGAATGCTTGGCTTTCTTCTTGTGCCTATGTTTACTAAGGGAGACATCTAGCATACTTAATGTATCTATTCATTAAATATATGATAACTAATTAGTACCTTGGTAAATAATATACTAGTCACTTGAGTGGTGAGGCTGTAGCTGGCAAAACTTTACAACTAACTAGTCTTTTCTCTTCCCAATTATCAAACTTCAGCTTTAAAAGGGAAGATAACTACAATGAAAAGGAGGAATGGACAAACAATATTTAATTTTCATGCATGAAGTGGAAACAATGAGCAATCTATGCAAGCATGTGTTATAGGTTTTCCAATAAATCTATGCTTTCCCATTTAGCATTCATTAATGTTCATAAAAATGGGCACAAATAGTATCAAAATTGAAGAATTATACCATGATTTAATGATAATTAAATGCACTCAACACAAAGATCAAAGCAAGTATTGAAATGAAAACATCAAATTTGAAACTACTTAGCTGAGACAGATAGATGCATCCTTCCACTAATCCTTTGAGGAACTAATCTTCAATCGATATCCTCCTCTTTGTTTTGATTTCACACTTCGTGCCTTGTTTTGTATCTCCATCTCAATCTCAAGTACTTGTTGGGAAAAACTTTCTCCACATGCTCCCATGTGGATTGAACATAAGACCTCCTCTTCACAACCTTGAGGCATAACCATTAGGTTAAGTAGATCACTTGTTTAAGAGAGCAAATGACCTTATCCTTAAGTCTAATCTTGACATATTTGGCCATACACATGAGTGACCAAAGAGTGTTTGATTTCATATCCATAGAAATAGTGAGACCTTTAGATCATAGACTTACGTTATTACACTTGACTTCGTTGATCTAACTCCTTGCTAGGGATAAAGTTAATGGAAAAAAAGAAAGCTTTGATTACTTTACAAAGAAAGATAGTAAGTATACTATAAAGGATGCAAAAATCTTCAACCTTCTTAAAGAGAGGCAAGAAAAAAAACATTGTGATAGAAATTTTGCAACTCAAATCCGAGAATGAAACATGAAATAATCTAGTTGAGCAATGAAATGAGATGAATCATAACACTTGAGAAAGCATTCTAAAAAGATAATTCTACCCTTTTTCCATTAAGAAATGTGGGAGGAATTTTTAGAAATTAGAGCCGATTTTGTTGATATATTTTGTTAGTGATGTGTGTGAACACACTAGGACAATTGCGGCACTTTTTTCAATCTTTAGAAGGTTTTTTCCCCCATCTTGTATATATCTCTATAACCCAACCCGTCAGTTATCTTTGTACATTTTCTTGGTAATGCATTCAGTATTGTGTGTTGTGCTCCAATCTCCTTCTTCTTCTTCCTTGTGTTGTCCACATGGTTCTACTATAAACTGGATCTTCTAGATGCATGTATGTAGAGATATTACAACATTGAAATCTCACAAGAACACACATAGAATAGAGGGAGACAAGATTGAGCACAAAATTGAGTTCGATCCCCCCCACACACTCTAATGGACGAGTCTCTCATGTATTTATATATATTTTCATTACCTCTTCGACAGAAGATACATGAGGGTAGTGCTTGGAAAAGCATGTGTTGATGAAAAATCTACTTTATTTATAGAATGTGGCTTTCTAAATGATCTACTATTTTTACACAAATATATAAAATACTATCTTTTCAATATCTTCGAAAATTTATAAGTAAATCCATGCACATTCATGCCCTCATGATTCTTCACCTCCTAAATCAAGACATAAGCACACTAAAAAAACTGAAGACATTAAAATCCATTCAACATTCCATCATTCCATAAGGTATATCATGCCTCCCAGTTGACACACAACTAATATTAGTTTATAAGAATAAAATAAACATGGATGGTTAGTCAAATGTTGCATCACTGAACAATCATAAGCATATTCCAACTGAGAAAAAATCACATGCATGGATATGGAAAACTAAAATTTAATGTGCCTATGAATGATATGCAAAAATCAAGCAGTCATAATGTGGAGTTAATGATGTATTATGAATCCATTGAGATTCTTCAAGTGTTTTTTTAATATTTAACTAAATATCTATGATATTTCTTATCAGTGCATATAGTAGTAACATCATAATCAAGTATTTTCTCTAGAACTAAAATTTCAGGTTCCTCTTCAAGTAAAGGAGGATCATCTTAAATAGGAGTGAGTGGTAAAGTTCCTTTAAAGGATTTCAATAAACTAATATGAAAAGAAGTATCTATATTCCAATGACAAGGTATGTCTAATCTAAAAGCATTCTCATATGTTTTTTGAATAATATGGAAAGTTCCATAATAATGTGGTGCAAGTTTAACCTCAGGATGTTGTGAAATGGTTTTCAAATGTATTTTACTTATTTGTAACCATACCAAGTCATTTTCATTGAATTGTTTGGGTACTCGTTTCTTATTAACATTATGCATGTAACATTCTTGGATCTTCTTAATGTGCTCATGAACCTCATGAAGTGTAGAAATATGATCTTGTGGAAAAGAATCAACCGTAGGGAAATTAGTTCAAGTAATAGTCGTCCGAGCGGGAAGCTTTTTGCCATAAACAATTTCATACAGTGCATGTTGAGTAGTGGTATGTTTTATGTTCTTATATGCAAATTGTGGTAAAGGAATTTTCATCCCAATTACTTAGATTATCTAAACAATAACAACATAATAAATCTAAAATAGTATTATTCATAGATTCACTTTTCCCATGACTTTTAGGATGAAATGTATAGCTAAAGTCTATTTTGGAACCTAAATTTTGAAATAATGCAACCCAAAAGTGATTACAAAAACAAAAATCTTGATCTGATAGAATAAATTTTTGAAAACCATGATGCAAAAAAATACATTTAATAAATAACTTAATAGCTTGAGGTGCAGATAGATTCGTTTTACAAGGAATGAAATATGCTTGTTTACTAAACCTATCAACAATTTTCCAAATCATATCATTATAAGATGATGTTGTAGGAAGACCAACAATAAAATCCATTGAAATTTGTTCCCATGGTCTCTTAGATATGGGAAGTGGCATTGATCATCCAAATGATTTACCATGGTTTCATTTCACTTGTTGACACACAATGCAATGGGAAACAGACTGTTTAATATCCTTTTCCATACATGGTAAAAGAAGAATTCTTTAAATGTAGAACTAGTACTTTGTATTCCCTATGATCCATATATGTTGGTTCATGCATCTCTATCATAACAAATTCTTTAGAAACTTTTGTGATGCATAGCTTATGTTGGAAATACAAGAATCCACTACAAAAAGTGTAGTGATCCTAACTAGATCCTGTAGAATTATTCAAACTAGTCCATGTTTGTGAAAAATACAAATCAGATGCATAAGTAGGAATCATGTCATTACATGAATGAATATGAATAGTCGAAATATTATTGATTGAAATAATATTTGTTTCTTGGGATGGGAAGCGACTAAGGGCATGGCCACAACATTAGCTTTGTCAGGTTTACATTTAATTATAGGCTATAAGTTTTGTATGAATGAAGCCATTTGATGTGTCTTTTGGAAATCAATGGTTTATTTAATATATGTGTTTAATAGCATGTTGGTCTATTTTGATTAGAGCTTCATAAAGTAATGTTTCCAAATTTTTAAAGCATGCACAACAGCTAAGAGCTCCTTATCATATAGATTATAATTCTTTTAAAAAGGTTTAAGTTACCTACTTTCAAATGCAATGGGATAATCCCCATCGAAATTTAAAATTTTTCTTCAATAATAATGTGAGTGGAAGTTCTAAATAAGAGAAACATTTTACAAACTTTCTATAAAATCTAGCTAACCCTATAAAAGAGTGTACATCATTAATAGATTGAGGTACACACCATTTTTTAGTTATGTTAATTTTATTTAAATCTACATGAAGGCCTTGACTAGAAAGAATACGTCCTAAATACTCACATTATTGAAAAAAAAGAACTATTTTCAAGATTGGCATAAATTTTGCTTTTGCGTAACCAATTAAAGACTATTGCTAAATGCTTTTCATGGTCATTTTCATTCTCACTATAGACAAGTATATCATCAAAGAAAACAAGAAAAAAATCTTGGTAATCAAGGAAAATGTTATTCATCATGCGTGCAAATGTAGCACATGCATTGATGAGTCCAAAAGGCATTACCATGAATTCAAAGTGGCTAGTTTGAGTTCCAAAGGAAATATTATAACTATCATTTTGTGTCATTTGTATCTCACGATAGCCAAATTTAAGATCAACTTTTCTAAAGATACATGCTCTATGAAGTCTATCCAGAAGATTATCTATCCTAGAAATAGGATATGTAATTTTAATTGTGATCTTATTGAGTGCTCTATAGTCAATGAAAATCCTATAAGTCTTGTTCTTCTTCTCCATCAAGAGCACACATGCTCCAAAGGAAGAATAACTAGGCCTTATAATTCCTTTCTAGAGTAGATCCTTAACTTAATTAGCTATTTCTTTTTTATGTAAAGGTCCATGCCTATAAGGTGCTTTATCTAGAGGCAAACTTCTATTAATTAAGTCTATACTATGGTCAAGAGATCCCCTAGAAGGTGGTAGTTTAGAAGGAAAATCAGACATAAAGAAATCTTTATAGGAATAAATCTATAATTGATTTATGTGTAGTAGTAAGTGTATGTGTAAAATCAACTACGTTATTGACAAAAAAAATACATGAATTGTAGCCTTTCCTAAATGGATGTTTTACCTGAGTATTACTAATTAATGGAAATGGTTGGAAGTCATGCATTGCATACAAAGAAATATATAGATTTTTAAACTTAGAAAAAAATGTGCATGTGTTATAATGATGATGATGAAAAGGAATGCCAAGTATAACATCATAAGACTACAAAGGAGCAATTGAGAATGTGCATTCATCTATGTATGAACCTATACAAATCTGAACATTATGGACTTCACTTGTAACATTATTTCTATTTCCCTGAAATGTAGCCTTAAATTTATACATAGAAGGAAGTGGGTTTAGTTGGAGATCTTGCACTAGTGCATTAGAAATAAAATAATGGGAACATCATGTAAAATATTAATAGCTTTACCATTAATAGTACCTTGCATGCAAAGTAAAGAATGGATAAAAATTTTGTTACCCAAAGTAATTAGATTTTTATCTAATGCTTCTTTGATCAAATCAGGTTAAGGGTCTTCATGAACCACCTCCATGTTGTGTACTTGAACTACAATAGGTTTCATATTGTTATGTCACAACCTACATTTAGCTTTAGTATGACCAAACCTACCACAATGTCAGAAAGTGATATGAGGCCTTCTTTTGTTGAGTATCCATCATCATAGTTTGAAGAGCTGGAGGTTTTGTAGGTTGTAAGGGGTTTTCATGTGTACTGGTGAGAAACTGGATTGAAGAGGGCACTAAAACATAGGGGAAGAAAAAATATTGAAAGTATGCTTGAAAGGAAAGTTGGGCATGATTGGTTGTTGTCATTGATGCATTTGTTGTAAGAGAATGGAATTGGTGATGGAATGAAACTCCTTCTCAGCAGCACATGCAAAAGAGATAGCTTCATAGAGGTTCATAGGACAGTGTGATGAGCTTAGCTTGGATTCCCATCTCCAAACCTTTTTCATACTTCAATTGCAAGGTATCTTTAGGAACCATTTCAAGCAAGTGAATAAGTAGTAGTCATTGCCAAAAGCATTTAGTGTAGATAGACATATTATCTCCTTCTTTCTATTCCAAAGTTGTCCATGATCAACACACATGTATGTGGAACTGGGGAGCAAGGAAGGACTCCTTGATATTTTCTTGAAATGTGATCCATGTGGTGGGGGCACTTAGTGCTATACCGCAAAACATTCCACCATAACTAAGCTTTATCCACCAAACAATTAGTAGCAAACTTCACTTTTTCAATTTCAAAATATGATTAATCAAAATAAAATTCGTCAAATTGAGATAGCCATGTAGCAACTAATTGGCCATCATTTTTCCCATCGAATCAAGGAAATTGGAAATTTTTGGCACCCATCGTGGAATGTGTGCCTTCTTCTTGGGTGATGATGGTGGCCTTCACCACCCTAATTAGGTTGGTGTCCTCACTTTGCATTTTTGGAGGAAAGCAGCATGTTCTTTTATTTCATTTTGAGCATCATTCCTCGTGCCATAAAAGCTTCAACTATTGCTCAAGTCATACCCCAAGTAGGGATGATGTACCAAATCCTCTATACTATGGGTAGGTTCCATGGCATTATATATAAGTAAAACCTATTACTAGATGCGATGAGAATAAATGAACGGAAATAGGTGTTGAATCATGAATGGACACTAGATAAGGAATGCTTTTGCAAGCACTATAAAGGAAATGATCATGTCATAAAGAATTGTCCAAAACTAACTGAAAAAAGAGGCAAAGAAGAAAGAGGCTCGAATGGTGGTTGTAGAGGCCTCTACACCTAAAATGAAGTTGGCTAATCTTGTGTACAATGAAGAGTGTGTGTTTACTACTATCGGGCATTTTGACCCATCTTCGCATGAGTAGTGTATGTCTATAGTGGATTCAAATGTTTGGTAATTTGATGCAAGGTCAACCAAACATATTACCTCATAGTGTAGTTTGTTCAATTTGCTTGAGCCTAGTGATTGTAGTTCTTTTACATTGTGAGATGCTTTGTTTATAACAAGGATCAAGAAAATTCTATTGTCTATTTTGGCATTAGCCAATATTTTCTTGGTTGTAAAATTTGTTGATGGTAGATGTATGTCCATGATCTTTCAAATCATGATGTTATTATTGCTTCTAGCATTTTATATAGTGGGTTGAACAAGCTCACAGACTATGAAAAATTTGTGAATGATCCCCCATGTGCAGTACATGACTTTCAAGCAATCTCAGATGCAAAGCTTTGGCATGCATGCTTTGAAATTTTGCTAGTTTGTTATTCCTCGAAAAATCTAAAATGGTATGTTCTCTACCCAAATTTAAGGCACCTTTTAAAAATGTTTTTGATGGTTGTATTTTGGTAAAAATGAAGCATTACTTGTTCCCAAAAGATGGTTCAGATTGAGCCACACAAAAATCGCAAATTGTTCATATTGATGTGTGTGGTCCTATGCAGACACCCTCTTTTTGGAACTACCTTTACTTCGTGAATTTTATTGATGATTTCTTCAGGCATGCATGAGTCTATCCACTAAAAGAAAACTTGGAAGTCATTGATTTCTTCAAACAAGTTTTGGTCTTAGCTGAAAATTTGTCACCATGTACACTAGGCACCCTCCATTCTGAATGGGGGGTACATGTCTTTTGATTTCAATGCATTATTGGATAAACATGAGATAAAAATTAGTTTATAGTTTTGTATACACCTCAACAAAATGGAAATGGATAGAGTTTACTACTCAAAAGAAGTTATGAACTAGAGAGAAAGATTCTTCCAAAGAGGAAGCTACTTACAATCAAGAGGAAGATTCAACCATAATCAAGGTTACACATGGCTACGACAACAATTACCAAAAAAATTATGAAGGAGGATACAAATCAAGAAAAGAGTTCACAACTATATGGAGGATCAAGAGGATTCTCTTCCCATTAGGAACATGACTTTAAAACAAGGTATGAATGATGAGCACCTCTGGTATATTGAATCAGAAGCATTCAATTGTCAAGGTAGGAAATGTCAAAACCTTTGATGGGAACAAAAATCTGCTGAGCAGAGTTATTTATGTACCAACTATCACAAAAAAATTGATGAGTGTTGGACAAATAGTAGAAAAGCATTTGCATGCTTGGTTCAATAAATTTGGAGCCTCTATGGAGGACCCCCAACATGGATTCAAAATAATTGCAAAGGAAGAGAAAATAGGTATATTGTTTACATTTGAGCTTGAGGACACTAGAAATATTGCACTTTATAATTATAAGGATCAAACCTTGTCTGAGTTAGAGATATGGCACAAAAGATTGGACACATTGGTGAGAGAACATTGAAGCAGATATGTAGAGATCAATGTGTACTTCGGATACCTAATGTATCCAAGCAACATATGATCTATACATGTGGTGCATGTCAGTTTGGTAAATCAGACAGGTTGCCCTTTACAAACAAAGGCTATATGCATGAGGATTATTTCAAACTTCTCCACACACATGTATGGGGACCAAGCAAGGACCCTTCAATTTAAGGCTCAAGGTACCATGTGTCATTTATTGATGATTTGAGTAGGTGGACTATCTTTTATTTCATGAAACATAAGATGTGTTCAGTTGTTTCAAAACGTATCTTGCACTTGTGGAAAATCAAATAGGAAATACTTTAAGGACGATAAGGTCAGATGGAGGAGGTGAGTACTTCTCCGATGAGTTTGATGCATTTTTGCAAGACACAGGTATCAAGAGAGAGATCACAACTAGATATACTCTTGAGCAAAATGGAGAGGTAGAGAGGAGGAACAAATTGATTGTGGAAGAAGATAGATCTATGCTAAATGAAAAAGAACTTTCCTAATTATTCGTGGGAAGAAACTCTTTCTACTGCCACTGATCTTATTAAGGTTACCTTCTAAGTCCCTTGATGGGATGACCCCCTATGAGGCATGGATTAATGGTAGGAGTCTAATTCTTTGCTATGACTATTCAGAACAATCAACTTCTTTTGGTCATATCTCAGTGAATACTCAAGGATTTTCCATAATCTTTGGCATCTTGGAACTAGCTTAAAGTTTGTGCTATCAAACTTTCCATGCATTTGTTTTAGGCATCTAAGAGAAATCTTCTTTTGAAGTTCTCACTGGTCATCTACTAGTTAGTCCCTAGCTCAAAAGTCGGGGTAAGATTTGATTTGTGAAACTGAATGCTTAAAGCATAGTTGATCATTTTAAATTATTCCACTTGCAATCATTAGCGATCTAAGCTAATTGAATCCCCCCAAAAGTATTTTTTTCAATGGTTACTCTACTCTGGCCCTGAGTAAAAAATCCAGTAGGTGTATGGACTAAAATAGCAAGTTTTTTAACATTAGCTATTCTTGAATAAGTTTGTTTTAGATTAATTTTTTCAAGCATCAACTCCAAATTTTATAGGTACTTTCTTGGTGTCATTTGCAAGCTAAAAGTGCCTAGTTTATAACTCTGAAGTACCATGGCTAGTACAAAGTAGGTTTTGAGCAATACCACATCACTTCCTTGAGGTATCAAGCCATCTCTTCCAACAGTTTTGAGCTAAATTGTCTTGTTAAGCTCAAAAGCTTGGTGAGAGACTACCTAATCGGGAAGCTTCTAGGGCATGAGAAGACGAGATGCCCAAGGTCCTCTCTACCTTAAACCCAACACTTACGCTAGTGAGGGGTCCCATAGATCTTGTTAGCTTTGACATCGGTTGAGATTCCACAATGGCGGATTTTCCATATAAGACCTGATTTCTTTTTCTCAATGATAGGGTGCTAGAAGTCCCCACACACGGCTTCCCATCTGATGCTAGGCCAATTCTGATATCACCCCCTATTAAGGGACATATGCAAGTCAAGGTGCTTATCTAATCTTTGAATTTATTACCATTGGTCCATCTTAACACTGGAATTTGGGGGGTGTCATTTCCAAAAAGGAGATGAGTCTTTGAGTTGTTCCATGAGTTGATTCACTTCCTCAGAAGGATCCAATCATCAAAGTCAATTATGTTGACATAGTTATGTCCTCAAACCTTTTCCAATGACTTCTATCATGGTTCCAAAGATGTTTCCACTTGTTAAAACCTTTGTTCCATAAATTTTTTGCACTTTAAATGTTCTCTAAATCAACTTCTTTGATTCCTTTACTAAAAAACAAATAGAATCATTTTGCTGAATTTTTTCTGCCTATTTTCAGTCTTCATTAACCTTCATGTACGGTTTTATCTTGTTCCAACTCTTCCAAATCGAGCAAACAAGGTCACGGCCTTTCAGATTCACTAGATGCTGAGAGAACAACAAGGTGAGTGGATCAAGATCCTTCACCTTAAGAATTTCTTAAAGCATAAGAGAGGATTGGTCTCAGAAAAGTAGTTTTGCTCAAGAAGCTTCAAGATTACACCATGCTTTGAGAAGCCATTTGGCAGTCAATTTATTTGCCATACCGCCACATTAAGAATTCGCTTTTGGGTCAGTAGACAAGGCCCACTTTTACCTATTTTCTTGCTTGTTGAAGACCGAAAGATAATGAATTAGCGAGACTTAAAAGTACTTGTAATTTTTTTTGATGTGGACTTAAACTTGCTTTCTGACTGGGGGCCAATTGCAAGGTAAATCTGTATGATCCCTCATGTGAAGTTGTGCACTATGATCGAATTCTTCTCGCAGATAGTTTGGCATGTATAGAAATGTTTATGTGTTCGTCCATGCACATGTCAGCATTTAGAACTTGCATCATCTATGCAAATACGTACCTACGGATGCTTCTAAATCCTTATAAAAAATGGTACGGAGAACAGCTAATACTCCAGACATTGACAGATACGCCAGACAAGGACTGCAACAGTAAAGAAATCAACGTGTTTGGCTCGTATATCATCAAACATGCATATGGTATCATTGATGGTATTCTTGTCCAAATTAATATCCTCATATTCAGTCACATTAAGTCATGATATTACAAATTCAAATAGGATTCTGCGTGCTAAGAAAGAACGTGCCAATAAGTGCATCGAATATCAACGATTGTATCATATCGATCAGCAGATTCCAACCCACGATTTACAATCAAATGAATCCATGTGTGCGACCAAGAATTTCCCCAAGCTCAATTAAAAATGCATTGAGTTCAGAAAACATATACTTCCCTTGTCAATAAAAAAATGGATGATGGCCATTTTAATTGTTCACCACAATGAGGAATTCTTTGAAGTACATAGTGTTTTCGACTTTGGCTTTAATGGGTAGAATCATGCATGCCGAAAAAATCCATTAATAAAGTCATAAAATACAGGATTTACAAAACATATGGTCTCTACACACGACTACAAAAGGAGATTTTTGTTCAGCGCTTATAGTACCATGTTTGGGAAATGGAGAACACTACAGCTTACGCAAAATGCAGCCCTCATAGGTACGTTTGGATGGAGCATCAAGTTCAGGAAAAGATGACACCATATCAGAATTTTTCAAGCATAACAAACTGAAAAAAATTGTATGATGATGTAGGAATACCAAAGTTTTCATGTAAAATAGCCTACAAATCTTGTACCTTCTACATAGATTTTCCATAATTAGTGATTATAAGTAGCCCATGTAAGACCATGACGGTAATAAGCCCATGTGAGACCATGACGGATAAAATAGTTATGTCACCATTTGAATGATCATGAATTGCAAACCTTTCATCAACAAACTTGTCACCAAACCAAATAAGATATGATCTGTTTGCAAATGTTATAGTATTCCTATCAAGGGAAGGCTGTTTATAACAAGTTCATATTCAAGAAAGGCTATTGTATGGAAGGTTCTCGAAGGATGCAATTCTATTTTTTATCTTCTGAATGAGATTCATGATTTCATTAAAAAACAATGACTTAAAGGGAAAACACATTGTTTTTTACGATGAGTCGGTATTTTTCAGAAGTTTACTCCAGAGACGAGGAGATTTCGCATGGAGGAGGTGCATGCCCTTTCCGGAAGAGGATAGTCAAAGGAGAAGCGGGTAGGCATGAGAAGGTGGTGAGAACACAAAGCTTGGATTGTGGGAGGATCTGAAGGTTCTGGGTGAAGAATTTTAAGAGTGCTAAGCATGCTACTGAAGTTATGTCTTGAACTGCTCTTACAGTGGAGCTGCTCATAAACTCTAAGAGTGCTAGGCATGCTACTGAAGAACTTGAAAGGGCTATCTGCAATCCTATGGGTTATATACCTCCGATTTTAAGCACAAAGGAGGAAAATCATAACTTGTTTGGAAGAGTTAGTGATCAAGAGGAAATATTAGACTGTGGTGAACAGCTGATGTTTGTATCTTTGACTCTTTGCAGAGCTGCATCTATCGTTTGATTCAAACGGAGGTATTAGCAAGTATTTAGGATCCGTTATTCTTCTTTCTTCACGCATGCGCTGATTATCAGGATAGTGTTGATGAATTTATAATTGTTATTATGAAAATTTTTAAGATCTTTTCACCCAAATTTGCAAGATCATGTTTCAACAAGCGTCTATATCTACAGGTCTATGTGATGCGCAATATTTTTATTCACTTCACTTTATATAAAGCTTACATTTTTCTATGTTACTTATATTTAGAACAGTCGTATACATGATATGATTATAAAAGTACCTCTTCCTTACACATGATTCCAAACTAAGTGGCATCTGATAGTATGTCTGATATAATCCTAAAGCATCTGATAGTATGTCTGATATGACTTGGAAATTATGCTTTAGGATTAAAGTGATGACTTCACTAGCCTAGGAAAAATCTTGATGACATTATCATTTTTCTTATAGTATTTGAAAAATTATTTTTTCTTTTTTGTTTACACATGCATACAGACTCAATGCATACATGCATGCATAAGTCATACACATATGCACATACATACATACATACACATCAACACATGCATACATACACACAGGAATACATAAAAACATGCATACAAACACATGCATGCATACATACACAATGTGGATATACAGATGCATACAAAAGTGCATGCACACACATACAAACACATACATACATAAAAACATGCAT
The DNA here is from genome assembly GCA_020310875.1 of Ceratopteris richardii. Lineage (NCBI taxonomy): Eukaryota > Viridiplantae > Streptophyta > Polypodiopsida > Polypodiales > Pteridaceae > Ceratopteris > Ceratopteris richardii. The sequence continues at coordinate 85,036,564 of CM035420.1, forward strand.
ACAGAGACATGCATGCATACATACACAAGTGCATATACACATGCATACATTCATGCGTATACAAATACATGCACACACACATGCATACGTACATACACACATACATACATTCATACATACATACATACATACATAAATAATTGCATGCACACACAGATGTATATATACATACACTCACACATGTATAAACACATGCACATACATACACATCACACACACACATAAATATATACACACTTGCATATGCATATACACATGCATACATACACAAAAGCATTCATAAACAAATGCATAAATACACATGCATTCACTCATGCATACATACTGAGATGCATACATGCATGCATACACACACATGCACATATATCCCATATGAAACTTAGGTGGATTCAATTGACCTAACAAAAATGAATAATTTCAAACTTGAGGAAGGAAATACAATCAAATATTTTATTTACCATTAAAGTCAGAAATCATTACAATTGGGAACCCTTGTACATTCCTTTCCTTAGAATACCTTCCATGGTCCAATTTGACCTTCATCCAATATGCAAGTTGAGATTCACATCAATTGGTTAAAGCATGCTTGGTTTCTCCTCATAATGGGGCCTTACAAAATATGCATTAGTACATATAATCATGAGAGCTAGACATTGGTCATATACTAGCCCCCCCAAGGTTCACCGAATGATAAATCAAGTCGGTATGGGTCATATGCCCATCAATTGAAGATTCCCATCGAGCTTCTCTTTTACAAGTGCTTTAATGAATATGTGAACACAATTTACCTTTATTGGAAAATATTCTCGCTCCATTATTAGATTTATTTAGACACCCATGATGCAACATTGGTCTACCTGTATTTAGTTGAGGTCCCTAGCCAAGTCAAGAATTAGAGCTCAAGGGAGCCAAGTCTTCTAGGTTATTCAATCTTCTTAGAGTGGCCATATGAGGAGTGTTTGGACCTTAAGGAAGACTCTAGATGTACTAGGTTCAAGCATATCATTTAAGGCTCTAGTAAATTCAGACAAATTTAAAATCCGACATTGTTTGGTCATCCGTGTGTATGAACAAAGATCTCGAGACTAGACTTACATAGTAGTTCATGCGTTCTTGTAAACAAGTGATACACTTAGTTCAGTGGTTAATTCTCAAGGATGAGAAGGAAGAGGTCTTGGGTTCGATCGGCATGGGCTACATGGGGAGAGTATTTTGCCCAAAGAGCTCTAGAACCTACTAGAAGCACCCACTTGAGTTAACTCCAATTACTTGGGACACTTAGCACACATGTAATTACAAGACTAACACATGGATGGTTAGAATCCACCTACCCAAGAAGGAAATCCCCTAGAGAGATCTATATAAAGAGGCATGGTTGTGAGGAGATTCATCTCTTTGGCACATGGTGGTGGTCATAATCTTCATTCTCTTGCATTGGTATTAGAGCCTAGCTTCCATGGAGACCTTGGTGGGTTCATCATCATCTTTTCCAATGTAGAGCTTCTATGAAGACCTTGAAGGCTCCTTTATTTCTTGAAGCCTAGCTTGCATTGGTAATAGAGCCTAGCTTCCATGGAGACCTTGGTGGGTGCATCATCATCTTTTCCAATGTAGAGCTTCTATGAAGACCTTGAAGGTTGCTTATGGATTCAAATTTGCATTACATCTATATGTGTATTTTCTCATGATGAGTTTCGCATGCACTTATAAGAATCCCGACCTTTTTTTAAATGGAGGTTTGGCCGAGGCCTACTCCCGTGGGCTTTAACTTTGAAATTGCAACTGTACAAGGAAGGGCATAGTACCCATGGGACCCCCCTTATCCCAAGAGAATAGGGGTTCACTACATTCACAACTATTGTGGGGCAGAACAAGTGGTGGCACAACAGCCACATTATATATCATTCCAATGTTATGCATGTCCCTTGCATGCTACCGGTGGGGGTTGAGCCCTGGCCCCTCGCACCCACCTCATGAGACAAGCATCCCAACCACCGAGACAGCAGAATGGGACACCGACCTTTGTCTTTTGTAGCAAAGGTTATCGATCTCTTTATACAATTAGAGGCAACGAGTTTTGAACTCATCACGATAAGGGAAAAAACCACGAGCTAGCCACGAGTGCAACGTCCATTTACAGATAAAATTGGAGGAGGTTTATTTTATTTCTGTTATGGCCCGAGCATCATGAATGATAGAATATAAAGAAAACGAAAACGCCTTTTGGAGAGCAATCCAAGACCATCCTTGGGAAACCAACTCGCTGCCTCACCTCAAGGAGGTGTACGTGATAGCCATTAACGAACCATCTTCTTGTCTTGCCATAAATTTTGGGGGAAGTTTGTCTACAACACCTTATTTGGCGTTCAAAACAACTGCAGTAGTAAGATCTTTTGTTATTGTGAGCAGGACTGGGATTCAATCCTAGGATCCGATGGGCATCAAATTCCAAGTTATCCACTATACCATGAAGTCTCTCTTGAGGGAAACTGGCGGCAAATCAGTTATCCTTTCATCTTGCTGTTATATCACTACATCCACCAACGATTCCATGATTGGTATGGGGCTGATTAACTAAATCATTCTTAAGCTACTCTCTTGATTGAGTTTTGTAGCAAATGATAAGGAAAATCGGGAGCTGTCACTTACAAGAATCAAACACATAAGAGATCTAATAGCTCTGCTATGCTTGTCTCTGCTCCAAGCGTCTTTTAATATTTTATGCGATTCTTAGTGTCTCCGATCGCATCCTCTGAGTACGAAATTTTTTAATGTATTTCATAATTCAATTATTCTTTCGTGCATACTAGGCAGATTGGTAGCGCAGCCTGGAGGCCATTACGAGGAAAAGTTTAGTGTTCAAAATGCGAAGTCTTCTTCCACTGTAGCAATCATGTCGAAAGATGGGATTCGATCACATGTCCTCCAATGCAGAGGCATCTTTGCTGCATGTCCTCCAATGCAGAGGCATCTATGCCCGACACCATTACCAAACCTTCTTACCAGAAGGAGGAGATAATCATCACAAAGACTTCTCCTTAGACATATGCGAAACGGAAGTCCATATTTGAAGTAGTCACCACATCCCGCTTATCCTGGATTTGATATAAGATCCTCTTGAAGTATTTCAATTCATCTACACAAGAGAACATTTCTCTACGATGGATATCCCTCCCAATCAATAACAAAAACAATAGCAATACGATAGCCGAGTTTCGAACTCAGATTTTAACATTATAGTGATTCAAAAAGATTTACTATCAAACAATGGTACATCATAGTCGATCACATGACCTCTTAGAGGAGGGGGATCAACATTAACCAGGAGGATATCTAGCATTTTGGTTTTGAACCTAGCTGGATAGGAAATACACAAAAGGATGGAGCTTGTCTTTTTAGAGATGCAAGCAAACATAAGGAAGACCATGCTAATTGATATGAAGAATTAAAGATCTTCAAGGAGGATTATGCGGCTCTTGTCTTGGACACTTGAAGGATGTATCTTGAATTAAAATAAGTATTTTCCAAGTTAATGTTTGTTTTCAATACTGTTTTTGCTCTTGGCTCTCATATAAAATTCATCTTATTATCATTTATAATATTGACGAGAATTAATGAAAGCTTTTTGGGAGAGCATAGACGTATTGATAAACTTATTAAGCATAGACATGCATCTATAAATAATTCCATGGAAATGAAATAATATTGGTGCATTTTTCTTTCTAAAAGAATATTTCATGCACAACATAAACTTTGTTTTTGCTTACAGAAGATATTTGATGCACTTGAGTTTATGCACATGCATAGTTATATCTTTCTCAAAGGTAGAAAGTACAATGTTTGTGCATAGCAAGCTCAAGAACTACATGAAGTAGATTTAGGGAATAAAAAGGTAGCAAGTAGAATGTTTTTGCATAGATAGCTCAAGACTTGCTTGAAGTAAAGTTAGTTCATAAAAAGAGAAAAAAGTATTAAGACTCATTTCAAGTTAAAGAAAGTAACATCTTCAAGATATAGATATTTATTCTAGAAAGGTAGCTAAAAAATAACTTTTTGGCATGCTAAAATCTAGAAAAGGGAGTGATGCATAACCCTAAAGGTGGTTGTAGTAGTAGCATGCCCACGTACCTCATGTGAGGAGTAAAGCATTAGCTTCCTTGACACTCCAATACGCATGTACTAATTTAGGTTGATAAAGTGTATCTTTTGGACAAGCTATTTGTAAAGATCAATCATTAAGGTCTTCCAAGACATGGGTAAAATATCACTTCTAGGAAATAATGTTGATGATTCTTAACTGATAAAGAATAGGATCAAGTGTTTATAGGTTCAATCATCAAAAGATGATTGTATTTAAGACTATGGAATCAAAGTGGATTGTGGAATTATGTTTAAAGTAGTCTAATAACATCAAACAATTAAAAAATGATAGTATTTTTTTCAAACTCAATAATAGGAACACATGCAAATGAAACTTCCAATTAAACTTTCTTCAAGAAATGGAAAACCATATCCTAAGCTGATCCTTTAGTTTGAGACTCGAGACATGAACACCATTCCGGCAATAAATCTTTGAGATTCTTGTACAAAATTTTCAAAGATCATTTAAATAGTGAAATGGATTCCATGATGAATACTTTTCTTAGGATTATTTGATTCTTTATAAGGAGTAGCGATCAAAAAGTTATTCAAGCTTGTTAGAAAACAAGTAGCTCACAAGAAGTCCCAAACCACCATTAGTGGTACTTAAGTCCAATGATTGATATAACCTAAAGTTGTATCAATGAGATTTTTAGGTTTAAAATCTAGAAGGCATTAGTATATGCTTGGACTTGAGTTGGGTGAAAGATCTCTAAAATCCCATGGGCAAGCAAACAAGATTTTCATAGTTCAAAGAGATCTTAACGATAATGACTAAGTTTTTATTCTTATTGTCAAGTGAATCAAATTTGATCAAGCTTGGCAATGTTTATCCAAGAACTTGTGATTGGGACTACTCTGAATCTCACCCAGGTATTAGGAACAAAATTTCTTCTTGAATTTTTTTACTCAAGTTCCATTTATCTAATGGAAATTGCAAAACAAGTAAGTTGTCGCAAGTCTGAGTGGAGTCAAACTTCCATGTAGTCTACAGCTATGATAATGATAATTAAGTACCTAGAGGGTAAATCATGATGTTTACCTATCCTTAAAGGAAATTTGGTAAAATCCAAAAAGTATGAGTAGATGCTTAGACCTAAGCAATAAAGACATTCCTAAAAAATCGTCCTGATAGCTACTTAAAGCTTTAATTAAAAAGGAATCTAAAGATGACAAGTGAACAAATTTTGTCGCTACACATTTGTCAAGTATAACCAATTGGACATGAATTTGAAAATTTTAAGAACTTGAAATTAGAATCAGTTTTCTATTGAAAAAAACCTAACAAAGAAGGATGGTTGTTCTATCTAGAATTTTTCAAATTTCCCAGGTAAAATCACAAGATCATGAAACGATCATGTGAAGGAATCAAAACCTAGTATATCAAGTTAGAAATAATGCCTAAAACTTCAAAATTATTTTTAAACATTCAAGTGAGAAGGTACTCTATAAAGATATGTTTAGACTTGAGGATAAGTATCACTCACATGACAATGTGAATATAAAGTAGGGTGGTATGGGACACTAAATATTATACTTAGATTGATGATAGCATGGGACATTGTATTGTGGGATGATAACTATCTTTTAGTTCTAGAATGAACCTTGAAGTTAGACTTGATCATCAAGGGAAGTAAAACTTCAAAGGAGAAGTTTAAATTCAAGGAGGATAAAATCATGATCTCAAGATACTTCAAGATCAAATAAGAAGATACAAAGTAGGTCAAATAGGGAACACTTATGATAAAGTGTTGCTTATTCCTATTTTTTGGAATACTTCAAGATAAATTATTTCTAACTCACAAATATTAGATAAATTTCTAAAGAAGTATGACTTTGACATTGAAATGATCTTTCAAGTAAGAAATAAACTGACTAAGTCAAGCACCAAGGTCATAGTGTAACTCTATAAATTCAATCCTATGATGCCAAGAAATGTACAAGACTTGCATTCCTAGTAGATAGCCATGAAGATTGAATATAGGCATGAAATTAGTCTCAAGCAAAGCATTATTTGAGTAAAAAACTCATCAATAGAAACTCAATGGGTGGACACATTGATGTTCAATACCATACTAGTATCTTGTGGTTTGATGATGTTTTAGATTTTCCATGAGTCTTTTTGAGAATCTAGTTTATTTCTCTTAAAGCTAGGAAAAATGATTCAATACCTTGTTGAAATAGATATTTGAGTAGTTAATGTCTTGAGTCATCTAGATTTTTGATTCACGATAATTATCTTAAAAGTTTGAACTGGTTGTACAGAGTTTTAGTTTTTTCCTTTCTCTTTTCAAATCTTTTGGGAGTCAAGTTTCAATCCCCACAGGGTACATGGGGAGATTAGTTTTCCCAAAGATCTATCGAGCCTCCTAGAAGCATCCACTTGATTTGACTCTAGTTAATTAAGACACTTGGCATATATGTAGTTACATGGTTGACACATGGATGGTTAGAATACACTTGCCTAAGAAGGTAGTTTCCTAGAGAGAGGTTTATATAGAGGCATATGGTTGGGAGGAGATTCATGTCTCTAGCATATAGTGGTGTTCATAATCTTGATTCTCTTGCAATATTAGATCTTGCATGAGAGAGGGGAAAGTTATCGAGAAGAAGAAAACTATAATCTTGAGAGTTTTGCAAGGAAAGATTTTCATTGAGAGATTTGCAAGGAAAGATTTTCATTGAGAGATTTGCAAGGAAAGTTTTGGGGAACTTCACATTCAAATTGTTGTATCTTTCTCACAACTATGGACGCCTTGAGATCCATCTAGAAGGTGGAGCTTGGTTTGGCAAAATATTCCTTCAACTAATGCCCATCAACACCATCTATGGGGAGAGTATTGTATAGGTAAGTCTCATTTTCACACACTCAATAACAACGGCCACCAAACCCATGCAAGGGCACTACCCATGTGTTGTGGAGGGGAGAGAGGAAGTCTTTCTCCCTCTCCCTATTGAGTCCATGAAGGATCTCTACTTTAATTTCCTATATAGAGGTGCTCAAATTCAAAAACTCCTTTGATGTGGGATATATTGGAGCTACATGCACCCCATCTAAGGGAAGGCAAATTGGAGAAGAGAGAAGGAAAAAAAAGTGTTCAAGTGTTTGATTTGACCCCTTGAATACCTACCAATACTCACTAAACTAGCCAGATCTTGAGTTAAGAATGTCCAAATCAAGAAATCCAAAATCTTATGAATTCCTTGATTCAAGAGTTCTCGAATGATAGGTTATTTGATAGATTAGCTAGATACGATCGTATGTATAAGTCTTGCAGGTCGATTGATCATGAGAGGATGAATGAACACATTCATTAATAAGAATGAATTAAATAATATTTGGACATGAATGGAAAACAAAATCATTAAACAATATGCACCAAGTGTCAAATCATACTGAAAATGATTAGTTCATTGAGTCAATTATCTAGTTTCTTCTATGTGTGATTTGACATTAGTGGAAGCAATGCATGATTTGATTTTGCTAAAAACATTATTTTTATTGATGATTTCTTGCAAAGAAATGCCTTTATTACTAGTGGATTCATATATTCATGCATACCATTCCATTAAAATGATTTAATTAGAGTAAAAATGTACTTCAAATGCATATGAATAATCACTTAATTACATTGAACTTATTTTTTCCAAAAAGAAATGGTATGATTGCATGTTGTTGTATCTAAATCTTCATGTAGGAAAAAATATTTCTTTTAAAATTTTTTATGCTAGTATATGCTTATGTTTGTAACATATTCACGAATTTTCATGTCATTTGATGAGAGGTAACAAGATCTCAAAGTTTCAGACCTATTGCAATAAAATTCACCCTCTAGGAGGCGTATAGGAGTCCCTTTGCAGGTTCATAAGTGATCATGAGAGTTTTCCAATTGTTGTGTTTCTTCATGGATTCATAGCCTACACAATGTAATTTGTGCCCTCCGAATTTCATGAAATTTGGAATCTTGAGTAAAGAAAAATTTGAAAATCACTATGGTTATTCTACACGGAATTCTCTCTAGCAAGTTGTTTTAGGTGTGCTCAAACTTGGGTGTTTCTCTTCATTGCATTATCCAAATGATATGAATTTTTATAATATTGGGACATGGTGTTCAAATGTGCATATATAAGTTTCATATGATTTGGATCTGCTTTAAAGACTATAATTTATATTTTAGCCCTCTAGTCCCTCTTGCAAGGACTCGGAAGAGAAGTGCACACAGGTCGTTTGAATAGGGTAGCTAACAAATTAGGGTTTATTGGCACTAGATTTCAAACTATCAACCATATCTTGGGGACTTCAAATCACAAACCAACAATCCTAGTACTCACTTTGGTCAATTACACCACCAAGTAATTAATAGGAGATCAATCACCTAGTTCGTTGCCTGCAAATCTTACACAATAAAGAACAAAGCCTTTTACTATGAGAACTTAAAAGTTTTATTTTTTTATTAGAGAGAGGGAATATGGAACTATTCTTTTCTTACAAGGATCTCTATTTGAATTCAATATATCTATAATGCATACACTATGTCAATAAAGCAAAGAACGTGGATAAAGCTTGGAAAAACTTGGAGAGCATCTTTGGTGCTCATGTAAAGCACAAAAGAATGATGTTGAAAATGCAATTGTATGGATTTTTGCTTATTCCTTTCAAGATATTTCATCACTTGTAAATAGGATTGAAATTATAGTGAATCGATTGCGTTCACTTCAATGTCTAGTGCCAAACACGATAAAATGACAATAATTTTAAAAGCTCTCCCCAATTTATATGTAAACATAGTTATTGTATTGAAAGAAAAGGAACATATTAAAGCCCTAGAAGATGTGATAAACTCTTTTGCAATGAGAAGAGAAAAACATCCTAGGGATCTATTACTATCTTCAAGAAAATATGTAGCATTTGTCATTGAACTAATCATGTCACCAAGTTTTACCTTAGTAAAACTAAATGTACTCACTTTGGTTAGATACAAAGAAAATGATGTTGAAGACTAGAGGAGTTCAACAAAGGGATAAACCACTTGAAAAGGACTATGGACTCATCAACAAAAATTGGAACAGTGTTCTAGTATAATAAGTACCTAATATGGTAACTTCTATTGTAAATGCCCAATGAGGCATGCTCAATGTGGCATTCAACAAATGTAAGATCTTAGTCTTTTAGTATGCTAGGAAAAGGGGGTAATTGTGACCACCATACTGATTATCTTTAATACCCAAAGGCATATCCACTTGTATATACATCTAAATGATGTTCAATGAGAAATGGGTGCATCTTCGTCTCTATTTACACATATCTTCGTCACAACTCTGCGTGGTATATTTCTCTTGTTATCATAGCATTTGTGCTTAGTTTTTTTCTCATCTATATCTAAACAAAAGAAGAAAGAACCTCAATCATGAATTTACGTCATCTCTATGTAGCTATAAGTATACATCGTTCCCATAAAATCATCTCAACCATGCGAAAAAGAATGTAATCACTTTATGGACGACCAATCATACCATATTTGATGTTATGGTCATTCATATTTGAAACACATAATACTCAACATTTAAACACTCACTTAAATCCTAAACCCTACTTCACGGAAAGCATGCAACGAAAAATTTATAATAAGTGAAAATATGCATTCTCATTAGTTGATACTTAATTATAAATTATATGTAACTAAACGAAAAACTTTTATTATTTATAGCATATATATATATATATATATATATATATATATATATATATATATATATATATATATATATATATATATATATATATATATATATATATATGATTGTTTTACATCTACGTTAAAATATTACCTTATATATATATATATATATATATATATATATATATATATATATATATATATATATATATATATATATATATATATATATATATATATATATATATATATATATATATATATATATATATATATATATATATATGATTGTTTTACATCTACGTTAAAATATTACCTTCGATTCGATTTTTGTGCACGTATATATCTATATACGTGTACATATAATTAAATGTGAAGGTATAAATACATACATATCTATAAGAAAGCAATTATGCAAAAAGAAGAATTTCTAGAAGAATACAAGAGAGCGGATATAGGAGATTTTGAAAGAAAAATATTAGCAACAACAAATACAATACAATAGCAATGGAATTATCCACCCATGCACTCTCAAAGGAGAGATTATATGAAAATTCAAAAAACTATAAAGGTATGATAGCTCAAAGTCATGTCTCCATTATGATACACATCATCTACCAATAGGATAATAAAGATGTGTGCCACTACGTTGATATATTTTGGTAGTGATATGTGTAAACATACTTAGGACTAGCAGGGCACTTTTTTCCACTCTTTAGGAATTTTTTTTCTAGTTTTTATATATGCTTATAACCCTAACATGTGACTTACCTTCCTACATTCACTTGGTAATACATTTTGTATTCTGATGTGCTCTAAGATTCTTCGTCTTCCTTGTGTCATTCGTGTGCTTGCACAACCTGGAAACTCCAACAATTAGTATCACAGCAGGTATCCACTTCATTTCGCTTGTCATTAACACTCCTCTAGTCATAGTCTAAGGACTGCATGAAAATTGGTCAGCAAACTCGAGGTGATTAGGAGGTCAAAACAACTTCACTACGTGGCATCGAGATTTTGTTATGAGTTTGTTTTGGTCTAGAATGCATTATCACAATGAGTATCGTGATATTTTTTTCCTTTTCTGCAGAACATATATATAGGTTTTGGTTCGCCAATACAAGCACTCTTCTTGGTTTAACATAGCTCCGCAAGATGTTTTGCTCAAGTTTTTAAGAAATCTTTTTTTACATCAAGATATTTAATCACTTGCCATGTCTGAAAGCAATGATGTATTCCATATGTTGACTATTGATGATAAGTTGGATGGTAATAATTTTCTAGTGTGGCCATATATGATCCATCATGTATTGATAGCAAAAGGGTTGTGAGATATTGCATAGGATGTTGAAAAGAAATCCTATTAGACCTACAAATAAAAGTATTGAAGGTGATTTAGATGCCATTGAAGATAATGATCTTCAAATTCCTATTCATGTTGTGTTTTGTACTACACCTACTATGGAGAAACTTTTTTGGGATGGCGATGCTCAAGCACATGCATCCATAGCTTTTTCTATCACTGAAACCTTTCATTATCCTTCACATTTGCTCCTACAAAATAGCTAAGGATGCTTGGGATACACTTACAACTTTATACTAGGCAACGCTAAAGAAACAATTTGCTCCTACAAGAAACAAGGCTCATGTTGCGTACCTCTAGAAACACTAAAGAGTAAGCATATGAATGAAGGATATTCTAAGGAGATTTTTTTGAGAATATTAAAGATTTGAAGGAGTAAGTGATGTCTACTGATGAAGTCTTTCTAGAGAGTTCACTTGTGTAAATTGTTCTTAACAGTTTTTCCAATTCATTTTAGAGTTGTGATTCTAGTCTCCAATTGATGATAATATGCAATCTACATGACTTAACACTTAAGGAATTAGTCTCTTTTTTATTGTAGGAAGACTAGTCTAGGCAGAATAGGTAAGTCGTTCATGTTGCAGATCAAGCTTTCTTAGCTAATTAGAAGGGCAAATGGAAAGGGAGCTCATATACTTGTAAGCAAAACCTAGGCATGTTATACTTCAATTTCCTTTAGTAGTACTTAGAGACTTGGAATTTGTACTTCTATTTGAAGCAAGACTTGTTGTCCGTATACCAAGATAAATGGGGTAAATCCTAAGGATGCCTTATAGGATGTGCAATATACCCATAAGGGGATGGCGAGGTGTTTATCCCATTCCTTCTTTACTTACTTACTAATGATTTTACAAATAAATCCATTGGTCTTTTCAACAAGACCATTTCTTTGAGGATAATAAGGTGTGGAGTATCTATGCATTATGTTTAGTATACTAAATAGATCACACACTATCTCTAAAGGTATTTCAAATCTACAAAATATGAAATCATAAATGAATTTTCCAATATCTTGCGTGATGGTTCTTTTGGTACTGGCTGCGTCTACCCATCTAGTTATGTAATCCATTACCACGATGGTAAAATCCTTTCTTGAGCTTCTCCTTGGTAGGGGTCCAATTGCATCTATCCTTGATTTCTCGAACAGTCCATAAGAGATGATCAATGTCCTTGGTTCATATATAAGCCACTTATTCCCTATAACTTCATATTCATTGGATGTTTTAGATCAATGTTGAACATCTTTATGTATTATCGGCCATGTATACCCTACTTGAAGTAGCTTTCTCATTGTTATCTCATGTGAAAAGTGTCCTCTTCATGCATGGTCATGACACGACTTCATAATACTCTTTATTTCATCATATGAGGTGGCCTTTCTAAGGATAAGGTCCTTATCTTTCTCATAGAGATTATCTCCTATGAATTGGTACTATAGAGCCTTCTTTACTATTATGTACATTTGTAACTTGTTTATATTCTTGGGTGGTTCTCGAGTTTCAATGAATTGGCATAATCGCATCTAGCCCTTCCTTACCAATATAGTGTTTATCTTGTTTCTTTTAATGATGTCACAAGAATCTCGAATTGCTCATTTTCTAATAAATCTACATACTTGTTTTTGCTCCTAGATATATGACATATTTGAATGCCTTCAAAATTCTATAATAAGTTATTTGCCCTTTTCAACCATTCCAATAAGTTTTCACTTTTTGTTATACTTTATGGAATAATGGAATGTTAAATGGATTTTAATGTCTTAAGGTTTTCAATGTGATTGTGTTTTGATTTAGCAGGTGAAGAATCATGAGGGCATGAACATGTGTGGATTTATTCTTATATTTTTTAAGATACTCAAAAGATAGTATTTTTTTAATAGTAGATTGCTTAGAAAGCGACAATTTGTAAAAATAGTAGATGTTTGTAAATGCACTTTTTTCAATGTGTTTCCCTCATGTATCTTCTATTCAGGATGTAATGAAATATACCTATAAATACACATATTCTGATGGACAAGAGTGGGAAGATTTTACAATAAAAAAATTCATATGGTGCACATCAAGTAGTGGCATGTGTTGTGTTATTATATGCAAATTGTACTAAAGGAATTTTCTCATCCTAGTTACTTAGATTATCTAAAGAATAACAACCTAATAAATCTAAAATAGTACTATTCATAGCCACACTTTGCCCATTACTTTCAGGATGAAATGTAGAGCCAAAGTCTATTTTGGAACCTAAATTTTGAAATAATGCAACCCAAAATTGATTGCAAAAATGAACATCTTGATTTAAAAGAATAACTTTTGGAAAACCATGATGTGGAAAACTACATCTAATAAATAACTTAGTAGCTTGAGGTGTAGAAAGAGTCTTTTTACAAGGAATGAAATATGCTTATTTACTAAACCTATCAAAACTTTTCTAAATCATATCATTATGAGATGAAGTTGTAGGAAGATCAATAATAAGACCCATAGAAATTTGTTTCCATGGTCCATTAGGTATGGGACGTGGCACTAATAATCCAAATGGTTTACCATGATGTCATTTTACATTTTGACACACAATGCAATGGGAAACATATTGTGCAATATCATTTTTCATATTTTGCCAAAAGAATGATTCTTTACACATAGAAATAGTACTTTATATCCCCCTATGACTCATATATGGTGGTTCATGCATCTCTTTCATAAAAAATTCTTTAAAAACATGTGTGGTGCATAACTTGTGTTTGAAATACAAGAATCAATTATAAAAAGTATAGTGATCCTCCTTAGATAGTGCTGAATTATTAAAAGCAGTCCATGCTTGTGAAAAATACAAATCAGATGTATAAGTAGGAATCACGTCATGAAATGAATGAATATGAAAAACAAAAATATTATTGATTCAAATAATATTTATTTGTGGGGATGGGAAATGACTAAGGGCATTAGCTAGAACATTATCTTTGTCAGGTTGATACTGAACTGAAGGCTTAAATATTTTTATGAATGAAGCCCATTTAATGTGTGCTTCAAATGCCAAAGGTTGATTTAATAATTGGTTAATAGCCTCTTGGTTTGTTTCAATTAGAACTTTAGAACCCATAAGGTAATATTTCCAAATTTTTAAAACATTCACAATAGCTAAGAGTTCCTTATCATAAGTACTATAATTTGTTTCAAATGGTTTAAGCAAATACAATAGGATGATCATTTTTCATTATTACAACACCTACATCTAAACCACTAACATCTGTAACTACATGGAAACGTTGTGCAAATTTGGTAATTGCAAAACATGTGCATGAGAAAGTGCATGTTTGAGTTTTTCAAAATATATTTTTGTGCTAATCCCCATGCAAATTTTAACTTCTTTAATACTAGTGTGAGTGGAAGTGCTAAATAAGAAGAAACTTTTACAAACTTTCTATGAAAACTACTTAACCCTAGAAAAGAGCATACATCATTCATAGATTGATGTACAGGCCATTCTTCAATTACTTTAATTTTCTTTGGATCAACATGAATGCCTTCACTAGAAACAATATGTCCTAAATACTCTAGTTCTTTTTGAAAAAAAGAACTCTTTTGAGGATTGGCATACAATTTGTTTTTGCATAACAAATTAAAGATTGTTGCTAAATGATTTGCATGGTCATCATCATTCTCACTATAGACAAGTATATCATCAAATAAAACAAGAACAAAAGCTTGGTAATCAAGGAAGATGTTATTCATCATATCTGCAAATGTAGTAGTTGCATTGTTAAGTCCAAACAACATTACCATGTGACGAGTTTGAGTTCTAAAGGCAGTTTCATAAATGTCATTTTGTGTCATTAGTATCTAATGATAACCAAATTTAAGATCAATTTTCAAAAAATACGTGCTCCAAGAAGTCTATCTAGCGAATCATCTATCATAGGAATATGATACCTATTTTTAATTGTGAACTTATTGAGTTCTCTAGAGTGAATGCACATCCTATACTTCTTATTCTTCTTCTCCAATAAAAGAACAAGTGCTACAAAGGGAGAAGAACTAGGACTTATAAGTCCTTTGTGGAGTAGATTTTTAATATGATTAGCTACTTTTTTTATGTAAAGGTCCATGTCTATAGGATGCTTTATGGGGAGGAGAACTACTACAAATTGTATCTATACGATGTTCAAGGGATCCCCTAGAAGGTGGTAGTTTAGAAGGTAAATCAGCCATATAGCAATCCTAATAGGAAGCCATAAATGATTTATGTGCATTTGGAAGTGTATGTGTATAATCAACTATGATATTGACAAAAACAATACATGAATTGTATCCTTTCTATCAGTAGTTGGCTACATGTGAACCATCTCTAACTTATGATTGAGAAGAAGAGCTTCCTTATTTCCCTAGTTAGCTTACTTATTTCCCTAGCTAGCATGTAGGTGATTTAAACCCACCACATCTCAGTTATAAGAGATATGCTTTATCCACTAGCCTATTTGTATTTATTCATACACTATTTCTTTTAATTTTTTTTAACACTAATTTATTTTATATTTAATTTATCTAATTTTTATTTATTGAACACTGATTTATTTATTAATTTATTTTATATCTATTTCCAAGACAAAAACCTTTTCTTTTCTATTTCAATTGCAATATTGTTGAAGTTATTTTCACGTGCTTAGTCATAGGTTTTGGTTCTATATAAGTCTATGGACCCTACCCATAACATAGAGGATTTTGGTCCATCACCCCTATTTGGGGTACTGATTGAGAAATAGTTGGAACTTTTGCAGCACAAACTCTAACATGCCCAAAATGAGATAAAAGAACGCAATGCTACACTCCAACAAATGCAGATTGATGACAACAACCTAGTAAGGGTGGTGAAGGCCATTATCACCACTCAAGAAGAAGGCATGCACTCCAAGACTGGTGCCAAAAATTTCCTATTTTCTTGATTTGATGGGCGAAAGGAAGGCCAATTTTTTCTTTCATGGCTATCCGAATTTGATGAATTTTATTGTGATGAATCATATTTTGAAATTGAACAGTGAAATTTATTACTAACTATTTGGTGGGTAAGGCTTAGTTATGGTGGAATGTTTTGCAACATAGCACCGATCACCCCACCACATGGATCACATCATAAGAAAAGATCAAGGAGTCATTCCTTCCTCCTCAATTCCACTTACATGCTCGTCAATCATGGATAACATTTAGATGGAAAGACAGAGATACTATGTCTATGTACACTAAATGTTTTTGGCAATGACTACTACTTATTCCTTTGCTTGAAGCAGTTCCTAAAGATATCTTGCAATGGAAGTATGAAGACCATTTGGAGATTGAAGTGCAAGCAAAGCTCAACACACTACATTCCAAAACCCTCTATGAAGTTATATATTTTTCACATGATGTGGAGAAGGGGTTTCAGTCCATCACCAAGTCCATCTTACAACAAAATGCATCAATGAAAACAACCAATCAAGCCCAATTTTCGTTGCAAGGATCCTTTCACCACTTTTTCTTCCTCTACTTTTGAGCATCCACTAAATTTTCAGCACCCTTCTCAATCCGATTTCTCACCACTACACAAGAAAACTCCCTTACAACCTACCAAACCTCTAACCCTTCAAACTATCAATAATGGATGCTCAACAAAAGAGGCCCCATATCACTTTCTGGCATTGTGGTAAGTTTGTTCATACTTTTTGGCAATGTGGTAAGTTTGTTCATGCTAAAGCTAAATGTAGGTTGCAAACTAACAATATTTACACAACATGGAGGTGTTTAATGAAGAGACAACTTGATTGAACCGAAGATGCATTGAAAAATGATCTAAGTACCTTGGGTAACAAAATTTCTATTCATTCTTTACTTTGCATACAAGGTACTATTAATGGTAAAGTTGTTAATGTTTTACATGATGATGGTAGTTCTCATGATTTTATTTCTTATACACTAGTGCAAGATCTCCAACTAAATCCACTTTCTTCTATGTAAGTTAAAGATCCATTTCAAGGAAATAGATATAATGTTACAAGAGAAGTGCATAGCATTCAGATTTGTGTAGCTTCATACGTAGATGAACGCACATTCTTAATTTCTCCTTTGTGGTCCTATAATGTTATACTTGCTACACCTTTTGTTATTAGTATAATCCATGCATTGATTATCATACACACACAATTAGTTTTAAGTTTAACAATCAAGATACATCTTTGTCTACAATGCATGACTTCCAGTTGTTTCCATTAATTAGTCATACTCAAGTAAAATGTGCATTTAGGAAAGGCTACAAGTTCATGTATTGTTTTTTTCCAATAACATAGTTGATTATGCAATGCACATAAATGATTTATGGCTTCCTATCATAATTGTTTATGGTTGATTTTGCATATAAATTACCACCTTAGGTTAGCTAGCTTTTAAAGAAATTTTGTAAAAGGTTTTCTTATTTCACACTTCCTTGCACATTTTTATTGAAAAAAGGTTTAAATTTTCATGGAAATTAGCACAACAACAATCTTTTGAAAAATGTAGACATGCACTTTCTCATGCACCTATTTTGCAATCATCAGATTTTGGATAACCTTTCCACATAGTTATAGATGCTATTAGTTTAGGTATAGGTGTTGTATTAATGCAAAATGATCATCACATTGCATTTGAAAGTAGGAAACGTAAACCTTTTGAAAAGAATTATAGTACATATGATAAGGAACTCTTAGTTATTGTGCATACTTTGAAAATTTGGAAACATTACCCTATGCGTTGTGAAGTTCTAATCAAAACACACCAATAGGCTATTAAGCATTTATTAAATCAACCATTGAATTCTAAAAGACACATTAAATGGACTTTATTTATACAAAATTTTTAGCATTTAACTCAATATCAACATGGCAAGGCTAACGTTGTAGCTGATGCCCTTAGTTATTTCCCATCCCCACAAACAAATATTATTTCAATCAATAATATTTCTACTCTTTTCATTCATTTCATGATATGATTCCTACTTATGCATCTGATTTGTATTTCTCACAAGCGTGGACTGCTTTTAATAATTCAACACCATCCAATGAGCATCACTACACTTTTCATAATGGACTCTTGTATTTCCAACACAAGTTATACATTTGTTAGCCACCAAAATGGCCTTACCAAAATTTTGTAGTATTATAACTTCTAATAGGAAGAGGGATTTATTTGGAGATCTAAAGATTTTACAAAAGTCCAATGTTTTCTTAATTTTGAATTACATAATGGTGTAAAGAAGTGAAGAGAGATGAGAAAGAGAACGTTGCAGTATTCAGAGAAGTATGTCTATGTGGAACGGTGTAATCTAGAATAATCAGAAGAATGGAACTATGTCTTATGGAGTTGTAGAGTGCAGAAGTGACTATAACATTGTATGAAGTCTGAAGATTGTAAATCAAAGTTTGTATGAATGTTTACTATCCAGTATTCTTAAGTATCTACTACTAAAGTCCATAATCAATTTGAGTACTATAATTCTCTTAGTATAATCTCAGTAATCTCAAATCTATAAGACGTGGGATAATAACTTAAGGAGCATAAACATACGTTGTGATTATGGTAATCGTAGTCATAATCCTCATTCCCATACCCTAACCTTTGGCAGCATGATGCTTGTTAAAGACAATTCAGCCTTTAAACATTTGGTGACCATGATGGGATGGAGTTTGTTTTGAGATGTTGTACCTCTTGAATTGATGTCATTCCGAAGCGATAAAGAGTACCTATGAAGTGATCATCATCACGAGTACTTGGATGAATTCATCCAAAAGACTTTACAAACCTTACAATTCAAACATATTTCAACTGCAAAAGTCAGAAATATCCCAAAAGGATTGTTGCGATAGGTGGAGAATGGAGTTTTACCATATTCTATCTTCGAGGATTTGATAATTGAGTGGAGGAACGAAAAATTAGTTAAATCTTCGTGGCAAGGGGAATTCAAGAAAGTTGACCAACAGAGCTAGCAATAGGAAGAAGAGTGCTCTGTGGACATAGGCCAGAGTGGCACCAATGGACCCCAACCAGAGTTTGCTTTAGCATTGGCACCTTTCACTCAATTCCAAATCCTAGAAGAAGAGTCTGAAGAAAGGATTTGGAACAAGAATCCACTTCAAGGGCTAAACTACACCCATTTCTATGGATGACTAGATGAGGATCGTGATGTGCATGTGTTCAAGAATCAATACACTTTGTGACTATTGTATGTTGCAAGATGATCACAAACAATAGGTATTCCAAGCCATTTTAGCAAGGGATGCAGTAAATTGGCTAATTGAACATCCTGCATATAATTTTCCAAAGTATGATGATTTAAAAGATACATTCCTAGAAAGATTTTGGACTACGAAAAGTACTTTGGAATTATATGCCACCTAATAGTATATGATGAAGAAGGATACAGTGGAACATTTTTCTTCATATTTCCTATCTACGATGAGACAGTTTGCAAATGATGGTTGCCCTTCAGAAGAATTGTTGCAAGAATTTTTGTGGATAGACTTTAACCAACAATAAAGGAGAAATTTTACATTTACACATTAGAACAAGGTTGAAAATTTGACCAGATAATTGATTTAGCAAAAAGAGTGGATAGAAAAAAAAAGTTTTCTAATTTTGGTTCTGGAAAAACAAGTATGCTTACAAAGAAAATTTTTAATGTGATTCAACAAGTGTACTATTTACGTTGCCAAAATATGGGCCATATTACTAAAAACTCTGCATTAAATCACGTATACTGCCCCATTTGCAATAAAAATAATCACAGCTTGGAAAAATGTAGGTTTCATGGTAAAAATACTCTAGCTGCCACGGCACAAGTTGAAGCCTCTTTGTGGAAGGACCATTCTAAAGGTTATAAACCTCCAAGTCAATTCGGACTGTGGACGGAGAGTCAAGACATGAGAGTGTCTAAGCAATCCTAGTTCTTTGGATCCCAGCAATTCCTAGATCAGCAAAGGTTTTATTAGCCTAATTTTCAAGCTTACAAAAGAGGCCGTAGTTTTTAGCAAGTAGGATCCATAAATTTTGGGAATCGCCTAGTTCAGTGTGAGTTCTATTTGCAGTATGGACACTATTGGAGTTAGACATCTGCGCAAGCACGTGAACAACACAAGGAAGAAGAAGAAGCTTGGAGCACAACACGAAATACTCAATGTATTTCTAGAGAATGTACAAAGATAAGTAACCCGTTAGGGCTATAGGCATATATACAAGCCAGGGGGAGAAAACCTCCTAAAAAGGGAATAAAGTGCCTTGATAGTCCTAGAGTGTTCAAACACATCACTACCTAAATATTTCAACAAATCCCCCCTAAGAGTGATGTAGTGAACAAGGAGTTGGCAATCATGTATAAGGAACTGCCAAGCTTTGTGGAAATCACTCCATGAAAGGAAGTAAGCCCAAAGCTTTGCAAAAAGCTTCAAAGTTCTCCCGAGGCAGAGCCTTTGTCAAAAGGTCGACAATGTTCTCTTGTGTAGGCACATATGCCAAGTTGATCTCTCCATCATAGAACATGTCCCTGACATAGGGATAATGTACATCAATGTGCTTAGTGCGAGCATGGAACACAGGGTTCCTCACAACTGCCAATGCGCTCTGACTGTCAATGAACATGGTGGTGGCAAAAGAGTAACCAACACCCAAATCAACCATAAGCCATCTAAGCCACACACACTCAACAATAGTTGTGAAAGCTTCCTTATACTCAGCCTCACAACTAGAAGTGGCCATAGTAGGTTGCTTCTTGCTCACCTAGGATATGCATGAGCTACCAATCATGAAGCAAAAACCACTGGTGGACACACGAGTGTCATAGCAACCAGCCCAGTCAGAGTAAAAAAAGCATGCAAATCTGGCGACAGTGATCCCCCCTTGGGATAAAGCAACCCAACTAGTCGGGTACCACTCAAGTAGTGAAAGATACACTTAACCACCTACAAATGCTTGACACCTGGGCAATGCATAAACTTGCTCATCTGTGAGATAGTAAACTAAATATCTAGCCAAGTAATGCATAAGTAAATCAAGCATCCAACAATGTGTTGATAGAGAACAACATTAAATGCATCTCCGGCATCATGAAGACTCAATCTTCAACCTGTTTCCATAGGAGTGGCAACAGATTTATAGTCATTAAGGCCAAAACGCTGCAATAATGTGTCAATATATTTTTTTTGACACAAAGCCATTCCACCATCAATGTGCATAAATTGAATGCCCAAATAGTGATGCAAATGCCCTAAATCAGACATCTCAAATGAGGTGTGCAAATCAACCTTAAAATCAGAAATATGCCTCTCATGAGGACTAGTGAGCAGCATGTCATCAACATAAACCACAGTGATCAGAAGTACATCATTAGCAAGCTTAACATATAAGATGCCTTCAGTTGGACTATTCTCAAAACAATGTGTAATCAGATAGGCATGTATCTTTTCATACCAAGCACATCGTGCTTGCATTAAACCATATAATGCCTTCTGTAACATGCACACCTAGTTCTCATGCCATTTCTCCACAGAGCCATGGGGCTGAAAAACATACACTTCTTCATGCAAATCAACTAGTTCTCATGAGATCTAGTTCTCATGCCCTTTTTGCACAAAGCCATGGGGCTGAAAAACATACACTTATTCATGCACATCACCATTTAGAACTGTTGTTTTGATATCCAATTGATGTACATTCTAACCATGATGAGCTACAACTACACAGATGCTACGAATGGTAGTCATTCGGCAAGTAGGTGCAAAGGTCTCATCAAAATCAATGCCTCTTTCCTGCACATAACCCTTTGCAACAAGCCAAGCCTTATACTTGTCAACTGTTCCATCAAGTTTACGCTTCAGTTTGTATACCCACTTTATGCGAATGGCCTTCTTACCAGGAGGCAAGTCACATAAAGACCAAGTAACATTCTTCATTATAGCCTTATATTCAGATTGCATTATAGCCATCCAATGTTCATAATTTTGTGCTTCATCAAACGAAACAGGTTCAATCTCATCACACACACTAGAGGAAGCCATAGCATAGCAATCTGATGCGAAAGAGGCACTATGAGATCCTAACTTAGTATGATATGATAGAGATGCATCTAATTTGTTATCATGCAAAGTTTGCACCAACCATTTTGGCATAATTTTTGCCTGCTCAATATCAGCTCTCTCATCAATAAGTAGATCATGTAAATCTGCATAAAAAATGGAATGATCTACATTATCACATGAAACCTACAAAGGCTGAGAAGTTGCCTCATTAGGACCAACACTAGATTTTCCACTTGTAAAAAGAGGCAGCAAAGTATCATACATGTCTTTAGAGCTAACAGATGTCTCCTTAGTACATGAAAGCAATGGTTGAATAGCATCTTCCACAAAAAAAAACATCACAGCTAACCAGAATGTGTTTAGTCTATGGATGATACAGATGATAGCCTTTACTTTCAGAACTGTACCCAACAAAAATACATTTTACTGCTTTATGATCCAATTTTCTACGATGTTGTTCAGGCACTAATGCGTATACCAGGCAACCAACACACAGATGAGCAATAGATGGCTTGCGATCATGCCAAGCCTCATATGGAGTGTTAGAATGCAGTGCTTTAGTGGGACACATGTTAAGTACATCTGATGCACACATAACAACCGGACTTTGCTTTGAGTGGATATACCCATGCATGCGTGGAAAAATCATCAATGAAAGTCATGAAGTAAAGATAATTTCCAAAAGAGGGTGTGTGCATAGGACCACAAACATCGCTATGAACAAGCTGCAATTTTTGAGTAGTCGGAACTAAACCATCTTTTGGAAATGAGGAACACTGCATTTTGCCCAAAATACAACTTTCACATACATGTTTACCAGGTGCCTCAAGTTTGGGCAAAAAGGACACCATTTCACATTTCTATAGGCATAACAAACTAGCAAAGTTTAGATGACCAAAGTGTGCATGCCAAAGCTTTGCATTTGACATAGCCTGAGAATCATGTACTGAACATGCCAAATCATTCCTCGATTTTTCATAGTCTATGAGCTTATACAACCCAAGACATTAAATGCCAATAATAACATACCATTTGAGAGATCATGAACTGTACATCTGTCATCAAAAAATTTCACAACCAGGCCAATCTTGACTAATGCAGAAACTGATAACAGATTCTTCTTGATCCCTAGCACAAATAAAGCATCTAACAAAGTGAAAGTACTACCATCAGTAGTATTCAGAATGATCTTACCAACTCCCATGACAGTTACCATCAATAGTATTCAGAATGATCTTACCAACTCCCATGACAGGATAAGAGGAGTTGTTGGTGCATGTGATAGTATTCCTTGTAGGGGCAAGCTCGAGTGAAGAGAAGAAACTGTGCTGCGAAGTAATATGTTTGGTTGCCCCACTATCAAAGTACCAAACATGTGAGTCTAATGCAGATATGCACTCCTCATGAGAAGATGGGTCAAAACTGCGAACAGTAGTAGATGCCCATTCTTGATCTTGCACAAGGTTAGGAGACTCTGATTTTGGAGTAGAGGCCTCTACAACGACCATTCTAGCCTCTTTTTTCTTTGCCTCTTTTGCAGCTAGTTTGGAACAATTCTTTATTATATGATCATTTCCTTTACAGTACTTGCAAAACAATTTCTACTTTTCTGATTTCTTCTCATCTTTGTCTTCCTTCTTTGAATGTGCAAAATTAGCAGATTTCCGTTTACTAGTTGAAGAGCTCCATTTTCCTTTGCCCTTCTAACTAGCCAAGAAAGCTTGATCTACAACACTCATAATCGACCTATTCTGCCTCAACTAATCTTACTACAACAAAATAGAGATTAACTCCTCAAATGACAAACCATTTGGATTTCCTTTCATCATCAACCGAAGAGTAGAAGCAAAACTCTTATATGAATTAGGAAGACCATTCAGAATGTACTGCACAAGTGATCTTTATGGTATAACTTCATCAAAAAAAATCAAATGTTCCTTCAAGTCTTTGATCTTTGTTAGAAAATTATCCATAGAATCACCTTCATTCATGTGCCCACTCTCCAATTGTTTTCGGAGGTAAGCAATGCAAGCCTCATTCCTAGCTTGGTACAATGTGGTAAGTGTATCCTAAGCATCCTTAGCTGTTTTGCAAGAGCGAATAAGAGGAATAATGGAACGTTTGAAAGACAAAGCTATCAATGCATATGGTTGGGCATCTCTTCCATCCCAAAAAATTTGCTTTACAATAGGTGTAGCAAAAACTGCAGCGCGAACAAGAATATGCAAAATATCATCATCTTCGACACCTCTTGCATTAGCTTCAGTACCTATAGTTGTAATAGTTGTAGGTGTGATAAGATGTTGTTCAACACCCAACACAATGTTCCACAGTCCTTTTGCAACCAATACATGTCACATCATATAAGCCCATAACGGGTAGTTTGTACCATCCAACTTATCCTCAACAGTCAACATACGGAATACATCATTGCTTTCAGCATGGTTAGTGACTAAAATACCTTGATGCAGAAAATTGGTTGTATCTCAAAAAGTTGAACAAAACTACCTAGATGAATTATGCTAAACATATAGCAGACTTTGAGACACTTATGTTGGTGAACCAAAACTAGGATATACCTTGGCACAAAAAGACAAGGTAGCCTGCACAAGCACTTTGATAGTGTGTTTGGAGGCCAAAACAAGCTCAGATCATGATTTTGGCACCACAAAGTGAAGCTATTCTGATCTTGAAAACAACCTGAGTATGCTCACCAAAATTCATGTAATTTTGAGACTACAAGTGGAGAGGTGCCGACAATGCCCTAGATGAAGCGACGACCTGCTCTGATACCGATTGTTGGAGATAAACATCTACAGAAGCACGCGAACAACATAAGGAAGAAGAAGAAGCTTGGAGCACAAAACACAATACTAAATGTATTACTAGAGAATTTACAAAGATAAGTAACTCGTTAGGGCTATAGGCGTATATACAAGTCGGGGGAAAAGACCTCCTAAAGAGGGAAAAAAGTGCCCCTGTGGTCCCAAAGTGTTCACACACATCACTACCTAAATATATCAATAGAGGCAAACTATTTGAATGTGAAGAAGCAAAGGAATATGATCAAAAAAGAAAGGAAACTTAACTAAAGGCACCCATGGAAAATTTAGTGACCTTTGGATACTTAGAACCTTTAGTAGCCATTATTACTAGATTAGGGCAAGAGTATGAAATTGTGCAAAAGCTGAGCATTACTCACTGACAAAGTAGAAGAAAAAATTGATGAAAGTAGTCATGTGGGTCAAGGAGTACCCACCATACTATGTTGACCCAAAACTAGTTACTTGGGTCAGCAATAGTAAAGGTAGAACAAGAAAAACAAGTAAAAGGAGTGTGCAAAGAGTACAAACTCACAAGGATAGTGTTGCGATACAAGAAGATGGCATCTTTGGGTACTCAAGCGAAACTCTAGTTTTAAAATTGTAGAAATTGAGCTGAAACTCCTAGACTCAGAGTACCGAAACATGACCAAACTTCGGCCAAATCACAAAATCAAGATATTCTGGAAAAGCTAATGTCAGTCGATGGATTCTTGGCACTTATTAAGCAACTCATAGATTCAATTACCTCTCAGTGCCTTGTTGGAGTTAGTTCCAACGTTCAAAGAGAAGTTTCTTAAACATCTACAAAAGGCACACTCTCGATAAATTTTGAAAAAACAATTGATGGCATGGTCAGAGATGTTCCAAATAAAGTGGTGGACTATGCGGTCCCCATTATCACAGTATGTAAAAAAACAAGGCTATACCAAAAGTATTGATTGATGGCAAATCTTGTACCAAGATTGCTATTACGATGACTTGAAGGCACATAGATTGGACTAACATTGAACTACATCGGTTCTTTCTAAGATGGTCGACCAATCTAGACTGCAACCAATGGGACTTATTAAAAACATTCAAATCATAATTTTGCAAGTGGTAGTTCCTATTACCTTTATCCTGCTTGAACTTAAAGGAAAGAATTTGGATTATACTCTATTATTGGGATGGCCTTGGTTGTGGAACACCAAAGTACAACAAAATTGGGCTACCAAAACAATTATGTTCAAGAAAGGACATGTGAATTTTTTAGTCCAACTAGAGGATGAGGAATACTGCCCTTTGGAACATAAGCCAATACTAGGAGATCCACTACATATGTTGGATGGACTTGAGGAAGATGAGGAGCAGCAATTCCTAGAAGCTAATTGAGACCTACTATCGTTTGGAGTAGTAGACGTCAATTGATGTGATTACATCAAGATAACACTTGAAATTGAGATGACAAAAGTATATGTAATTGTGCATGCATAGCTAAAACAATCTTTCTTCCTTAGTTCCGCTAAGAACATGACTGGATGACAGGGGAATTGTTTGGCTCAAACTTCTCGAACATATCAAGAGAGTGCCCTTGTTGGATGTGAAACATAAAACAAAATTGCTATGAATTTAGCATGATTATCCCCTTTCTCTCGAACATACACAACTGCACAAATATGCTCTATCTCTCCCTCTTCCTCATACATACAATCGGCTACTCTCTAACTTTTTGTCATACATTATAGCACAACCCACTCATAATCGTCACTCACTCTTTTATGTATTTTTTTGCTCTCTCTCTCTCTGAGTGCAAAAACGAATAGCTTCATCCATAACTAAAATAAAAGCAGCAAACTTCATTATGATAAGCTCAATCTTCATTTCTAAAAACAAAGACCTTCTTTGTAACACGATGAGAAATCGAGTTCTCCTAAATGTGCTTGACGTTAACATCGTCAAATTAACATGAAAGTAAAAGAATTTCCTTATATATCAAATATCCATAATATCTATGAAAACACACATAACTTCATTCATTCAACAACATCCTTTATAACTGGGTTTGATAAGGCATGTTCATCATGGAAAATCATTGACCTATGATGTGTATGTGTTTGTGCAGCATACAAAAAGATTTATCAAGACAAAGATAGATAGAATAGAGAGATATCCAATAGGTACATGCTATCACATTGATGGACTTCAAATGCAAATAGAATGCTCCTTTTCTCAGTTCATATGTACCATACCGCTGTTGATATATTTAGGTAGTGATGTGTGTGAACACTCTAGGACCGTCGGGGCACTTTTTTCCCTCTTTAGGAGGTTTTCTTCACCGGGCTTGTATATACGCCTAAGGCCCTAATGGGCTACTTATCTATGTACATTCTCTAGTAACACATTCAATATTGTGTGTTGTGCTCCAAGCTCCTTCTTCTTCCTTGTGTTGTTCGCATGCTTCTGTAGATGTCTAGCTCCAACAATTGGTATCAGAGCAAGTCACTACTTCATCTAGGGCATCATCTACACCTCTCTGATTGCAGTCTCAGATTCGCACAAAATTTGGTGAGCATACTCGTTTCAGCCTCCGAACGCACCATCACAGTGCTTATGCATGCGATTTTGTCTTTTTGTGCCAAAGGTATATACCCATTTTGGTTCACCAGTATAGGCTTCTTGAAGTCTGCTACAGGTTTAATAGAACTCGTATGGGCAATTTTGCTCAACTTTTTGAGATAAAGTCAATTTTCTACATCAAGGTATTTTAGTCACCGGCTGAAAGTAGTGATGTATTTTGTATGTTGCTTGTTGAGGATAAGTTGAATGGTACCAACTACCCATTCTAGGCTTATATGAGGAGACATGTATTGGTTGCAAAAGGACTATGGAACATTGTGTAGGGTGTTGAAAAAAGTCCTATCACACCTGCAACTATTACAAGTGTAGGTACTGAAGCTGATGCAGAAGGTGTGGAAGATGATGATATTTTGTATATTCCTATTCATGTTGCGGTTTCTACTACACCTACTATAGAGCAAATTCGTTGGGATGGCAAAGATGCCCAAACACATGCATTGATAGCTTTGTCTATCAAACGTGCCATTATTCCTCACATTCCCTCTTGCGCAACAACAAAGGATGCTTGGGATACACTTACCACATTGTACCAAGCTAGGAATGAGGCTCGTGTTGCTTACCTCCGAAAACAATTGGAGAGTGAGCACATGAATGAAGGTGATTCTATGGATAGTTTTCTAACAAAGATCAAAGACTTGAAGGAACAGTTGATTTCTGCTGATGAGGTTATACCAGATAGCTCACTTGTGTAGACTATTCTGAATGGTCTTCGTGATTCATATCAGAGTTTTGCTTCTACTCTGTGATTGATGATAAAAGGTAATCCAAATGCCTTGTCATTTGAGGAGTTAGTCTCTATTTTGTTGCAGGAAGATCAGTCCAACCAAAAAAGGTCCATTATGCATGTTGCAAATCAAGCTTTCCTGGCTAGTCAGAAGGGCAAAGGAAAATGGAGCTCTTCAACTAGTAAGAAGAAATCTACTAATTCTACACAATCAAAGACGGAAGGCAAAGATGAAAAGAAATCAGAAAAGAAATTTTTTTTTTGCAAGTACTGTAAAGGAAATGATCATATAATAAAGAACTATCCAAAACTGGTTGCTAAAGAGGCAAAGAAGAAAGAGGCTAGAATGGTTGTTGTAGAAGCCTCTACACCAAAAACACAGTCTGCTAATCTTGTGCAGGAAGAAGAATGGGTGTTTACTATTGTTTGCAATTTCGACCCATCTTCTCATGAGCAGTGCATGTTTGCAGTAGACTCATATGTTTGGTACTTTAATAGTGGTGCGACCAAACATATTACCCCGTAGCGTAGTTTCTTCTCTTCACTCGAGCTTGCCCGTATAGGGAATACTGTTACATGCACCAACAACTCCTCTTATCCTATTATGGGAGTTGGTAAGATCATTTTGACTATTGTTGATGATAGTTCTTTCACTTTGTCAGATGCTTTGTTTGTGCTAAGGATCAAGAAAAATCTATTATGAGTTTCTGCATTAGCCAAGATTGGGTTGGTTTTGAAATTTGTTGATAACAAATGTATAGTTCATGATCTGTCAAAAGGCGATTTGATAATTGCTTTTGGCATTTTATGTCATGGGCTGTATAAGCTCATAGACTATGAAATTTATATAAATGATTTGGCATGTGTAGTACATGATTCTCAAGCTATGTTAGATGCAAAGCTTTGGCATGCACGCTTTGTTCATATGAATTTTGCTAGTTTGCTACGCCTGTAGAAATCTGAAATGGTGTCCTCTTTTCCCAAACTTGAGGCACCCGGAAAACATGTTTGTGAAGGTTGTTTTTGGGCAAAATGCATCATTCTTCCAAAAGATGGTTCAATTCGGGCTACTCAGAAATTGTAGCTTGTACATAGTGATGTTTGTGGTCCTATGCAGACACCTTCTTTTGGAAATTATCTTTACATCATGACTTTCATTGATGATTTTTCCAAAAATGCACGGGTATGTCCATTGAAGGCAGAGTCCGAAGTGTTCATGTGCTTCAAATAGTTTTTGGTTTTCACTGAAAATCTATCAACATGTAAAATAGGCACCCTCCATTCTGATCGAGGGGAGGA
Organism: Ceratopteris richardii; assembly: GCA_020310875.1. Classification (NCBI taxonomy): domain Eukaryota; kingdom Viridiplantae; phylum Streptophyta; class Polypodiopsida; order Polypodiales; family Pteridaceae; genus Ceratopteris; species Ceratopteris richardii. The sequence goes on from CM035420.1 coordinate 85,066,277, forward strand.
ATATATGTCCTCTGATTTTAATGCATTTCTAGCTAAGCATGGGATAAAAAACCAGTGTAAGTTCTGTATACACCTCAACAAAATGGAGTTGCTGAATGAAAGAACAGGTCACTCATGGAGATGGCAAGGTGTATGGTCAAGGGTCAGGCTCTACCACAAAGTTTCTCACTTGAGGCTGTCATGTGTGCACCATATGTACTTAAAAAGTGTCCCACTAAAGCACTACAGTCTATCACTCCATATGGGGCTTGGCATGATAGCAAGCCATCTATTGCTCATCTACATGTTTTTGGTTGTTTGGCATATGCATTAGTGCCTAAACAACATCGTAGAAAATTGGATGATAAAGTAATAAAATGTATTTTTGTTGGGTATAGTTCTGAAAGTAAAGGCTATTATCTATATCATCCACAGACTAAACGCATTCTGGTTAGCCGTGATGTTGTTTTTGTGGAAGATGCTATTCAACCATTGCTTTCATGTACTAAGGAGATATCTGTTAGCTCCAAACACATGTATGATAGTGTGCTACCTCTTTTTACAGGTGGACAATCTAATGCTAGTCATTTTTATTTCCATCTTACAATCCGACCTTGCAAGCAGGCCATTCCCAACCTAATGAATTCAGAAATGATTTCAACAGTTCCCTTGTGAACACTCCTTGATAATCAGCAAGTCAAAGAACCCATGTCCACCTTTGGGGCTGCTAGAACAGTCTCTATTGCATAAGAGATGTTCATGATCCAAGCAAGGATGAAGTTTCCATTCATTATTCTCTGTTCAGATCTATGAGTATTGATATTGATCCTAAATTGCTAGCCCTTTTTCAATATTCATGTCAGGAATACTTAAAGAAAGGAGATTAGAATCCTTCTGAGACATATGGTCCACCAAACCTTCATAACCAATGGTAGGAACATAGACCAAAGTACTCCACTGTTTCCTCAGACGAGTAGCATGTATCAAACTACATGTATCATTCCTCAACTCACCAAGACCACAAAATCTCTCAGATTCAACATCCACAACTGCTACAATTCCCCATAAGAGAAAGAGCACTATGATGTACATTTTGTCCTTGCACAATCATAGCAGCATCTAAGTTGTGATTTTTTCCTCTAATTATTGCAAAAATAGCATTTTCTACATTGTAAATGCATTTCCATTATGTAGAATCGACTTAGACATCCCATTTCTTGTCCAAGCCATCATGAAACAAGTTTTTTTCTTTAGCAAAAAGCTCATGGTACCCCTTGATGTGGTCTAGTCTCAAGAAGCCATGATGCTCAGCATTTTATGATTCAATTGATCTATCTGAATTGCCTCCATGGGTTGCGCTATGGACAATTATGGGTTGAATGGTTATCTACTTTTTTGTTGCACAAAAACTTCTCTAACTTTTTGTACTCCTCTCTTCCCATGGAGGAATTTTGTCCCCTTGAAGACTTCTTGTACCTAGAAGAAGCGGCCAAGCAACTACCTCTTTTTTGTTTCAAATCTGCTCACTATAGAGTCTCCTCCTATTACTTTGAAGCACTTATTACATATGTTCTCTTTTATAGCTTGCCTTTCAAGCTCTTTCCTTGAAGTCATCACTATTGCCTTTGGTCTCTCTCATAATTATACGACATAATGGGAGAGATTTTAGTGGTAATATATATCCATCAAAGATGTGTGTTCTCCCATGGTACATCGTTCGATGTTTTCCAATAATCTCCTCCTCTCCATGTTCTTTTTGCTTTCTTTTTCCGTAACTGCTCATACATATCACGAATTTCTAGATAGATTGGAGCTTTTGTTATCGTAGTTTCCTTCCATAAAGCTTATTTGGACAAAAAGATAGCTTTTGATTTCAAAATGCTGCTCAAGCACAAGTGCTCGTAGTGTTATCATGTGAGAAAAATCCATTGATCCTTTAACCAAGATATATTCTTCATCAATTCACTCTTTTTAATGTATGCTTCAAAGTTGTAGAATTGCATCTCTTTGCTTTTGATGCACCCCAAAAAGCTTATAGAATTTGAGCATATACCCTTCACAGTTTGATATGTACCGCCCATGTGCTCATCTTTGAGCTCTGTGTGGAAAAATTTCAAGACTTGTTGTTGTCTTGAACCCTCATATCCATTAGCAACTACAATTTCACAGCCTAGAGGTATGCATGAAGGCTATTGTTTAGATCTTGTCCTTTTGAATGGTTGTATTATTTTATATTCTATGGTTTTTGTCTTGAATGCTATACCCTAGCCTTTCTCTCTTCATGTGAGAGCTTCCATTCCTTCCTTCTGATAGTGACTCAACAACAACTTCTTTTTTTCCTCTAAGCAAATGCAGATTGAAGAAGGAACATAATTCTTCTTAACCTTGATTCATTGTGTATGGTAGCCCCTATTGACTTTTCCTCCTCCAAAGACCACAGAAAAAGGGAAACCTTCTCTATGAATCCTATTGCTCTTGTATTAGCCAACCCACACCAAATAGCTAAGCTCTCTTCCTAAGTTTATTGTTCCTTAATCAAAGATGGGGTTCTTCTTGATTTGAATAGTGATTTCCAACACATTTGTGATCACAAATTCTCCCTCTTAATTTGATGGATTCTAGGAAAGAGACACTACTCTTAAAGGGCTAAAATTAGGCATTCAACAAGCCTTTGCCAAGCTAATGATAAAGATATTGTATGTGCATGAACAACTAGAGAACCTTAAGAGCTACACCATCGTCTTGCTGTCTTTCTAGATCTTCACTTCAAGTTTGTATGGTCTCCTTTGAGAGGTTGCACTAAGACCTGTTGTGATAGTTGAACTAATGGCTGCAATGTGGTACATTGTTGCCTTGAGATATACAGAGAATCTATGCCACACCCTCCTTCAATGGCCTAATCTCACATTTCAGTTCCTTCTTCACCTTCTTGCTATTATAGCAACACTACTTTCCTATAACCCATACCATAGGATAGCTAATCCTTGGTGTGCAACCTATTAATTTTGCCCAAAACACTTGAAGTCAACCAACAATTGCTAGAAGCCATAATGGTATTTGAAGGGGAAGAGACTTCCTTCCTCTCAAACTATCAACAAGACTAGCAACTCACTGAAAGATGCATTCTCTCCTACAAGAATGTATCATTCATCAACTTGGACCTTTGTCATTGGAGGTAAAGATCCAGTGCATTCATCCTGGAATTGACTCTCATAAGCTTAAAAAACCTGGAAGGATGAGGTTTCTAGGGGGTGAAAAAGGTGGTGCAATGGAAGAGAGCAACACATCCTTGGAAGGTGGGGAACAACGAAGAAGGGTTTGTAATGTCTCCAAAGACAATTTCAACTTCAATGAGTGGTAGCTCCTTCAGCAAGCTCAAGCACTTGATGAGCATGTTCATGTGGAATGTGCCCCTCCCCCATCAATGCATGACATAACCTCCCTCCCAGAAATCCTGAAGCACCTATCACAATCACACTGAGATGCTCTTTTCCTAAAAGTCAAAAATCACATCTATGTATGATTGGAAATAGATGACATGAATGAGGGGGGTTAAAACAAGTTTTTGGTATAGGAATCTTTTTTAACTCCTTTTCCTTTAGTGCTCTACTCGTGGCCAATGAGATTTGGCAAAGATCTCCACTTGTAGCCAATGAAATTACTCCAAAATTTCCTAAGGTTGGAGCTTGATTTTCAACACTCCCGTCAAGCTTCAAGTGCTTCATCCAAGCTCTATCATTCCAATGATTCTTTTGGATCTTGAAAGCATTGCGAAATCAAATGCTTTAATGAACATATCTACACATTGGTCATTGGTACTACTATGATGGAATTGTACTTCTTTATCCCTCCATATCTCCCTCAATGTTCTGTAATTTACATGAACAAGCCTCTTATGTCTCGTGATGCTCCAAGATGGAAGTGGTCTTTTGGTTCATCATGTATGAGTTTTTTGGTTATGAGGAGAATGCATCCCCTCTGTTGGGTTGCTTGATTTTAAGTTTAAAACACCTCAAGCCATTAAATGTTCTTTCGTTATAGAAGAGGGGATTGGAGGCGGAGAGAGAGAGACTCCATATAGAGACCTTACAGTGACTTATTTTTGTTATAGCTAATTCCTTTGAAAGTAAGGAAGGGGAGTTTTCTACATGTCCATAGACAGGAAATGTGCTCTTCTCTATGCCACATGATGGAATAAGGTAACCATGGGCTATCTACATCGGGAGTGATTGATCTCCATCAAGGTGTTTATGACAGGTTGTAGCAAGAAAGGGAAACATGGGGGCTCCTCGTGGATGCACAAACTGTGCTACAGAGCCATGTGGAGAGAGAGAGAGAGGCAGGGACATGCACAGCTGCTAAGATGCAGACGAGAGAGACAGAGAGAAAGAGAGAGAGAGAGAGAGAGGGAGGGGAGAGAGAGAGAGAAGAGAGACATCCGGGGTCTACTTGCTGCATGGCTATAGGCGATGTGAGGAGAGAGAGAGAGAGAGAGGAGGGAGAGAGAGAGAGAGAAGAGACATTTGGGGTCTACTTGCTGCATGGCTACAGGCGGTGTGAGGAGAGACAGGGGGGGGAGAGATAGAGAGAGAGAGAGAGAGAGAGAGAGAGAGAGAGAGAGAGAGAGAGAGAGCGAGAGAGATTAGGCGGCATGGCACAAGAAGGAAAGAAAAGAATAAATGAAGAGAAAGAATAAAAGAAAGAAAGAAAGAAAGAAGAAAAAGAAAAATAGAAGAAAAGGAAAGAAAAATTAGAGAAATAAAGGATAAAAAGAGAAAGGAAGAAAAAAATGAAGAAAAAGAATGAAAAAAAAAGAGAAATGAAAGAAATAAAGAAAAGAAAGAAAATGAAGAGAAGAAAGAGAAAGAATGAAAAAGAAGGTGGGAAGAGAAAAGAAAAAGAGGAGAAGAAATAAAGAGAAAAAGAAGGATTGAAGAAGGGAAGAAGAGAAAGAAAGAAGGAGGAAAGAGAAAGGAAAGAAAGAAAGAAGATTAAATCAAAGGATGCCATTCATTCCTTCTAACTTTAGAAGGTTGACAATTCATAGTATATTGCATGATCTTCATAAACCAAATATGAAATCTCAATTATATTTGATACTTTTTGTTCACCTTCATCATAATTTCTCTAAGTGATTTGTTTCCTAAACCCTTGAACTACTAATGATTGTTTTTCTTGTTTTTTTGCTTGGCCCCCTTGGATCTTCCTTGTCGATCTTCTTTTTAGGTGCGGATTGATCTTTTTTCATAGGATTATATGGAGTAAGGAGTATTTGAAGAAAAGGTTTGAATACTCGGAGTAAAGCGTACCCCCCACATGGATCATTTTTGTGGATCTTCCCTCCAGGTGCCGATTGATCTTTTTTCATAGGATTATATGGAGTAAAGAGTATTTGAAGAAAAGTTTTGAAGACCAGAAGTAAAGAGTACCCCCCCCCCCCATGGATCATTTTTGTGGATCTTCCCTCAAGGTGTTGGTTCTCATGATTTGAAGAGTACAAGTCGAAGTAAAGTAAAGAAATTCCCATGATTTGCTACAAAACTTAAAGATTGAAGATTGAAGACCAAAGAAAAAGTTCCTGCCGTGAAGACCGAAGAGAAGCCAGTGGGCCCCTTCTCTCATTATAACGGGATATCTACACTGTATTACCTGATCCCCATTGTAGTGGCCTATTGAATCACCAACCCACACTGTAGCAGCCTATTGTATCACTGACCCACATGTAGCGACCTATTGTATCATCGATCAGCACTATAGTGGTCTATTGTATCATTGATCTACATTATTGACATTTATTGGAGGACTCGAGTTGTATTTACACTATATCACTAAGCATAGTTGTTTCACTACACACTGTATTTTGATTTTTCATCCACGACACTTATGAGCATACACACGTGGGCTTTCTTGAGCCTTTCTCTCCGGAGCTCTAGGCCTCCAATGTATGATATGAGTCATTTTACCATGTGAGGTGCCTAGTGTCGCAAACATCACTCACGGAACAGGGAGAACGACCCACATCGGGGCCTGATCTAACTCTGTGTGGCTCTTCCCTCCTTACCTCCTTTCCAACACCTAAACCTGATGTGAAGCGAGGTGGTTGCCTGGTGATTCTCAACACAGCACCCACTTCTTGAGAAGAGAAAAAGGAACCTCGACATTAGAGAGAGATTTCCAGGTACTAGCATTTCAGGTTCTTTGAATTTTTTGCATTGCTCCATATACACACTTTGAACATAAAGATTTTTTTGTTGGCTGAGCTTGAGCATTCACGATCTGCATTAACTTAGTCCATATGCTTGTGCACTTTTTTTTTTAAATTTATTCTTGCTTAGACTAGGGATTTGTTGTTTCCATAGCTTAGATAGAACATTATGAACATTAGAAAAATATAATAGAAAGGAGGAAAAATACATTGATTTTTTTGGGAATTAAAGAGAGATCAGTTAGAAAAAATTTGGCCTAGGCAAAGAGAGCTTTAGATTGACTGCCACCTTCTGGCTCGAGACCCATCAAGTTTCTTTTCTTATCTCTACTCCGAGCTAAGGGAGATAGTAGAGCCACTCATATTGGACCTCGTTCTATGTTCTAGGTCAAACCAGAGAAGAGAGATGGAGGAAGTATTCAAGGAATTAGTAATAGATTAACAAGGGGCTCAAGTAGTCCAAGCAGTCTTAGGAGAAAATGGCAAGTTTACGGGTCTGAATGTGACTGAATACCTAGATGTATTTGAGGGCGAGGCACAAATCTATGGACTACATGAAGACATGGTTGCACAATACTTCACACCGGTAGTTTTGGGATCTATTCTAGCATCTATTTCAATGCACATACCAAAGCCATGAGCTGAATTCAAGGAGGAATTACATAAGCTATTTTACCTAGAAGATTTTTCCCAACATAGTAGAGAAGGGTTCCTATGGTGGGTAAACTCCCCGAAACCCACTGCTTCCCTAACTCATTTTTTGAATGAACTCTTGAGAAGATATTTGTAGTTACCTAAAGCTGATCTAGATTCACTAAAGCCTCACTTAGTCATTTCCTTTCTTAATGGCTAGCATTCATAATAAGGTCTATTCCATGGGGTATCAAGACCCCACTCCTCCTTAGGCAAGTACTAGTTATGCAGACGTGATACAAAGAAATACTATCCCAATTCCAAACATGCACGGTTACATAATGCCTCAGTCTACACCTCCAATGTAGCTTGTTGCTCACCAAACACCTACACCACTAGTTCAGCTCACATTTAGAGAAACACAGGGCCTTTTGAGAGACGAGTGACTAGTGGGTTTGGAGGCGCAAAGAGATGTGTATGGTATGATGCACAAGAACATTTCTCATATGCACGTGAAGAGCTTAAGAAATCCAATGAGCATCAACTAGTAATAGATGTAAATAAGAAGTTGTGTGACCTTAGGACCCACCTTCCTCTTCTTGTGAATTAGGGAAAGGGGGGGATGAAGAAACTTTATGAGAATCTATGAGGCAACAATGCAAGCACATCAGCAGCATAGCTAGAGCCAATGGAGGAGGGAGATGAAGAGGAGACTAGACTTCGACCTCAAAAGAAAACTACTCTATAGAGGCATTAGTGAAAGCCAGGGACGCGATTATGCAGAAGACTGTCTGGGAGTCTCCTATAGATCAATTATTGGTCTACTTGCATATAGACAATGTAGAGGAAAAGAGGAAGAGGGATGAGAGCTAGGAAGAGGCTGAGATAGAGAGGAGACTGACAAGGAAGCAAAGTCAAGAAGTTGAAGAGAAGGCTAAAGAGCCCAAAAAGAAAGTGCAATTTAAAGAGCATGTTGCTTCTCAAGTAGAGGCAAAGAAGAAGGAAATAAAAGAAGGAAAGAGGCCGATTGGGCTAAGTAAGATTCAAGAGCCAACTAAAGAGAAGGAGAAAGAACAAGAGCCCGTTCAAAAGACTGAAGAAACTCTAGAGAATATTCAAGAGAAAGATAAAGAAAAGAAGAAGAAAAAGAAGAAGACCCCAAAGGCAGTATTGATTTTTGAGTTGGGGAAGAAGAATGACGTGAGAGAAATATTGAATGATATTCTGTTAAAGAGCCAAGTGACCATGTCCTTGGAGCAGGTTTTCTCTATAGCAAAGCTTGAATTCAAGGATAGCTTTATAAAGTTGATCAAGAGCAATGGTTTCCACTACCTAAAGATGTAGAGATGGAAGAGGTGATTGAAGATATGCAAGTAACAAATGAAGCAATAGCATTGAATGATACTTTTGATGATGAAGACGATGAGGTTGCAAGGTGCCACAAGAGTTCCTTAGGTCCTATTACACCTGATGAAGAGATGAGAAGGATAGAAAGTGAGTATACCAGGACTTTTTGGGCAAGACAAACACCTGAAATAAAGATGAAATTAGGAAGAAATGAAAAATCTTGTTTTTCTCTGGCCTTGATTGACTTAGGGTTAGATATAAACATAATTTCAAAGAAGTTATATGATCAGTTTTGGTGGGCAATAGATGTAGACCATGGATGGAGGATGAGGACGAAAGATAATGGCTCAAGAGCACTACTTGGGGCATGCGACTTTGTGCTTGTGATGATAGGAGGGATTTCTAAGGAATTCCATGTCTTCGTCCAGGACCATTGTTTGTATGAGGCTATCTTTGGGCAGCCTTTTATAGCTGAAGTGTGAATGGAGACTAAGGTGAAGGATGATGGATCTGCTTATGCCAGAATCCGTTCTAGATCTAGTCTTCATTCTTTGCAAGTAATGGGAGTGTGTCGGAATCACTCAAGGAACAGAAAGAATATAAGAAAGAGACCCATTAACTATCATGACCATGATGATTCTATGCTCGTAGAAGAATATGATGCTTATGTTGATCAAAATTTTTGTTAGGATCCACTATTGAGCGAGACAACAGTGGGAATTGGTTTGATGTCTTGCGTGATTTTGTACATAGTTTTGAGAGTTTTTCCATTTATTCATCTGCATTTAAGTTGTTGTGCTTATGGAAAGAGAATGCTTCAAATAAGTTTAGAAAATTTCATGAAAGACACTATAAAGACTTAGGAATCATGTTGCCCGAAGAGAGGATTGAGAATGTGATCCAGTTGGAGAGGAGTTTGACTACTTTGGAAGAGCTTGAGCAAGAATTTGAGAGAAATGAGCAATCAAAAATCATTATGCTCAGTTCTATCCAAAAGTACAAGATGATTGATGAGTTCATGAGAGAGCATGTAGTAAATGTAAGCACAAAGTGTAAGACTGTTGATAAGAAAGTGAAACCTATAGCTCAACCTTTGCCAGAAGATTGTCATCAGAAGTATTCATGGGTGTCAGATGACCCTATTCTAAGATGACGAGAGCTCATAGGGCATCCTTTTAAAGAGATAAAGTTTGGAGAAAAATCGTTCTTGAGAGAAGAAGAGAAAGAGAAATTCATTGAAGTCATCAAGAAACATGAAAAAGCATTTGCACTTTTCCCACACGAGATAGGTTGTGAAGATAAAAAACAAGTACCTCCCATGATCATATTTACAGTGCCACATATACCATGGAATATCCAGCCTATACTAGTTCCAAAGGCTCACTTTCCTAAGCTGATGAGGCTACTAAAGGAAAAGATATACATGTGGATATTGGAACCATCCTCGGCTCCATATTCGAATAGGTGTTTTATAGTGCCTAAGGAAATGGGAAACTTCGTTTTATTCAAGATCTGCAGCCTATGAATAAAGTCAGAATTGGGAATGTAGGGACAAGACCCATACTAGATGAGTTTGTTGAAGCATTTGTTGGGCATTCCATCTACTCTATGGGTGATCTGTATTCAGGTTATGACCAGTTTCAGTTGACTATTGCGAGCAGAGATATCACGACTATGAAGACTCCATTGGGCCTTGTATGTATGTGTACTTTGTCATAGGGAGTGATGACTTCTATGGCTCACATACTAATGTGGACTTTTGAGGTGTGTCGAAATGTCCGTGAGGTGAGGAAGTTTTTGGGAGCCTATGTGTTCTATGTGATATGAATTTCTTACTTTGCTCGCATTGCAAACCCATGATATGATCTTCAGAGAAAGAAAAAGAATTTTTTTTGGATAGAGAAATAGTTGAGAGCAATGCGTAGACTAAAGCAAATGCTAATTGAAGCCCTTATTCTGAAGCATGTTGATTACTTCGGTCAGAGGCCTATTATTTTGATACCAGTCCTATTGGTATAGGTTGGGTCATAGGGAAAGATGATGATGAGGGGCAGAGATATGTAGTGCGCTTTGGTGCAAAGATTTAGCATGACACTCAAAGAAAATAACCACAGATAAAGAGAGAGCTATGGAGGTTAGTGACTTCTTTAGAGACCGATAGAGAATATTTCATTGGGGTGAATGTGATAGTTGAGACCGTATGTCTTCCACTGATTGGCATGATAGCAAACTGTTCATCTCTAGACATTGCTATGCTTAGATGGATCTTGCATGTAAATTTTATAAATCCTACCTTTGTGCACATAGCTAGGAAGTTGAATACAATGGTTGATATGCTTTCAAGAGTGAAATTCGATGATGAGCATGATGATGATGATTAGGTAGAAAGAGATACACATATGATGAGATATGATCCATTAGTATATGTATATGAGATGTTCCATGAGAGTGAGTATGATGGCCAGTGGAGAGACATAGGAAGATATTTGAGTACGTTGAAACCTTCCCCAAGATAGTCCACAAAGAAGCACAGATCCATCAGGAAAAAGTCCTACAACTTTTTCTTGAAGGATGGACTTATTTGATGACATGCTAAGGGCAAGGTAAAGAGTCCACAGAGGGTACTAAGTTCTAGGAGTCTTGAGAGCAAGGTGATGAGAAAGATGCATGAGACCTTATGGGCAGGTCACAAAGGTTTTTATGCTACGTATGAAAAGATTAGGGAAGCCTACTAGTGGCCAAGGATTTATGTGAGTGTGACAGGTTTTGTAGAAACTTGTGCTACATGCCAAGTGCATTCATCAATTAGGCACAGAGATCCATTATATCTTACTTACTCCCTTGTATGTATTACAAGTGGACGGTCAACCTTGTAACCATTCCCAAAGGGATAGATAAGATGAGATATATTGTACTTGCCAGAGAGGACTTGACCAACCATGTGGAAGGTCGAGCTCTCCGCACAAAGACGACTTATAATGCATGCAAATTCCTTTTAGAATAATTCATCTTGAGATTCAGTTATGTTGAGAAAGTGGTTGCAGACAAGGGAGATTTGGATGCGAGAGAGGCAAAAGAGTTCTTTGATCATCATGGGATTTGATTGTCTCTCACCGCTGTCTATAACCTAGATGCAAATGGGAAGATCAAGAGAGGCCACCCTTCCATTGTGAATGCGATCTCTAAGGCCGGTAGCAATGACATAAAACAATGGCCTAGATTTCTTCCATTCGCATTATGGGCTCATAGGATAACGTACGCTCGGTCCACAGGTTCCATGCCTCCTGAATTGATGTATTGTCAAAAGCCAGTCTTCCTCATCTAGACTCAGATACTAACATGGTTAATGCTCCTGTGGAATGATGGTACGACGAGGGAAGAACTTTTATCATTAAGAATCAAGCAGTTAGAACAAGGGAATGGAAATTTAAAAGAAGCAGTCGAGAAATTGAAGGAGTCGAGGTTGAAGAACAAGATCTATTTTGACAAAACTCATCGGCTTAGACCATGTAGGATTGAGGTAGATGATTGGGTCTTGGTGTACAATAGTACATTCAATACCCAATACAATGCTAGGAAGAAATTGACCAAATGATGGTTTGCATCGTATGTGGTTATGTCTGTGTTTGAAAATGGAAGGTATGCACTTTGCGAATTATATAGTACTCCTTTGAAGTCTTTGATTGCACGAAAGAGGATAAAGTTGTTCAAGAAAACAAATGAAGTTGATTATGAGATCGAGCAGGAACTTTTGGAGGATGTTGATGACACTGAGATTGATGTTGATGAAGGATGATAAATCGAGAAAATTGAAGAAAAGTTGGATCGAACAATGATGAAGGTGGACCGAATTAATCAGGTGAAATGTTTCCAATTTCAAATCATGATTCATGAAAAAACTTCATACTCAAGCCAACTTTATATGTGTGTGCATGTTGTTAGTGCACTACGATGGACTAGTAGGTGGGTGGAACCACCTTGGTCGGGTGATCAAGGCCACACACTGATGCTAGTTTCATTGTAGGCCTAACCTATTTGTTGTCATGCACTTGCATGGGTCGGTAGGAAGGTGGAATCACTCTAGTCGGGTGGTCAGAGCCACGAGCTGATGTTGATTTCATGTAGGGCTGATGTTTTGTATGTCGCATGCTACGTCAAGTCGATAGACAGGTGGGGTAATCATGGCCTGGCGGACAAGTCCATGAGTTGCACCTAATTTTGATATAGACCGATTTGTGAAATAAAAATAAAGAGAAAAAGTGTTGAGCTAAGATGAAGCAAAAAATAAAAGAAAAGAAAAAGAAAGAGAAAAAGAAAAATAAAAAGTAAAAGAAAAGAAAAATATATGATGGAGAGTTGGACAGTAAGAGATAAATAGAGGAATCAGGGCATATTCTACAAACTGAGTTAGTAGAAGCTTAGTATATGCTACTACTTAGGATAAGTTTCTAGATCTGAATGAGTTGAACAAACAAAAGATCTAGGAAGCCGATGGTTTATTCACATGATTACTTGTCGGATTGCAGAAGAAAAAACATAGTATGATGTTTGTGGTCCTTGCATCTGCTTTATTTTCTAAAATTTGTTCCAATCTCTATAAAGTTGCATGGATTACATGAGATCATGTTCCAATTTTTGAGAAGAAAAACATAAAAATTATAAAGAGTTTCAAAACAATCTTGATACGCTTCTGTTGGATTTGTAGGATTGACCCATCGAGACAATGTGTAAGTTTAGTGGGGGCAAATGTCGGGATGAAATCCCTCAGGGAAGTGTGCATCAAATTTTTTTTTCAAATTTCATTGATTTTCTAATTATGGTGTGATGTTCTGACCAAGAAAGCAATATAATCTATGCATGTTGTGGCCAATTTAATTAATTGTGACATGAGAACCCATGTCCAATATATGGACTAAACTTGTATATTTGTAAATAGATCATTAAAACTAACCTATAACCCTTAGAACCCTTAGAAACCCTAAGGTTTGACCTTTGAAATCCTTGGAAAACCTGAGTTTTACCCATAAATAACCTAACCTAGACCCTTAGAAATCCTTGGCATTTAGGCCCTAAGTGTAAAAACCCCTTGATTTGATTTGCCAGACCTTAGTTGTAGGCAAACCCTAACTTTCCCCGTGAGAAATCCAAGATTAGACCCTTACATCTATCATTTTCCCGAAGAGTTAACCCTTATAATTTTATTTAATTCTTGAATATTAAGAAACAAAAAACCTTAGTCCACCAAAAATAAAAAGGAAGTCTGAAAGTAGAAAGTTGAGTGAAGAGCTTAGAAGATTCTAGAAGGAAGTCCTAGGGGAGGTGTTGGTCGCAGTGAGGGCACTCAAAGACCTACATGACAAGGAAATCAACAAATGGAGTTAGAGCAGAGAGAAGGCACAAGTAGGCAAAGCAATCAATGCAAATCTGGTAAGTAGGAGAGTCAAATTTTCCAACCCAATCTCTTTTCAAGAGTGATTTTCATCACTACATAAACATTGTAAATACTGTTTATGGTAGATTTGACTCCATTTTGTTCAAGTCAAGGAGTCCTCGAGCTTGAGGAGTATTAGAAGTATTTATGTATCAATATTCATAATTTTTAGAGCTCGTTTGAGCCTCCAAAATAACCTAGAAACCTAATTTTTAACTAGGTCGGACACTAGGTCTAGACAGGACCAAAGCTATTAAAAAACTATAAAAAGATCTAGAGAGCTCATTTTTGGGGTTAGCTTGTTAGTGATTTGAGCTGGTATATGAGACTTTTTGAGTAATATAAAGAACTCCATTGTCTCTCTCTTTGTTCTTGTCTTGTCTACGCATGTGTGTGTATGTGTGTGTATGTGTGTGCATGTTAGTGTGCTTCTCACTCACACACTTGTGTCATTGCTTGTTCGAGGTCTTCATACCATCCTCATGTCTTCTCGGATTGACATTAAAGGATGTGCTACTCATCAGTGAGCTACACCAAATTTTGGTGTTGTTGTCGGGGAGAGAGCTTCAAGGACAAGCGTGTGATGGTGAGATGTAGAGTTGTGACATTGGCATTGTAGGTAATTTCTTTACTTTTCCTTATTTTTCTCTTTCTTACTTCACCATCATCATCCTCACCATCTCCCACCTCCATCTCCATCATGGAAAAATTTTTAGTTTTTTAGTCATATCACCTTCCCACTTCCATTCCCCTCATTTCACTTGTGAGAGAGAGCGAGCGATTTGTGTGTGCTATTTTTGCATGTTTCTTGAGTGTTCTTGCAGGTTTTGGTTGTATAATCATCTCCAATAGGTCGCGCAGGTACAGAAAAGCTCTGCACTGTCTTTAGGGCGTTGATCTCTGTCAATCACGATTGATAGAAATTTTGAACTTTGGATAAAACTAAGTGCACCATAGTAAACTAGAGACCTTGCACATCACAAATCCATAAGAGTTTCAAAAAAATTTGCATTTTTGCTATCCATCGCAATTGATAACATCAATCGCGATTGATAGTGTCCATCGTGATGGACAACCTGTCCATTGCGATCGACAAACCCTGACGGACACCTCTCTCAATCGCGAGAGATGGTGTCCATTGTGACAGACACACAGTCCATCATGATCGATAGAGAGCTTCACGATTGACAACTGATTTGGTGAAATTCTTATCCATTACGATGCATAAAGGCCTGATTGACACACAAAAGCCTAAAAAGGAAAAAATTTCAATCAATCGGGATTGAAACCCCACGACAGACTACCTGTCCATCATGATTGACATGTGTCCATCGCGATGGATAGAAAAATCATGATCGACACCCCATTTTATCGAGAAACCTGTCCATCATGACTCATAGACCATGATTGACACAAAATCATGCAAAAAGCCCAAAAATCTCAATCCATCACGATTGACACCTCAATCACGATTGACCCATCAATTGCAACCAACACCCCCTATCCATCACGGTTGACAAGCCACGACAGACACCTCTATCCATCGCGATTGACAGCCCTATGGATCGCGATTGACAACCAGATTCAGCCAATTTTTTAGGGTTTTCTAAATTGAAAGTTTTGGCTAATTTTGTGCATGAATATTGTGCTATATGAAACATAGGGAGGCTGTGAGCAAATAATTAGAGAAAACCTTGTTTCCCTATTAGCTTGTTTGAACCCTGTTTTAACCCTAGAACCCTGAACTATCACAACTTCCTCATACATGTTTGCCTGTTAGAGAAAACCTTGTTTGCCTGTTAGCCTATTTGAAGTTGACCATACCCTGGGGGAAGAAAAGTGAGGGATCTTTAGGATTGTTTTCCATGAAGCCAAAGGACAATTTGGTCTATGAATTGCATGAATGAAAATGGTCTGTTGTGTCAATTGAATCTAAATCTTGAGCTAACTTTGGGACTTTTATAGGTCCACTGAGAGTGTCAAAGGGAATTCAAAGCAAGAGTGAGTGCAAGCTTGAGAATGGGGTTCTTGAGCACCAAGGAGCAAGGGCTTAGCAAGTGAG
This sequence comes from Ceratopteris richardii, assembly GCA_020310875.1. Taxonomy (NCBI): domain Eukaryota; kingdom Viridiplantae; phylum Streptophyta; class Polypodiopsida; order Polypodiales; family Pteridaceae; genus Ceratopteris; species Ceratopteris richardii. The sequence continues at coordinate 85,081,934 of CM035420.1, forward strand.
GTTGGATCATTCTCAACTCCTTTTGTCAATTCCTAGCTAAGGCTAAGTGCGAGTCATGCTAGAAGTAAGTCAAGGTGACGATAGGCATTTGTCAAGTTGAAGACTCTTAATTACTCAAGTTCAAGCACAAATATAATCTCTTTGTGATTGATAACTTAAAAGGAAAAGATCTTAACGTAGTACGGTTAACTTAAAGTGCGGAAAATTCACTTAAATATTCATGACGAAGTGATACAGACAACAGCATAAACACGATAATCAACTTCAAAACAACCAAGTGACTGATATAAAGTGATCCGCAACAAGGTTGTACTTGGGATAAAATTGGGGTTGTTCAATCAGGCATATGAACTTTAGATTAGGGTGACATCTAGGGAGAGATAGAAAAAGCCTTAGGCCTTCAGAGGCTAGTGTGAATCATATTACGAGGTCTTGGGCCTAGCAGTTAAGCAATCACCTGCACTACCCTAGCTCTAAAACTAGCGAATCAGAGATGTCTTATGGTATGGAGAGACCTATAGGAAGTTCACGTGTGCCTTACTTAGAGAAACCCGAAGGCCCGTACAAAACCCAACTTGAGTACATCAAGACCAACCGATTAGGTGCTTGCATCTACGAGGATGGCCTAAGAGGATATGCGGTGCAAATTAAGAACCTTGATCAACCCTTCGGATTAGAACATTCAATGGTCAAGTTCGAAAATGGTGTATACCTAGATAAGGAAGGGACAATGTATGTGGTCACGACCCACCTAGATAGGATAGATGAGTTCGGCAATGTGATCTCAAAGGTTGACATAGGTGACATACAACAAGGGAACTTAGCAAGAGAGCCTATAAATCCATGAGGCAAATCAGTCCTCACTAGAATCATTACTCCAGAGTGGATTCCCCAAGACAATAAGAGCATAGATCTTCCTTAGAGGCTTTCATTACAGAATTTTCTAAGAGTGGCATACAACACAATACTTCCTCACTGATTCATAGCTTCAAGCACACACCCCAATAGATGGTTAGACTTGCAAGAAGAAGGTTTAGGCAATACATAGAGAGATGTCATGTTCCTAACTTACCAACTATAGCCAAACAAGTGGCTTTATTCTTAGACGGATTGTTGAGTACCAAGTTGAGATCATATGTGTACCTGAAGGACCCTAGGACCATAGAGAAGTGTGTACACATGTGCATCAACATCGAGGATAACCTAAGGGAGGAATTAGAGCTTTCAAAAATCTATAGAGATTCACATAGCTCTACTAGCCTTAACTCAAGCCCATCCACATCTATTGAAGAATTGGTGGAGAAAGTAGCCCATAAGTTAGGAGTCTCAAGCAAACAAATACCAAGGCTTGCCCTAGTGAAAAGATGTTATACTTGTGGAGGTGATCATATGGCGAATGTATGTCCCATTATGGCTCAACCCCAAGTGAATCCTAATAGTCAATATTGCACCATAGAATGGAGATACACTAATCGTACCACACAAGATTTTCCGTACAATAAGCAAGCAGTTAGGCAAACGTATACCCACAGCCATACCCTCAACAAGGAAGATACAAGAACTACTACCCATCAAAGCAGTATGCTAGACCTTAGAAACCCTACCAACCACAATATGAGGCCCAACAAAGGCCTCAACCTGTGTTAGCTCAACAACCTCCAACCCCAGCCAATGTGATTCGAGTGAAGTATGTAGGAGCAGAAGAAAATTTGAATAGAGCCATAGTCCCTGTAACACCATTGCTATGGAAAAGTGACCCAAGTGATTATAGTTTTGACTCCACTCACATTGATAGTCCACAGGCTTACTACATGCAGTCACCTGAGCATAACGATTCATATTATTATGAAGACACGAGTGAACCTAGTTGGGAGCCAGAGTATGCAAATGTCATGTATGCAAACCCCAATGCAAGACCTCAACCTAGGCAGGCAAGACCCGCATTTCCTTGAGGTCCATGCTACCGATGTCAAGGAGATCACCTCATTCATGATTTCCCTATGCCTGCACCTACACAACCCCAATTTGTGACAATTCACGGTTTTTGTCCTAATTGTGGGAAAGAGCACCTCTTGCAAGATTTTCCTAAGAACCCCAACAATATGCTGAGAATCACTCCCATCAATGTTATTGGGTTAGTTGTAGACTCTAGCGGAAGTGTAACTCCCACTGCCCCTATGCAAGTGGTCACTAGCCTGCTCAAGCTTTACAACAAAACCAAGGGTTAGGAGAGGAAAAGAATTGTTAGGCTAGTGAGACTGAGAGCATAACTAAGAAGAGCACTAGAGCTTGGAAGGATAGCCACGAAAGAATTAAAAGGCAATGGGCAAAGAAGATGAGTGAACTTGAGGAAAGCTTGAGAGAAACGAAAGCCAAGATAATTAAGCTCACATGTCAAACTCACTCTCACACTACTCGGCCACCACCATTTCCATCTCCATCTAATCCACCACCATCCATTCCACCTCACACCATTCCACCACCCCCTAGAGTAGGATCAATCTTAGCAGATCCCACTCTCAAGGACCTAGACATGATGCTTAAAGCATACCAGGCCAAAATCCAAGAAGGGCCAAATGTAACGGTTTCATGAGAAGTGTTACCCTAGAGCTGAACTAGAGCTCGAACAAACTAAAATTTATGCTAAGATTGTGGAATTGGCTCAAACCTTGTTTGAAGACAGTCACCTCTTTAACTTCTCTAGTTCAGCCAAGACACAGTTGCACTTTGATGGACTGTTAGAAAGATTGGAAAGGCTAATTGCAAAATCTGAAAAGGACCCCCCCTCTCAAAGTAAGGACAAGGCAAGTGAAAGAATAAGCCTTCATGCCCAAGAAGCTTATGTGCCCAACTCCATAGAACTAGATGCATCTTCTTCTATGAATCGGTATTCACCAAAATTCCTACGAGAGATTCAAGAAGAGAAATGCGCTAAAGAGAGTGAAGTTCCTCCTCCCATTGAACTTGTGGATGACTTGCATGATCAATTCCCACAAGACATTCCTTCCATTTATGGAGAGCAGGAGAGTGCTCAATCCCATGAGAGATTAGACTTTGATTCTACTTCCTTACAATAACTACCCCATTTCACAGGCCCATGGGAAGCTAAGTCTACTTGTATGAGAGCACCCATGGTCATGGTAAGAAACAAAGAATCAGTCATACCTAGGAGCACAAAGGTTGTAAAGAACACTGAAGTGTAGTGCAATCTCACTTTAGAAGAGCTACTCAAGGTTACGCCAAAACTATGGAAACATGTAGCTAATCAAATGCCAGAGGTAGCAAAAGCTCATTCCCATGTAGGATCTCATAGAATGGTGCCAAAAATACCCTTGGACAAGATAGGTGACATAAGCAAAGGAGAAGAAGGAAACATCTATCTTCCAATTACCCATCAAGGTTACACTACCAAGGCAATTTTTGACTCAGGTGCTGGAGTTGCAATTGCTACCACTGCCCTATGGAAGCGTTGGGGCAAGCCAGCACTTAGTCCAATGAGAATGAAATTGTAGATGGCCGATGGTCACATTGAGAGACCCTTAGGACTGCTAGAAGGAATAACTCTCACTACATGTGGTGTAGAGTTTGAACATACTTTTTCTATATGTGACTTTAGGAAAAACCAGGCCTATGAGATGATTTTGGGAAGGCCATTTATGTGGAAGTTGCAAGTGGTATATGATTGGGGAACCAATTCCTTATATTTGCAACACTTAGGTGTCATGACCAAAGTTAATCTCAAGGATTACTCTCATAGAGATGTACCCCCATCCAATGGAATCCCATCCATAGAGCCAAGGATGATATTGAGTCAGTGCATTCCATAGGATTAGGATCCTCATGGATGCATGAAGACACCCACTTATGGATGTTCAAGGTTGCAGTAGAAGAAGAGAAACGAGAAAAAGCCAGAGAGGTAGGTGCTAAGGAAACCCATAGATCAGTTCAAGATCCAGCCTATGCACCTGAACTATTTCTAGATGAAGAATTTGAACCTCATGGTTGGGCGGAAATTTTAGCAACAATGGATGTAGGCATCAATGAACAGTAGTGGACACCCCATTGTGATGAGGATGGCTATGAAATTTCAATCTTCACCATAGAGCCAATAATGTGTGATTCGGTTATTGAAGAATGTGAACCTAGCACTGATGCATTCGAGGATGCAAGTGACTCCGATCTAGAGTCAATTATTATGGATCCACCATTTGCATCGGATGAAGAATACTTCTACAAAGTAGAAGCTCACCCATAGAGACATGAAGAGCTTACAAATGATGTGAGATTAACCACATAAGTGACCGCCAAAAGTGAAGGTAGGAAAAGAAAGAAGAAAGAAATCACATCAGAAGAGGAAGCATCTTTGTTTGAGATCCCCGAGAATTTTAAGAAATATGAGATCAAAGATAGGAGAGTCATGATAAGAATGCCTAAACATGAGGCACATGCAGGAGAGACCTATGATAACAAGGAAACCACCAAGAAAATTGTTGTAGCCATAGAAGAGGGAGAAGAAAGATGCATGTACATAGGACGTGACCTAACGGAGGAAGAGGAGCAAGAGTTGATAGCTTTGCTAAGAGAATACAAAGATATATTTGCTTGGAGCTACAAGGACTTGAAAGGTGTAGATCCTGACATATGCTCACACACGATTCCCATGACCTTAGATGCCAAACCCTATGAGCAAAAGCCATACACATATAATGATAACTATGTTGCTAAGATAAAGGAAGAGATAGATAGATTGGTTGAAGCTAGATTCATCTATGAAATTGAGCACACTGAGTGGGTATCCCCCATTGTAGTGGTGCCCAAGAAGAATGGAAAGTTACGTGTATTTATTAACTTGAAGAAATTTAACGCAACCACCATTCAAGATAACTATCCGCTTCATATCACTGAACATCTCTTAGAAAGAGTAGCAAGAAAGGAAGTGTACAACTTCCTTGATGGATTTTTTGGCTACAATCAAGTGGTCATACTCCAGAAGATCACCATAAGACAGATTTTGCCATGGAGTGGGGCATATTCTCTTTTCGGGTAATGCCATTTGGTCTCACCAATGCACCCGCTACCTTTCAGAGGCTGATGTGCCACGTGTTTAAGGAATTCTTGAGGAAGAATTTCAAAGTCTATGTTGATGATCTTTGTGCTCATTTCAACATTAGATAGACCCATATACCTGAACTCAGGAAAATGTTTGATAAATGTAGAGAATATCAAGTCTGCCTGAACCCAAAAAAGTGTGTTTTATGGTCAGGCAAGGCAAGATTCTAGGACACATAGTGTCAAAGAATGGCATATCCATGGATGAGGAGAAAGTGAGAGCTATTGTAGAGCTACCTAGGCCAAAGAATATTAAGGAAGTGCAAGCTTTCATGGGGCTTTGTGGCTATTACTGACATTTTATACACATGTATGCCATCATTGCAAAGCCTCCATACGGACTTTTGACTAACTTTGAGTGGACGGAAGAATGTGAGAACTCTTTCAATGAGCTTAAAAGGTGATTCTGTTCAACACCAATCTTGACTACCCCCGACTGGAACAAACCCTTTCATGTTCACGTGGATGCATCCAATTATGCTATTGGGTGTGTACTTGCACAACCTACAGGTGAAGGCAATATGGATCTTCCAATTTCTTATGCTAGGAGATAGTTGAATGCAGTTGAATGGAACTATATCACCACCAAACGAGAAGGATTAGGCATGGTATATGCGGTTAAAAAGTTTAGACAGTATTTGCTTGCAAATAATTTTAAACTTTTTTATTGATAATCAAGAATCTATTATACCTAGTAAACAATCCATGCAATACAGGTAGATTAGTAAGATGGTTCCTCTTACTAATGGAATATGACTTTGAGGTAGTGGTGCGAAAAGGCAACACTCACTTGAGAGCAGACCACCTCTTGAGGTTCACATTCGGAGAGGCCCCACAAGGAGTATCAGATGATCTTGCTTATGCTTACTTGTTAAATTTAGAAGTTTTACCGTAGTGGGCCAAAACATTAGTTCCATTATTGACATAGAGGCCTAACCACCCAGTAATAAACACTCAAGATAGGGAGGTAGTAAAAGCCCAAAAGTACCATATCATGGTATGGAGTATGTACAAGCATACATATCAAGGGATATTAGCCTATTGTGTGGAAGAGGAAGAGTACTTAAAATGGTTGCAATTATCACATGTAAGTGCATTAGAGCAACACTATTCAAGGCAAAGAACTCTATAGACACTAAAGAGACTCGGAGTGCAAACTGGCCGACTATGGAAGCAGATGTCCATAAGTTGTGTAAGGAATGCCTAGTCTATCACATTAGACCACTTGTGGAGCATGCCACATTGTACCAAGTGTCTCTAATGCCAGATTGGAGTGAACCATTAGTAGCCTTTCTAAGGATGAAAACATTCCCTCAAGAAATGACTTTGGCTAAACAAAGGAGCTTAGAACAAGAGGCATTAGACTATGTTGTCATTGGAGATAATTTATACAGATGAGGGAAAGATGGTTACCTCAGATTATGTGTCCATGAGAGCGAATATCCTAAGATCTTGGAAACGGCTCACGAAGGTGTAGCAAGAGGACATTTTGGACCAAATCAGGTGATCAAGGCAATACTATTTGTAGGTCTTTGGTGGCCAACCCTCCACATGGATGCACATACCTACATGAAGAGGTGTGATGTTTATCAGCGCACTCAGTATCCTATACGCAAAGATGAAATGCCATTTAAACCTATGATGGGTGGACATGCATTCTCTAAATGGGGAATAAACATTGTTGGTCCTATTAATCCCCCAACCAAGGGTTCACATGCTACATAGATCATTGTGGCCATAGACTATCTAACCAAGTGGGTAGAAGTGAAAGCCACAACAAAGAACGACACTCAAACGACAACAAAGTTCTTATTTGAGAACGTTTTCACTAGATATGGGCTACCCATAGAGCCAGTAAGTGATAGAGGCACGCACTTCTTGAATGAAGTCATTGAAAATCTTCTCCAAGGGTTCTTAGTAGTACGCAAGAAGTCTGCCCCCTATCACCCACAAGCTAATGGGCAAGCTGAAAGCACTAATAAGATTCTATGCAATGTGTTGACCAAATTAGTGAATAATAAATGCTCTGATTGGGACAAATAGGTACACCATGTTGTTTGGGCATATAGAGTTGCCTATAAAATAGTCCTCCAAGCCACACCCTTTGTTGCTCTAGCACAATGGTAAGTACCACGTTAAGAAGCTTCACCTCCTTAATTTCAATCCGTGGGAGAGGTAGGAGTGATATGAAGATCGTGAACGTGAGATGATGTGAGAGTGAAGGTGAGAAGCACAAAGATGCACACACACATACACACACACAATGAAGAGACAAGCAAGACACAATGGAAGGTGGGAAATTAACTCTATTACTCAAGAATGCTCTTACAAGCTCAAACTAGCTCTATGCTCACACTAACCAAAATGAACCAACCTCAAAAATGAGCTCTCTAGCTCTTTTTATAGTTTCTAGACTAGTTTTGACCGGTTTCACATCTAGTGACCGGCCTAGTTAAAAAATAGGTCCTAGAGGCTATTTGGAAGGGTAAACGATGTCTAAAAATAACGAAATTTGGTACTAGCATTCTACCTAAGCTCCTCAAGCTCGAGGACTCCTCGGCTTGCACAAAATGGAGCTATGGATTACAAAATGGGGTTTTCTATGATACATATGTTACAATTAGTGATAATAATCACTGTTGAATGTTTGGAGAATTAATAAGAAATATATTTGTTTGAAAAATTGATCCTCCTGGCTCCCTGCTTTGTCTTCACATGCTTCTTCACATGCTTCCGTGGCGTCTGTGCCTCTGGCTACTTCCAACACCCCCCTCCCTCTCGCTTCTGTCGTCCCTGACAGAACCTTGTTGTGAGGTCTGCCGGATGTAATTCTGTAGGAGGTCTTGAGCGAGGGTGTGCTCTGATATGCGAATACCTCGGGCTAGATCAGCCTCGAGTTTCTCCCAGTCGATAGGTTGTGGCTCGTCTGGTGGTGGGAGCTGATAATGTGTGGAGTACACCATTCGTTCACAGGCGAATAATTGCAATAAGTGTGTGGGCCTGCTTATAAATACCTCTGAATGGTACTCCCAAAAGCCGGTGGTGAACATTTCTTCGAATGTCTGCTTGTAACATGCCGGCAGGTATTTGATTCTGCAGTGCCAGGCGTAACACACCCGTAGCGATGGCGTTGTGCTCATATCATAGACTAAATCAAAATTGCCATGCTCAAAGCCCGGGGTGTTTACATGGGGAGCCTTGATGCGTCGGAAGACTTTAAAGACCATCTGCATCATGTCAAAGATTTTGACAGTCATGTGCGCGGCAACATCATCCATATGTTTTAATCTAGGGAGCCAGTGGCGGATCGTCGCCATCATGTAACCTACTGTGGGTAACTCGATTGGTGGTCTGAAATAGGGATAGTTCAGCCAGTCTTGGCACTGCTTATTGTTCTGTACCTTAATGGCGAAGGCAGTCCAAGAGCGGCGTCGTGGGACTGGTCCCCAGCATGGGTTAAATTTTAAATGTAGCGGCGCTTTTACCCATGTGCTCATCATCTCCGGATAGTTTTGCAATAAATCTCTGCGCCAGTCTGGTTGAAGGATTTCACCTCTCTGCGCCCTTGGTGGCAAGTCCTCTGGCTCGAATTGAGTGGCATGCGTTGGTTTCATACCTGTTTCTTTCTCTATGGTTAACTGGTATTCGGCCATTAACATGAAGTACGGTTTATATTGGAGCTCATGCCCCGATATGTATCGTCGCGGGGCCATTTGAGCAAAGAATGGTGATTGTAAAATTTTCTCTTCAATTATGGCCATGGCATGTAGCTGTGCCTCTACTCTGGCCGAGTGGGTCGTTCCGAGTTCTTCAACTGTCTTCATCCACGCGGGGGTAGGTAATTCGTAGGTCATCTGGCCTTCGGCCGTGACACGTCCGCCTGGGATGGGTATCGGTTCATATGCCTCTTCAAATGTCTCCTCCACCGGGATAGTGACGGTTTCTTCCTCAGCTGGTAGCTCAGGTGGGGAGTCTGGCCTTGGTGGTGCTTCATAGATGGCAATCCTAGATTCAAGATTTGTTACCTAGGCCCGAAGTGCGTTGAGTTCCTCTAAAACTTCAGGGGCAGGGTCCACAGGCGCTGGTAATTCTGCTGCTACTTGTACTTGTTGTGTTGCTGGTTCTCTGAGCTGCAGCAGTTTGTGATCTTCCTTTAACTTTTGATGTTCTTCGTTCATACGATCATAGTCCTCGAGCAATCTAACATGGTCGTCTAGCAACATCCGCATCGACTCAGATGGGATTGCCTTGAATCTGCTCGGACTTAGTGGCTGTTCTGGATGATCTAAAGCCGCTTCCAAGTTCTCTCTATTTTGCTCTTGGAGTCTCTGGTTCTCCTCTTTTGCTGCGGCTAAGTGTCTTCTTAGTAAGCCCATATTTCTAGTAAGCGTTGCATTGCGGACAGTCTGGGCTCTAAGTAGGTTATCCAAATCCGCGGTGGCCTCTTTGGTTTTCTCCTCACTTTCTAGTTCTAACTTGTGATAGGCCTCTCGTAAATCCTGGTATCGGCTGTTCAGTGAGGCGTTCTCAATTGATAACGAATTAAGCTGCGTTTGTAATTCGTTCGTCGTTTTCTGCAGCTGTTGATAGTTGGTGCCGAGTGATGCAAACTCATCGCGGACTTGCGTCATGCATGCGAACATGTGTTGAAATGCGGTGTCTATGGTGGGCGATAGTAGTAGTGAAGTGCTAAATGAGGATGCAGCGGGAGTAGATGCAGTGGGAATGGGAAATGGGGTTGGGACAGTGGATGCAGTGGTGATTGTGGAAAATTGTGAAGTGCCTAAATATGAGGGTGCTGTGAGGGGAGTGGGTGGTGGTGAGGTGGATGGTGATATGTCCATGCCATTGGACGTGTTAAGTGTTGTGACTGTGAAAAGTGGTGTAATCGTGGGTGGTTGTGTAGGTGTGAATACGGGATTTACAAATGTAGAGTAGTTTACAGGGGGGGTGGTAGGAGCACCTTGGTGAAACGGGGAAATAGGGGTTATGGTAGGTTGGGGGGGTGAGACTGGTGAGAAGGTTAGTGGGGTTAGGAAGGGGAATGGGGGTCTTAGAGGTGGGGGAAACGCTGGGAAGGATGAAGGGGTGAAGGGGTTAACATATGGATGCGGAGGGTTGGGTGTGGGCATGGTGGTATGAATGGGTAAGGAAAAGGTTGTGGCTATGTTGCTTTGTACAGGTGTGGATGTGGGGGAACCAGGTGGGTGTGCGGGGGACACAGGATGGGTTGGTGAACGATGAGGTGAGAGAGGAGTCGAAGGGGTGGATGTTATTTCGAGGATAGTAGTGGTATGTACAATGGTGGTACGGGGTGGCGAATCTACAAGGATGGTTTCTGCGGTCAATGAACTTTCTGGGGCGAGGCGTGCCTCCCTGGCTTGTGCTGAGGATTGAGCTCCTGTTGGTACACGAATATACTCTCCGGGCTTTGAAAGTAGTCGCACTCGGCGGGGATCAAACTGTGGTAGTTGCTTTCTTTGTAAAAACCTGAGTGCTTCATGGGAGCCTACTGATTTGACTAACTCCCTGAACCCTCTGATATATGCGTCTTCGAATCCTCCGGAGATGAGTTCCTGTTCAATTAATGCCTGGCTCTCCTCTTCAGTTAACTTCTTTCGTGCCCAGACTTTCTCCATGGTGCGATATAATTTCTTTATAGCCAGTGTGTACGCTGCGGCTTCGAATGTCTCATCTTCATATGTGCTGGTGTCGCCGTGTGTGTCGGTTTGTTGGCCTTGGCCCTCTGTCTGTTCGTCATGTGAGCCCTGGCTGGCTTCATCGTCGCCTTCCTCGTTGTCTGTTTCGGTTCTTTCTTCTTCAGAGCTCGACACAGCTTGTCCCTATGGCAAATCTCGTGGCGTAGTAGGGTAGCTGGGACGTTCATATTCCTGGGAGAACAGTTGTGCTTCTGAATACTGGAATTCGTTTGAGAATGCATCACGCATCTCAAAATCAAATGTCGTGTTAATGGGGTCGGCCTCCATATGTGGTATCGGGAAAGAAAACGCTTCCGCACCAATAGTGGTGGGAGCTTCTGCTGTTGTGGTGGTGGGTTCTGAGGTGGCAGCTGCCTGAGGTGCAGCGGTACTAGTGGTGGCCTCTGTAATCACTGGTCTGGACAACCGTATGCGAATAGGTTGTACCGTGGGAGCAGCTTCTGTCTGTGGTCGCTCTGGAGATGGTTGTGGTGATGGCGACTCTGGCACTTGAAGGCAGGGGATGGTGCCTCGCATGCGCTTACCTGCCCGTGTCCTACTGGGCTTCCTGGCTTTCTTCGTTGTGCCCTTGAATGCCTTCAATTCCTCTCCTGTTAATGCACGCTCGATGGGCAAGTCATAAGCCAAACACATATACACAATTCTAGTGAGCGCACAACATCCGTTAAGCACCTTCTTGCGCTCCCATCTGTGCTGTGCCAGATACATTTGATCTATGATCCAGCTTGCCAGATCAACTGTTTGAGGTCCCGTACATGCCAAATACAAACCGAACCAGATTCGTTTATGGGGCATGGTAAATCTGTCCTGAGCTGGAAATGCGAAATGTTGCATGCATATCCTTAGTGGCTTTGACAGCTCAGGTGTAATGGCCGAAATCTCCTCCCACTTAGTGACGTCCCCACGTTTCATCGGTTCTGGAATTAATCTCTCTCGATCTGTGGGTGTGTGGGTTCCATGAATCTTGATGGCTGCTCTGATTAAGTCCTTAGAGAGATAAAATCTCTTGTAAGGTGGATCATCCACTAGAGTAGGCAATATGAAGGTTCCTGGGATGTCCTTATTCTCTGATGCCAGTAGGGTAGTGATTAAGTAATAGCACCTGTAAAAATCCGGTTTGGGCAGAGGATCACTGAAGTATTCTGTGAAGCCTGCTCTGGCCCAAACATGAGTTAAATCCTGGATGCTTTGTAGGGCTTCGAACTCTCTAGAGAAAAACTGGTACTTTCCCCACGCGCGGTCATCAAATGTCAGAGAGGATTCGAATATAAAGTCTGCGTCCGCAAGGGGTCCTGCAAGGCCCTGAAACCAATGAGACTTTCTGTGTATCTTTTCGGTGTAGCCCATGGGTGGGTTGTCGATAGGCATTGGCCCTGGAAATCCCTGAAATTCCGGCAGTGGAGCAGTCGGGTGGGACTCTGCTCGTAGCACGTTGAGGGGCACAGCCGCTACACTGGGGCCTGCTCCTGATGTTCCTTCGTCGGTTTGCATGGTGGCTGATGCGCTAGTGAGAAAGATCTGCTACAAAAGATTAACACATTAGCATGGAAATTAATTATGATCCCATTAAAGTGAGACCGCAATCCCTTTCCATAACTGATGCGTAACCCGTGTAGCCAAGTGCTGTGATGTGATGGATGCAATGTTTCTTGCAGCACTAGTGCAGGTCTCTAGACACCTATACGTTTCAGATTATGCATACATTTCTTGATGAGATGAGATTACGAGTGATGTGTGATGATGGTGGGTGAATTTATACAAGGTTTAAAGGTTAGTGATTTAGTACAAGGTTGTATGTTAGTCGGGGGGTAGTTAGACAATGGATTAGGGGAAGACGGTTGGACACGTTTCGGTATCCATTTCCTAAGGATCTTGGAGTGGGTGGTGGGTTTCTGCTGAGGGGCAAAGGGTGGTGATGGGTGTGGTGGTATCGAGGGATGAAATGAGTTGTGGGGGTTATATATTACATGGCTTATGGGTTGAGCTATGATACATGGTTTGGGTACCCAAATCTGCGTGGGCGTGGGTCTATGGGTAAGGTACTTCTTGGCGATCCACATTTGTCGGATGCTCGGACCTGTAGAAGAAGGTCGAGGGAATGGTGGATATTGATTCTGTTTCGGTACTGCCTTTTTTTTGTCGATCTCTGCTTGGTTGGAGATCTTTGGTGCTTTTTGTCCTTTTGGCACCCATATTTGTCTGGTGCCGCTTCCTTTGGGTGGCCTAGATTGCTTTCCTTGTTGTGTCTTCTGATACTGCTGTCGGTCTGGGTTCCTTTGTCGTGGTTGACTCTGTTGTTGCTGGGGTTGAGAGGTCGGATGGACACTCTGCTTTGGAAAAGAAGGGAGATCCAACACTTGCGTGACCTGCCCATTAGGAAGTGATGCCTTATTTAACTTTAATCTAGGCCAGTCCGCAACAAGTTTGGAAGGATGAGCACCGCAGGGTGTCGTGCTCATTTGTTCGCTGATGCAACCCACCTGACCTCTGATTGTGCCCTTCTGTCCTTGCGTTTGGGTAACTGTCGCTTCTAGTTTGCAGGAAGTCCCAGGGAAGATCTCCTGTCGTTCTTCTGACTGACAACTGTCTATAGCCAAGCCCGAGTGGGTTGGTGTAGACGTAACGTGACTGGTCTGCCCAAAAATCTTCCTGTCTTCCGTCGCATGCGTTTCATAGGGTCTAGGGTCACAGCCGTCAAACGGAATGCCGTTAGGGAAGTCAAGCGGTATCACTCGCTTCTGCTCTAAGGTTCCAATCTGTAAGGAGCCTTGTCTAAGATTTAGGTCCACTGAGTGATCGTATAGCCAATCTTGGCCAAGGATTAGGGGTTCTATTAGGTCGTCATCATGGCACACTAGTAGCTTCGCTGTCATGGTCACATCCTTAATGAGGATAGGAAGGTCCACCTCACCCATGCAAGGGGTTTCCATGCCTCCTAGGCCTATGAGGTATGCCTCAATTGGCCGCATTTCTATTCCTGAATCCTTATAGTGGGACCATCTAATCGCACTAGTCGCAGCACCTGAGTCAATCAAAGCCCTGAGTTCTTGGCTATGGTTACCGTGCTCTAGCCTAACTTTAATGAATGGTCTCCTGTCCACTATGCTAGGATGAGTGGTTGACTTTACTTGACACATGGCCATGGGATATCTGGGTGATGTTTCCAGATGGTTATAATGTTCTCTCCCTAGTCCTTGTCTTCTTAGCTTCATGCGCTTAATGCGTTCTATGGCTTCTGCCTGAGCTTCAGCTCGTATTCGGTTTTCTTCCTCCTTACGCTTCTTTGCCAACGTGAGTCGTCTAAGCATATCCTCAGTAAGAGGCTCTTGATATAACCTGACTCTACAGCCACTAATGTAATTAGGCATTATATCTCCTTCTAAGGTGGCTAACTGTACTGCTCCACTAGTCGAGAGTCTGTTAATGATCATAGGTCCATAACCTCGCTTTTCTAACTTGCGTGCATGCTGTTTCAGCGTATACACTAGAACTAAATCTCCTTCTTTTAGGCCTTTATCTTTCACATGTGCATCAAAATATGCTTTCTGTCGCTTCTTCGCTGCGTATATTCCTGCTGCTGCTTTCAGCCTAGTTTCTCCTAATCGTTCCAAGTCCATTATTCTCGCTGATAATTCATGGCCGGTCCACTGATGTTCTTGTGCAACCTTAAGGGTCGATATCAAGAAGTCCAAAGGAAGCACTGCATTCTGACCAAAAACCATCTGGAAGGGAGTTGTATTGAGTACGGTCTTGTAGGCCACTCTATATGCCCAAACAGCGTGGTGTAACTGTTTGTCCCAATCTGAACGTTTGTTGTTCACGAGTTTAGTCAGTACGTTACAAAGTATCTTGTTAGTGCTTTCAGCCTGACCATTGGCCTGAGGATGATATGGTGCAGATTTCTTGTGAATCACCATAAAATCTTGTAACAAATATTCAATGACTTGGTTTAGAAAGTGAGTGCCTCGATCGCTCACTAACTCTATAGGCAATCCATATCTTGTAAAGACATTTTCAAATAAGAATTTTGCAGTCGAGTGTGCATCATTCTTTTTTGTGGCTTTTGCCTCTACCCATTTGGTTAGATAATCTGTGGCAACAATAATGTATTCCGCATGTGTACCTTTTGCAGGGGGGTTAATGGGTCCTACGAAGTCTATACCCCACTTTGAAAATGCACGTCCGCCCATCATGGGTTTCAATGGCATTTCATCTCTGCGAGTAGGAAACTGAGTTCTTTGGCACACGTCACATCTCTTTACATAGGTATGAGCATCCATGTGAAGAGTGGGCCACCATAATCCTGCAAAGAGGATGGCTTTGATTATCCTATCGGGTCCAAAATGACCTCCTGCAACACCTTGGTGTGCAGTCTCTAGTATGCTCAGATAATCGCTTTCATGAACGCATTGTCTTAGATATCCATCTCGTCCTCTTTTGTATAGGTTATCGCCAATAAGTGAATAGTCTTGAGCTTCCTGCTCTAGACTACGTTGTCGAGCTAAAGTCATGCCTTGAGGGAATGTGTTCGTCCTCAAGTATGTCAGTAATGGTTCACTCCAGTCTGGTGTGAGGGACACGTGATACAATGTGGCATGCTCTACTGGTGGTCTTTCACAACACACCTGGCATTCTTTACACATCTTGTAGACATCTGTTTCCATCGTAGGCCAATATACTCCTAATCTATGCAGAGTCTATAATGTTCGATGTTTTGAATGGTGTTGCTTTAGTGCACCTATGTGTGCTAATTGCAACCAATTCGCATGCTCTGATTCATCTACACAACAAGCAAGAATCTTTTGATTATCCTGTTTATATATGCTTCCTGCCATTATTTGGTATCTCTGAGACTTGGTAATCTCTCCTTCCTTGATTTTTATCCTAGGGTTCTTGGGTCCAAATGTGAGAATAGGGACTATAGGTTTAGCCCATTCTGGTGCTATCTCAAGGTTAAACAAGTATGCATCTGGTAATTCATCCGCTACTCCTTGAGGAGCTTCTCCTGAGGTTAATCTTGAAAGGTGGTCGGCTCTAAGATGCGTCTTTCCCTTCCTGACTACCACTTCAAAATCATACTCCATGAGTAATAGAAACCAACGTATCAAGCGTCCTGTATTACATGGTTTGTTGACTAAGTATAATAGGGCTTGATGATCTGTAAAGAACTTGAATTTGTTGGCCAACAAGTAGTGCCTAAACTTCCTTACCGCGTAGATCATCCCTAGTCCTTCTCGTTCCGTCGTGGTGTAATTTCTTTCTGCTGCGTTCAGTTGTCTGCTAGCGTAGGCTATGGGGAGATCGATGTTACCTTCATTCGTGGGTTGTGCTAACACACATCCTATGGCGTAATTGGATGCATCCACATGTACATGGAATGGCTTACTCCAATCTGGGGTAGTCAATATAGGTGCTGAGCACAAGCGTCTTTTAAGTTCATTGAATGAATTTTCGCATTCATCTGTCCACTCAAAATTGGTCAAAAGAGAGTACAGAGGCTTGGCTATGATTGCATACATGTGTATGAATCTCCTATAATAACCGCAATGGCCCATGAATGCCTGTACCTCTTTCACATTAGTTGGTCTTGGTAATTCTGCAATTACCTTCACCTTTTCCTCGTCCGTAGAGATTCCATTTTTTGACACAATGTGTCCTAGAATTTTGCCTTGTCTGACCATGAAAACGCATTTTTCTGGGTTCAAACAAACCTGATATTCTCGACATTTATCAAATATTTGTCTTAACTCTGGGATATGTGTCTGCCTTACATTTGAATGAGCACATAAGTCATCGACATAAACTTCCAAGCTCTTGCGTAAGAATTTCTTAAAAACATGACACATGAGTCGCTGGAAAGTAGCGGGTGCATTTGTTAAGCCAAATGGCATCACACGAAATGCAAATATGCCCCATTCTGTGGCAAAAGCCGTCTTGTGTTGATCTTCTGGAGCAATGGCTACTTGGTTATAGCCTGAAAAACCATCAAGAAAGCTGTAAACTTCCTTGCCCGCAACTCTTTCCAATAGGTGTTCCGTGATAGGAAGAGGATAACTATCTCTAATCGTGGCGGCATTAACTTTTTTAAGGTTAATACACACACGCAATTTTCCGTTCTTCTTGGGCACAACCACAATGGGGGATACCCATTCGGTATGCTCAATTTCGTAGATAAATCCTGCTTCTATCAAGCGATCTATCTCCTCTTTAATCTTCGCAGCGTAATTATCATTATACGTGTAAGGTTTTTGTTTTGTCGGTTTTGCATCTGGAGTCATAGGGATTCTATGAGAACATATATCTGGATCTACTCCTTTCAAATCTTTGTAACTCCAAGCAAAAACATCTCTATATTCGCACAATAGGGCAACTAGCTCTTCTTCTTCTTCAGTCGTCAGATCATGCCCTATGTAGGTGCATTTTTCTTCTTCTCCTTCTATGGCAACTATTATTTTTTTGGTTTTCTCTCGGTTATCATATGCTTGTCCATCCTTCTCTTTTCTATTAGGCATTCGTACCATGATTCTTCTATCTTCAATTTCATATTTCTTGAAGTTCTCGGGTACTTCAAACAAAGATTCTCCTTTTTCTGACATGGCTTCTTTCTTCTTTCTTTTCTTGCCTTCACTCTTATCAGTCACTTGAGTGGTTAACCTTACCTCGTTTGTAATTTCCTCGTGTCTCTGAGTGTGAGTCTCTACTTCGTAGAAATATTCTTCCTCTGATGCAAAGGGTGAGTCCATGATAATTGATTCTAAATCAAAATCGCTTGCATCCTCAAATGCATCAGTGTCTGGTTCACACTCTTCTAAAATTGCATCGCCCATGATTGGCTCTATCGTGAAAACTGAAATGTCATAGCCATCCTCGTCACAGTGGGGTGTCCATTGTTCTTCATTGATGGCTACATCCATGGTTGCTAGAATCTCTGCCCAACCATGGGGTTCAAACTCTTCGTCTGGGAATACTACAGGTGCGTAGGCTGGATCTTGAAGGGTTCGTGGATGTTGTTCTGCACCTAAGGTCCTTGCTTCTAATCGTTCTTCCTCTTGTTTGGCTACTTTACACATCCATAAATGGGTATCCTCATGCAACCACGAAGGATCTGATTCTAATGAGTGCACGGATTCCGTCTCTCCTGGTGTTTTATGGATGGTATTCCATTGTATTGGGGGTACATCTCTGTGTGAATAGTCTTTAAGGTTGACTTTAGTAGTCACTCCTAAATGTTGCAAGTACAAAGAATTAGTTCCCCAGTCTTGTACAATTTGCAACTGACGCATGAATGGTCGTCCCAATATCATCTCATACGCACGATTTTTTGCGAAGTCACAAATGGCAAAGGTATGCTCAAATTCTACACCACAAGTGGTGAGAGATATGCCTTCTAGTAAGCCTACTGGTTTTTCTATGTGTCCATCAGCCATTTGTAGTTTCATCCTGGTGGGTCTGAGTGCTGGCTTACCCCAACGTTTCCATAAAGTGGTGGTAGCGATGGCTACTCCGGCTCCTGAATCTAAGATGGCTTTCGTGGTGTAGCCTTGATGGGTTATTGGAAGATATGTGTTACCTTCCTCTCCTTCGCTTACGTCTCCAATCTTTTCCACAGGTATCTCTGGTACCTTTATGTGATCCTCTCTGAGAGGGTGTGGTAGCTAGCTCAGGGAATTGATTTGCTACGTGCTTCCACAATTCTGGTTTTACCTTTAACAATTCCTCCAGAGTGAGAGTACATTGTACTTTGGTATTCTTGATCACTTCCGTATTTCTAGGGATCACTGATTCTTCATTCCTCACTATTATCGTGGGTGCTCTCATACTAATAGACTTAGCTTCCCAAGGTCCGGTGAACTGAGGTAATTCTTGTAAAGAATTAGATTCAAATCCTGTGGGTTCACTCAGGTGTTCCACCTCTACATCATCGTAAATAGAGGGGATGTCTTGGGGAAATTGTTCCTGCAAATCGTCTATTTCTTGAATAGGAGGATGAGTTCCTTGTTCTTTTCTCCATTTCTCTTCTTGTATTTCTCTCAAAAATTCATGTGAGTACCTCTGTATGGAAGATAGGTTATCTTGACTTTCTGTATTAGGTACTTGAGACAGGGATGGTGTATTCCTTTCCTGTGTCTCTGGGATAATAGGGTTCCTATGCTGATCCTCTTTTTCTTTGCTTTCTATCAAGCGTTCTAGCCTCTCCATTAGTCCTTGAAAGTGTAATTCCGGTTTTGCCATGTTATTCCAATTAAGATATCTAGAGGCTTCGAACAAGGCTTGTGCTAGTTCCACCATTTTCATGCAAAGTTTAGTTCTCTCAATTTCTAGATCAGCTCGAGGGTAGTTTTTACTCATTTCCGTGACTTGAGGTCCCTCTTTTATTCTAGCCTGATATGCACGAAACATCATGTCTAGGTCTTCTGGTATTGGTTCCGCTAAAACTGATCCTGATTTCTGAGCTGGATTTTCTTGATTCAATTCCTGTGAGGCCAATTCTTGTATTTTGGCTCTAGATTCTCTTAGACTTCCTTCCAACTCACTTATCTTTTTACTCCATTTTCTCTTTATCCTTTCTCTAGAATCTTTCCAAGATTTCGTCTTTTTGCTGCTAGATTCTGCAACTTCACTAGTTCCGGTTACTTTCTCTTGATTAAGCTGTTGGTTTTGTAAGAGCGCCTGGGCTCTGGTTATAGCTTGGATAGGCACGTATGTAGGGTTGGATCCATCTGCGTTGTTTACAATACCTATCACGTTGATCGGTGTCACATTCGAAGCGTTAACTGGGTTCTTAGGACAATCTTTGATTATGTGCTCTTTGCCACAATCGGCACAAAAGCCTTGGATGCTATAGTACTGTGATTGCCTTGCTATTGGGGGATGTGGACAATCCTTAATGAAATGATCTCCTTGGCACCTAAAGCATGGTCCTCTAGGGCCCTGTGGTCTCTGTTGTCTCAGTTGGGGCCGTGGGTTTGGGTTTACGTACATCACATTAGCATAGTCTGGCTCCCAACTAGGTTCCATTGGAGGACTATCATAATGATATGTCTCCACATGCTCTGGTGACTCCGTGTAATAAGCGGGTGGACTAGTTACATGGGCAGAGTCAAAACTGTTTGAGTTCGGGTCACTTTCGGTGATCAAAGGTGAAGAAGGCACTAAGGCCCTACTTAGGTTCTCTTCTGCAGCAGCGTATTTGACTGAGATGACATTCGCTGGTGGGGGTGGCTGCTGAGCTAAGACGGGTTGAGGTCTCTGTTGAGCCTGGTATGGGTAGTTCTGAGGAGGCCTATAGTAATAAGGCTGAGCATTGTATTGGCCTTGATACCTACCTGGCTGCTGGTATGTTTGCGGGTAGTTTTGTCTCACGGTTTGTTTGTTGTATGGGCAGTCCTGAGCCGTATGATTTGTGTATCTTCTCTCAATTGTGCAATATTGGCCACTAGGGTTGGCTTGAGGTTGAGGTGCATTGGAACACACGTTTGCCAAATGATTTCCGCCACAAGTGTAACAACGTACGTTAGTTGGTAGCTTGGGCACCTGTTTACTAGAAACTCCTAGTTTTTGGGCCACTTTTTCTGCTAGGTCCTATATCGAAGTAGACAATTTTGTGGATGCTAGAGAAGAACAATCTGAGTCCTTATAGACCTTTGAGAGTTCTAATTCCTCTCCTAGGTTATCCTCAATGTCTATACATATTCTTACACACTCCTCTAGCGTTCTGGGTTCTTTTAGGTACACATAAGAGCGTAGTTTCGCGCTCAACAAGCCATCTAGGAACAGTGATACTTGTTTGGCCTGTGAGGGTAGCTCTTGCATTGGACATCGCTCAACATATTGTCTGAATCTACGACCTGCCAGTCTTACTGTTTCCTGAGGGGTTTGTTTAAAGCTATGAATCAACGAAGACGTGTCATGTCTAACTCCACTTTTAGAGAATTCAGTGATGAATGACTCTAAAAAGTGATGGATGTCTCTAAATTGCCTTTGTTGCAGTGGTTGGAACCAAGTTAAAGCGGTATTCTTTAACGTTAGTCCAAATGCATTGTATTGCGTGAACATGTCCTCGACTTGTTCTGCTCTTAGTACTTGCTTGAATTCTGCGACATGGTCATAGGGATCTCCTGTCCCATCAAAGTAATTCTTCATTGATTTCACTAATTGAGTGGGTCTCAATACTCTTGCGTGTTCGCGTGGTCTAGGTAGAGGAAAATCGTCTCTACCCCCTGGTATTCCATGTTCTCTTTGTCTATCCGTCCTATTAGTGTCCGTGGTTGTTCTATCTCTCCCTATGGGGTGATTGAAGCTTACTTCCGGTCTTTCTTTATTTCCTTCTCTTTGATGTCCAAGGGCTGAGGATGTTCCTGCCCCTTGTTGACTTGTGTTCATGTTCGTTCTAGATGGAGGGAATATCAATTCACCTTTCCATGTGTATGTGTTTTTAGCGCGTTCAGGCACCACAAAGACTCTTTCTGAAGTCTGATCCAGGTATACAACCTTTCCAGGTGTATCTGGGTCCTTGAATTCATAGATTGTAATGATGCCTACCTCACCAGGGTTTTCCTTTCTGTACCTCCAAAAGGCTTCGTCTGTTTCTTTATTTACGAACAACTCGGTGCTCCTGTTATCTTGAGGGATCCACTCTGGGATGAGCACTCTCGTTAATACAGATTTCCCTCTCGGTGTTCTAGGTTCTTCTAATGGCTCTTTCCCTTGAAATTTCGCTTCCGTCTCTAATTGAATTGTGCCAAACTCATTAGTATCGTTTGGCTGCGTACTTAGGATGTACATGGTTCCTTCTTTGTCTATGTAAGCGTCTCTCTCAAACTTCACCACTGGTCTTTCCAATCCAATGGGTTGATCAGGGTTGTGCAGTTGCACTACTTGCCTTTGCAAACCATCCTCATAGATGCGAGCACCTAATCGGTTGGTTCTGAGAAACTCTAGCTGCGTTCTATAGGGTCCTTCAGGTTTTTCTAGGTATGCTACATGAGATCCTCCTTCTGGTCTGTCTGCACTAAATGCCATTTCTGATTCACTTGATTCTGAGCTCAACTCGTAGGGATAACTACTATTCAATTGCTGAGCCCAAGATCGAGCTGTGGTTCTTACACTAGCCTCTGATGATCTAAGGCTTCTTCTGTCCGACTTACCTATATGTTTGCCCGATCTAAGGTTCATTAATTTTCTTCCTTGCACGCTCAATTACACACTTAGATCGTCAATGGTCCTTTGTTATTACTTCCTTAATTCTTTTTTTATTTTTCTTTGGATTCTTGTCGTAATATATGCGTCAGGAATTCGGCTTTCGTTATGATTTTTGAGTTCTCGTTCCGTCAGACTTAGGTTCTTTTCTTTAGGTTTTTGTCACACACACCTTTACTTAAGTCTTAAACTTGAAAGAATTAGGTATCTTGAACTTGAGGCGTTCCTATCGTCTTTAATCCACAACTACCGTTTAGCCTAAGCTAAGAATTGACTGAGGGGGGTGAGTAATCTTCCAACCTCGAGTCGACTTTTCTGTTGCTCTGGTGTCCTGTTGCCCAAGAAGTCGTGCTTCCCAAGCTCTGCTGTCTTCACTGCCTTGCTTGCTTGCCTTTGATTGCCCTTGCGGGACCTGGAAAATCCCAATATTAGACCAATTCACAAGATGATCAAACACTTGAGCATATACACCTTTTCAAGTCCCTTCTCGTTTGCCCAAATTTCCAATGTGTGCCCCTTGGCTTCCTCGTCCCAACTAGGTGAACTTCAAAATAGTTTATCCAAAAATAGATGTATTACTCGTCACGAGCTTTCTAACGAGCTATTAAGCTCAAAAAACGGACTTCGGATGAGAAAGTTACACGCGTTCAGGCCCTGGGGGGTAAAAACTGACAATCAAATTTTCCTTCAAATATGAGCTAAGGGGTCTCCTATGAGTCTAATGGTTCAAAAATTTTCCAAAAGTATCCTCAAAATTGGTCAAAATTTGAAGTCCAAAATTTGCGATGGTGGTGGGCAATCGCGATGGTCTGGGACCGTCGCGATGGTCCAAGCGAACCGTCGCGATGGCGTGGGATTTGGACAATCGCGATGGCGCGGTCAACGGTCAACGGTGGACAATCGCGATGGCGCGAAAAGGTGAACCGTCGCGATGGCCCGAAGTGAACGATCGCGATGGCGTGGGAATGGACCGTCGCGATGGTCCGAAAAATGAACCGTCGCGATGGCGTGATCAGGCGGACAATCGCGATGGCACGGTCAACGGTCAACGGTGGACAATCGCGATGGTCCGAAGTGAACCGTCGCGATGGTCCGCGATGCGATGGCTTGAGCCAATCGCGATGGTCCGATTTTGGGCTGTCGCGATGGTCCAAAAAATTGAACCGTCGCGATGGTCTATCGAGACACGTGGCACTATCGTGGCGATGGCATGAGCCAATCGCGATGGTCCGGGGTCAACTGAACAATCGCGATGGTCCAAGTGGACCGTCGCGATGGCTCAAGTGAACCATCGCGATGGTCCGAAAAAGCGAACCGTCGCGATGGTCCGGCCGAGCCGTCGCGATGGCGTGAGCCTATCGCGATGGTGCGACACAATCGCGATGGTCCGAGCCAATCGCGATGGTCCACCAAATAACGAATTTTTGAAATGCAACTATGGTGCCGTGCGTGCGCAAGGATCGCCTACCTCGTGGTGTGATCGCCTGCCTCAAAATCCGAAAATTGCAGACCATCGCGATGGTCCGCCACACTCGGAAATCTCTGACAGAAAGTACATTTTTTACCTTTTGGAAGCTTTCCTGATGCTCTGAAGCTCTGTACCTGCAAGAAAACTCAAGAAAAAGCAAGCACATACAATCGCAAAAACTCTCTCTCGCTCTCTCGCATGCACAAATGAGGGGAAATGAGGTGAATGGGTGGATATGGTGAATTTTCTGATTTTTTTGGAAATGGAGATGATGATGCGATGATGAAGATGGAGTATGGGGAAGGTGAAAAACACTAAAAACTAAGTAAAAACAACAACAAAAACTGAAATTTTTACCTTCCAACGCCACTTCTTGCTATACTCTTACCATCACACATTCGTCCTAGACTCGATCCCCGGCAACGGCGCCAAATTTGGTGTTGCTCTAGCACAATGGTAAGTACCACGTTAAGAAGCTTCACCTCCTTAATGTCAATCCGTGGGAGAGGTAGGAGTGATATGAAGATCGTGAACGTGAGATGATGTGAGAGTGAAGGTGAGAAGCACAAAGATGCACACACACACAATGAAGAGACAAGCAAGACACAATGGAAGGTGGGAAATTAACTCTATTACTCAAGAATGCTCTTACAAGCTCAAACTAGCTCTATGCTCACACTAACCAAAATGAACCAACCTCAAAAATGAGCTCTCTAGCTCTTTTTATAGTTTCTAGACTAGTTTTGACCGGTTTCACATCTAGTGACCGGCCTAGTTAAAAAATAGGTCCTAGAGGCTATTTGGAAGGGTAAACGATGTCTAAAAATAACGAAATTTGGTACTAGCATTCTACCTAAGCTCCTCAAGCTCGAGGACTCCTCGGCTTGCACAAAATGGAGCTATGGATTACAAAATGGGGTTTTCTATGATACATATGTTACAATTAGTGATAATAATCACTGTTGAATGTTTGGAGAATTAATAAGAAATATATTTGTTTGAAAAATTGATCCTCCTGGCTCCCTGCTTTGTCTTCACATGCTTCTTCACATGCTTCCGTGGCGTCTGTGCCTCTGGCTACTTCCAACACCCTTTCAAATGGTATTTGGCCAAAATGTATGCTACCATTGGACTTTTTGATACCTACACTGAGAGTAGCACAGGAGCATGAGTGGACAAGGCATGAATTTTCTTCAAGAATCCTTGATCTTGAACGGTTAGGTGAAACGAGACTAAGAGCTGCCACAGGGATTTATGCAGCTAAGAAGAGACAAAAGGCATACTTCAATGCCCATGTGAAGGATAAAGGCTTGAAGGCCGGAGACTTGGTTTTTGTAACAAACGAGAACTATGTCATAAAAAGAGAACACTCTCTTCAAAAATCAAGCAAATGGTAGCTTATGTTTGAGATTCCTTTATACCAGTATACATATATTACAAAAATGAAGTGAAAACATGTGATTTTTTGACATTTTTTGTCATTTTCTCATAAAAAAAGAGCTCAAAATGTAGTCAAAATTTCACTATATAAGACTTTGACATGTCCAAAATCTATATGATAAGACATTGACATGTCCAAAATCTATATGATAAGACATTGACATGTCTAAAATCTATATAAAGAATGTAAAACTGAATAATTCTTATACAAAAATAACATTTTAGACATATTTTCAATGGGTGGATATTTGATTGTTATTCAAAATTGCTACAAAACATGGTTTCATTAACCAAACTACTTCGAGGCATTTACATAAGCACTAAAAATGTTAGAGAGTTTCAATGCAACTCACAACTATGTCGATCTATGTCTACACCCTCATCATCTGATGCACTTGATTCAGTCTCATACTGATGAGAGCTCTCTTCTTCTTCTTCTATACTACCACAAGAGCTCTATCTTCATCCACGTACATACCAAATTCTGCAGGATCATGCACAAATCTTCTTGTTTGCCTATGATTTCCTGTACCACATACATCTAGAAGCTTTTGTCTTATCATATTGATGGTTGATTTCCTCAAGTGACCAGTTTTTGTCAAGAAAAAATCATAAACAAGAATATCTACATCATCCATTTAAGAGTGGATGTGCTTCGAATATTCTTTTTCTTTTTTGAACCTGTTCGTTTAGTATCACACACCATTTCTAAGTTATATTTAACTGTGAATGCATTACTACTTTTAGTGTAATACCAATGCACCATCAAAGCCTCTATTCTTCTCTGATCAATATCTTTAGTTATCTCTAAAACCTTTGCAATCCAAAATGGTCTGGTAGCCTCATCACCATCAGCAAGTACTACAATAAGTGTTCCAACATTTATCTCTATTAAATTTCCTTGCCATCTTGCTTCTGCCTTTTGTCATCCTTGGGCCTACATAAATTTTTTCTTTCTGGTGGATGTATAAAACTTTGAAGTGCATCTGCATTACATGCTTGGGCCACATTCACGGATCTTTGTGTACAAAAATCCCATGTGAATGGAACATCAACTGGCCAATGACCTGCAATTGTATACTGTATAATCTCTTCTTGATGATTGAAAAAGTCCTCCCACCAAGATACATCTTGATCTCCAACATATTTTCTTGCACGCTCAATATGTCTCTTCTTTTCAATGAGTGCATGCATCCAGCTTTTACTTTGATCAACCACATTTCCACATCTTTTTGTATTGTTTTTATCTTCATATGGTGATTGTTCTGCACCATACACTGTAGACAAATTAGGCACCTGCAATAAGAATCTGCATCCCTCTTTAGGCTCCCACCCAGGAGAAGATGAATACTGCTTTGCAAATAAAAGGGTTATTTCATCAACCCTCCTCATCAAGAATACATGGTTGAAACTAATATTGTGCAATGGAGCCAAAACCTTAGCACTGTTATCAAGGCCCATTGAGCAAAAGTGCTTAAAATTATAAATCTGTGTGAGGTGTTGAACTTCTGGTTTTGGAGTATATGCTTCTGAAATCAGCTCAGATAAAATCGGAAGAGTAAAAGCATTGTTACATGCCAACTTCTTAGAGAAAGTACTGAACATTTGATCAATGTGATCATGAGTGTCGCGAACCAGAAGGAAATTTACCTTAACCTTCTGAAATACCTATTTTTCAACAAGCATGCTTAAACATCCAAAGACTGTAGAATTTTTATTCTCTCTTGCAGTATTATCAAGTTGCAAATATAGATTTGGTGGCAAAAGACCCTTCCATGATTGCAAAACACGATGAATGACAGTAACTGTAAGGTTTGGATCATTATGCACATTCGGATATGTGAAGAAAACCTTGGACATTACAGTTCCATTGTATACCAAAGCAGCAACCAAATGCATTTGCACAAGGACTTCATCTCCAATGTCCTTAGGGATGCGATAAAAATGTGGCAAACAAGTTTTTTTTTAATCCATACCATCAATCAACAAACACATTATAACGCTCCGGATTTCTGAGTGCTTTACTTCCTTTTCCTGTGGTGTTGTAGCCCCCTTTGCCATGTTTTTCAAAGTGGCGCAAACTGAACATTCACCCATTCTAACTTTACGAGGAATAGACACATTGTTAAACTCTTCCTTCCATAATCAAGAAAAGTGACGATACAACACATACTTCTCATTTCTATTTTCCATGTCTTCTCTATATATTTGAAATACCTCTCGACGAGTAAAGTTATCTGACAAGTGCAACCTTCCAGTTGTAGGCATAACCTCACAATGCAAGCTAAAATAGTTCATCATCCAATTCATCCAACAGATCCTTTGGTCCCAACATGGAACGTATCCAAAATGAGATCCCCATTCATAAGCCCCTGTTGAATCCTATGTATTCTAAAATTTCCCACACCCATTGCAATTTTAAATGCAGCCCTACAACATCGCATCCCTTGACTAAAGAAATATTCAAAAGCAACACGTGTTACTCACATGTTATCCTCAATCATTTGCATGTGAGCAACAAGGTATATATCCTGCCTTTCACTATCTAAATGGAGGAATTTCTCTCTTAGGTGCTTTAGTTTCTTCATTCCTAAATTGTACAAACATTTCAAACCACAACAATGCTTCACAATATTCAATGCAATCTGTCTATCTGAAGTAAGAAATTTAAATCTTTTTTGACTTACTTCACGAGGCCTTCTTTTAAAACGTAGATTGAGCTTGCTTTGCTTTTCCGTTGCTCCACATGCACTTGAGTCAGAAGGGGGATCAATGGTTGGATCAGATGGGAGATCAAGAGGTGCATTTGGTTGAGCAGCATTGCACTATGAATTGGATAAGTTAAATGACTCAACAGAAAACATAGAATCATCAGCACGTTCTAAACCATAGGGATCATCACTTATGTGGAAAGGGTCAACTGAGAACAATGAATCCGAAACTGTATCAATATGAGGTGAGGAAGCTGATGCCCAAGCATCCACTGAAAAGATTGAGCTCATCTTCACTCAGTTCAAAGAAGACTGAAGATGAATGACCTTTTTAAATAAGTAGAAATCCGAGATCAAGTGAAGATGTCACATCAAGTAGATATGAAATCAAAAGTTCATTAAAGTACATTAAAGTGCATTGTTAGTCGATAATAACTCAATCCAACTTTCGGACGAGTATTATCGAGTCCTCGGGTTCTTGGGAGTGGTAGGGGTCTGTTAGACAGAGGCCCTGTACTATTTTCCCAATCTCCTTCACAATCGCTAGTATTTCCTCACCTCTTAACACAGGAGTGAGTTTGAATACTGACTACTCCTTGGTATAATAAATGTCAGAACGTTCGTCCATGAATATACGTATGGTAATAATACAGAAATTCTACCGAAACTTAAAACTGCGCGACTATACTTTTCTCAAAATATTCCGCAATAGGACGATTTCCTGCAACAACTAAACGCACCGAATGAAACGCACAGACAACTCGAATCGAAATTATATTACACTTTTCGTATGCTGACTCAGATCATGGATCTCTACCGCAATTAATGATTTACTAAGACTTCTGTCTACACACAGATCCTGGTCGAATACTCAATGATCACTGATTAACATATAAGATCCTCGTTACTTAACCGAAATAGTAATAAAATCTGTTCTTACACAGTCTCACGCAGGACAATCAATACACAATCTCACAGTCGAGAGATACGGAATCATATATAACTGATCATCAAATAGACTCACAACATCACAAAATACCCAATGAGAATCGATTCAACCAAAGAATAGCAGAACAAATGTTTATGAATAGGATGGAACAATACTCAAGGTTCTCAGCAATATCTCGCGAACATAGACATATCTATCCTTCGGTTTCTCTCAAATACATCCTTGCTAACTATCACTCCAAAAGTCTGTGTACACCATAAACTCTGCTCCACCAGTTGAACAAAACGATGACGCGACGACAGAACTCTTTTCTCTTCGACGATAGAACTCTTTTCTCTTCCTGTCTTCTACTTTTTATTGCTCTCGCATTCTTCATTCTTCATTTACCGACTCTTGCGAAATTTCCTACATCTCCGTCATTTCAGCCACAAATCTTGTTTGTCCTTCTTCTGCGGTTGCGGTTGTCTCGCTCCATCAGTCTTGTAACACTGGCACGCACGGTGGACTCGAACCCGCAAGCGCAATATTGTAGATGATATCCTTTTGCCTGAGCTATCTTCCTATTTTCTTTTTATACCTGCAACAGAAAGATTCTGTATACTGTCCATATCCTGCTGGTGATTCAGCAAATATCTTTCAATCTCGAATGTGTCACTGTTCGTTATAGATCGTATTTTTCTCCAGAACTTTCTCAAACTCGTATAGCTGGTCTAGTTGCCTCTTCATGAAGTCCCACTTTCTTATATGCTGGGCCCACCTTCTTGATCATGTGCTGTAAGCACTTCGTTTATGGAATCAAAGTACCCTCTGTGCTATTGAATCCATGTCTTCTGCAGAAGTCATGTAACCATACAGTAAACATCAAATTACATTAAATCCTAAAATTAAAGTACTTAATTACTCAGATATACACTAATAAGGGAACCAAAGATTTGATTCACTTTTGAAAGATGAGATACACAGATTTCTAACTAGATATCAGTCATTGAGTCTTAGCATTATGAGTGAATCAAAATATGTCCAAGTTGAGTTCCAACTGGATTAGATAATAAAATTGTTTGGAGTAGTGCCATTGAAGACTTTATCAGAAGAAATTTTACCTTTGGTTAAGATTTCAAGGATTAGGTTTTATTGTGGTCTTGGCTAGATCTCAAAGAGGTATATGAAAGTATATTCAAAAAGAATTATGTGTAAAAGAGGTACACGGAAAATTATATGTAAGAATTATGTGTAAAAGCTATGATTTTCAAATGATTTTTGAATCTACAAAAGATTTTCAAATGAATTTTGAATCTATGATTTTCCTGAACGTTGGATGCTATGAATAACTTCATTTGATTTTCTCTTTTCTGCAAAGACAATGAGTGACATTTGAAATTACCAACCTATTTTGTTGTTCAAGACGTTTGAACCCCAAAGTTCTTTGTTGAACGTTTATTCATACATTGATTTTCCTTTTCAACAATGTGTTACAAGATAAATGTGAATATGACCTGAAGTGAGAAGGATAACACTATAAAGATGTCATTAATCTCCCATATTCAACACAAATTAGACTTGATTTTTTCCCAATCAAGAGATTCTAAGAAACAACTTATACATGAGATTAGACTTCCTCATGTACATACCATACTCTTGCCATTGAAGTGTAAATTACATGCAAATGTATATAAATAGTTGCAAGGTTCTATAAATATTTCAATAAAGTCAAAGTGAAACAGCCTATTTGTGTGAGTGGTATTTCGTGGTTAGATAAGTTGACAGATATAGTTAGCAACTGGATTCATTCAGTTAGATCTAGTTAGTCTCTGGTTCAATCTACCCAATTGCCTATAAATAGCAGAGGAGGAGATCATTCTCATTTTCAAAATCCACGAGCAAGAGAGAGCAACAGAGCACAAACAGCCATGGAGCAGAGAGCTCAGCAAACCAACAAGGCAACTCTCATGGAGAAGAAGAATGTTGGCAAGAGTACCAAAACGTAGACAAAATCATACCACAAAAAAAAGATTCCTTTTGTATGTTTGAGTAAATAGTATGCTTTCTAGGTTTTTATTTTTCTTAGCTCATAAAATATAGTTCCAATGAGGGTACAACTCGATGCCAGGCATCCACTTAATGGTGTAAGTCGATTCCAAGCATCAACTTTTAGGTGCAAATCGATGCCGCGCATCGACTTTGGGGTCCAACTCGATGCTTGGCATCGACTTGCAGCCTCAAGTCGATGCCAGGCATCAACTTTCACTTAAATTTGATGCCTGGCATTGAATTGCATCCTCAAGTTTATGTCTGGCATCGACCTAGAAGGTCAATACCTGACATCGAATGTGGTCTGAAAGTCGATGCCAGGCATCGACTTTAGGGTGCAAAGCCGATGCCAGGCATCGAATTTTAGGTGCAAGTCGATGCTAGGCATCGACTTTGTGTGCAAGTCAATGCCAGGCATCCACTTGAGGTTGCAAGTCAATGCTAGGCATTGACTTGAGGGTCCAAGTCGATGCCAGGCATCAACTTGAGGGTGCAAGTTGATGCCATGCATCGACTTACACCCTCAAGTTGATGCGTGGCATCGACTTGCACCCTCAAGTCAATGCCTGGCATCAACTTGCACACAAAGTTGATGCCTGGCATCGACTTGCACCTAAAAGTCAATGCCTGACATCCACTTGGACCCTTGAAAAATACATTAACGCATTAGCTCATATTTCCAAGCCCTTTCAGGGATGCTGAGTCCAAAAGTGAGAGGCCCTTCAAGAAGCTGAAAGTGACAATGAGCTCTGTGGATCAGCAACGTGACAGAGGCATTGGTCACCAAGCAAAACCAAAGAAAAATATTGCATCCTTATCCTCTGAGAAGGCCAGCAATCTGGTTGGAATGTCCTCTGGTGGACAGAGTAGCATCAAAATTCTTGAGGATGATGCAACTAGGAAGGAAAGGTCGAGGGATGAAGAGGTCTTAAGGATAGATCGTCCACTCCGGGACATGACAAACCTGGAGTGGTGCCTTCAGTATGTGGAAGAAAAGAATGCAGTCCTACTTGTGTTCGCATTGGCATATGGGAGACGAAAGATCACGACAACACAGGGTTTTCAGTATGGCCTTGTGTTCAAACTGGATTATGAAGATGAGGATTCTGACAACCTCCTTGTCCTGGTAGAGACATCGAAAGGTTTAAGAAATGTTATATGCAAGATGGATTTCTTGTGCCCAGAGTGTTGTGTTCCAGAGAGGCTTGCAAAGATATGTAGGGACTTGATGCCATGAATCTAGGGCAACATCATGCCAACACAACAAAAGATGACAACCCCTGCAAAGGCAAGGGGTAAGCAGTGTGTGCAGAAAAAGTTCCTGAAGAAAAGAAGAGAATTGCTGATGAGGAGTCTTCTGACTCAAGCTCTAGCTCTGAGGATATAATAGTTGCACCTGGTGGAGAGCTTGCCTCGGGTGTTCTTGGTACTAAGCAGAACAAGATGAGGGAGGACATAGCTAGAAGAAAAGTTGTGAAGAAGGGGCAATTGTTCCACCTGCCAATCAATATCATCCATAGGCCACCAATAGATACAGTCACAGGGAGGAGGCCCCTTGAGATCAGGGAGCCACACAATTTGCACGTGCAGAATCTTAAGAAGAAAATGAAAATAAATCCTCATGCTACTCGTGCCTTTCCTTGTCATGGTGGATCCGAATGAGTGTAGCTCTGTGGAGGAGTTCAATGAGGGTCTGTTTGAGGATTATACATATTATGTGATTGGTGGTTCACACTCTACATAGGCCTGCAGACAGCTAGTGAAGGAGCACCCCACCACATTCTTCTTTAGGTATGCAAAGTGGAAGATATATGTTGGTCTTACAACTGAGGAAGCCAAGCTTCTTTCTTGGGATCACAACAATGACAATGACTACAGGCAAAAAATGTCCTCCATAGAGAGAATTCGGTTCTTCCACCATGAATATGAAGATTGTCTCGTGAAGGAAGCTGGAAGAATACATCCCAATCTATGAAAGGAATGCCTTATTGAGGTTGGAATTGCACTGGATGAGAATAGAAAGTCTGATGCTTTGAGAAAATATGATCCATGGTTTCAACTGGCATTCAGAACAGGTGAGATCTGGGATCTGCAGGATAAAATTTTCACAATGTGGGAGACCAAGGAGGATTGCACTGGATGAGAATAGAAAGTCTGATGCTTTGAGAAAATATGATCCATGGTTTCAACTGGCATTCAGAACAGGTGAGATCTGGGATGTGCAGGATAAAATTTTCACAATGTGGGAGAACAAGGAGGTCAAGGGCTAGAAGCAACGGAAGTCGAGGCCAAACCCACAGGTTGATCTGAAGGGAAACGGAAGGAAAGTTGACCTCTCAATTGAAGAGGCTCCTGAGGACATGAAGCTGACACCGTGGAGGGCCCTTCAAGGAATCAAGGATGATACATTGATTATATCAACTTTGTCAAGGGTAATCTCCAAGGAGTTAAGCCTGGAGGAGATGGTGACTGAGCTCAATAAGTATGTATGTTATTCTCACATCCTTTTTCCCTCCTCCCATGTTTCTAGTCTAATCTAGTCTATTTTTCATTTTTGTGATTGTAGCCATAAAGTATACATGAACATTCAGGAGGTTATGATGAAGAGGTTGGGTTGCTTTTCTTGGACAGAGGTCCAAGCAGATTATCCAACCACATCATCCTACAAAGCTTTATCAGAATATTTTATCATGTTTCGTGATTGGGTAGGTTATCTTTCAGAGAGCATGCCTGGTTTGCTATTAGACTAGATGCCTTGATTCACTTAACCAATTCGATGCCAGACTTTTAGTAGGAACTCGATGCCTGGCATCGACTTACTGCTAAATGTCGATGCCTAGCATCGACCTGGTGCCAAAAGTCGATGCCTGGCATCAACCTTGTGGCATAAGACGATGCCTGGCATCGACTTGGGGGCATAAGTCGATGCCTGGCATCGACCTCCTGGCATAAGTGGATGCCTGGCATCGACCTCGTGGCATAAGTGGATGCCAGGCATCGACTTTCAGTAGAAAGTTGATGCCTGGCATCGACCCACACATGAAATCGATGCCATGCATCGATTCCTTATGTTTTGTTTGTTGTATTGAAGAGCTCATTTAATTGTCTTTCCACTTTATTATGTAGAAACCAAAGAAAAGTAAGTCTGCAGAGCTAGTAGATGATTGCCCCCCTGCATTCCTGGCTCACATTCAAAGAGCAAGGCATGAGAAATCTAGATTGAAAGCCAACGAGATTGATTTCGATGATGAACCTTATCTGAAATGTTTCTCCAATCCCCTAGACCCCCTTAGGCCTGTATATTACTATGTATTCTGATGGAGAATGTTAATCTCCAAAAGAACAACCTACTCTTGTGATTAGAGCACCTCTATACCAAGAGTAAGTCAAAACTCTCACTAATTTAGAGGATCAATTACTAACTATCAAAAGATTAACAAATCTGTGAAGAAGATGAAACACAGAAAAGTCTGCTGCACTATTTCTCCACATTACCCTATCAAACATGTAAAGTTTTTGATGAAATTTTGTACAAAGTATCTCCTAGAGATTGCGCATCTCCTCCAAGTTGAATTACTTCAAAAGCTTTAGTATAACTTGAGAAATCAACTTCACAAGTTACCTATGCCAGAAATTGTCATTCAAAACAGTCGAGATTACACCTGCAACTTTTAAAACTTGGTTCTCCTTGAATAGAACCCGTTTAAGCAAATGCTTCTAGCCATGAGTAGCTTATCTTCCAACTTAAAGATTAAGCCCTCACTCATGCAAAACTTTAAACTGTGCTAGGAGAAATGATCAAAACATTAAGTTCGAAATCTGCGCCTGTTTTAGGAACCTGTGAACATACTTCACATATGAATGTTCCTACACTTAATTCACTCAGCCTGATTACAATTGGAAGCTAAAACTTTGTACAGAGGTCAAGCAACTCTCAACTTAGACTTGTACAAAAGCATTTCACAATTGATCTACTGTAGACGGAGAAGACGCAGAAACATCGGGCGCAAATATTTTCAATTACTCAGAAGAAATACAGTTGAGTGATGAGAGCTAACTCAACTAACTTTTCCTCTATCTCATGACTTCTACCTTCCTCAATCTTGACTTCTAACTATTGTCACATATGCTCTCATACTTGCCCCGACTTTTCTCAAAGTATTTATAGATAAATTTGTACATGATTCTTACTAAACAAAAGATCTAAGTCAGCTATGACTATACTAATGTACATATGTGTACACTTCTCTTGTCCTCTGAATGTAATCTTCTTCCACACTTTAGGAATTGATTCTTCCTTCATCATTTGATCTTCCAAGCCTTCAATTGGTGATTGGTCTGCACCAACAGCTCCCCCTCAATCATCAATTGAGGTTTTCTCTGTCTTCTTTATACTTGCCATGTCTTTGAACCTTTGCAACTTAGGTCCATCCAAGCTCTTTGTCATCATATCTGCCACTTGTTCTTTTGTTGGAGTGTACATCACTTCAATCTCTTTATCTAGTACCTTTTCCCTCAAGAAATGATACTGAATCTCTATATGCTTAGTCCTGGCATGAAAAACAGGGTTAGCTGCCAAATACAAAGAACTCATATTGTCTCCAAAAATTATTGGAGTACTATGATCAATCTCAAAACTTTTCATCAAGGTCTTCAACCATATCACTTCCTTTGCAGCTTCTACCATTCCCTTATACTCAGCTTCTGTGGATGATAAAGCAACTGTATGTTGCTTCTTTGAACACCAAGAAACTAGCTTATCTCCAACATAACAAAGATACCCATGAGTAGACCTTCTATCATCTGAGTCACCTGCCCAATCTGCATCACTAAACACTTTGATTCTTGTGTCAGAAGTGAAACCATAATACAAACCTTCACTTAGGGTTCCTTTGATATATCTGAGTACCCTTTGGGCTGCAATCCAATGAGTCTTCTTTGGACAATGCATAAATTGTGACAACACACCTACTGCATATGATAGATCTGGCCTTGTCAAGGTAGCATAGATTAAACTACCTACCAAACTCTGATATTTCTTCATGTCATTGAACTCTTCACCTCCATACCTGCTTAATTTATGATTTACCTCCAATGGTGTAGTTGAGGTCTTGCAATCTTCCATGTTAAACTTGACTAGAAGATTCTTCAAGTATCTCTCTTGTGAAACATATACTCCATGTTGAGTATACACAATCTGCATTCCTAGAAAATAAGATAAGTTTCCCAAATCACTTATCTTAAACTCCTTCTCTATTTGTCTTTTGAGTTCATTGATTCCTTGAGCATCTGTTCCTGTAACAATAATATCATCAACATAAATGCACATGTAAATGTAACCATTTTCACTTGCCTTCACTAGCAAGCTACTATCTGCCTTTGATGCTTGAAATCCACATTCATTCAAGAACTTGACCAATCTGTAATTCCAAGCTCTTGGGGCTTGCTTCAACCCATATAAAGCTCTCTTGAGCTTACACACATAATCTGATCCAATTGATTCCATGAAGCCTTCTGGTTGCTCCATATATACTTCATCTGCAATATATCCATTTAAAAATGCATTTTTCACATCCAATTGTGATAATTTCCATCCCTTACAAGCAGCAATACCAATCAATGTCCTAATTGTAGTCATCTTAGCAACAGGACTAAAGGTTTCATCATAATCTACCCCATAAGTTTGGGCATAACCTTTGACCACAAGTCTAGATTTATATCTAGACACCTTGCCATCTGCAAACCTCTTTGTTTTATATACCCACTTACATCCAATGACCTTCTGATTCTTTGGTCTTGGTACTAGTTCCCAAGTTTCATTTTCAAGTAGAGCATCATACTCTTCCTGCATTGCCTTCTCCCAATTCTGTTTACCTTTGGCTTCTTCATAAGTAGTTGGATCTTCTTCTGTTTTCACAATGTAGGCATAATATTTTGTTGTTAGGAAAGATGTATCATAACTATACCTTATAGGTTCTTTCCTTTCCCTTGTAGATCTTCTGATTTCTGCACTTCTTGAAGTTCCAGCCTCATTTGATTCTGGATCAAATCTTGGCCCTTCTTCTACATGATCCTGCACTCTACTTCTAGAGTCAACTTCATCAACAATTTCTTCACATACTTTTACCTTTGCCTTTCCTTTCCTTTGTATCTCTTCAACACCTGCAAACTCATTTGGTGATCCTGTATACCACATATTTTGCTCATCAAATGTCACATCTTTAGTAACAAGAAATTGCTTTGTGGATGGACTCCACAACCTGTAACCCATCTGTCTATCATCATATCCAATAAACACATACTTCTCTGCTTTTGGTTCTAGCTTATGTCTTAATTGTGAAGGAACATAAGCATATGCAATACATCCAAATACTTTACAATGATCAAGACTAGGCTTCTTACCCCACCATGCTTCATAAGGGGTTCCTCCATCCAAAGCTTTGCAAGGCAACCTATTCACAAGGTATGTTGCAGTGTTAATGGCTTCTGCCCATAAGTAATTTGGACAATTCTTTTCCTTCATCATGGCTCTTGCAAACTCTACAAGAGTCCTATTCCTCCTTTCTGCTACTCCATTCTGTTGAGGGGAGTACCTGCAAGTTACTTCTCTTTTTATACCTGCATTCCACAAATAATCATCAAACTCTTTAGAGAAATACTCTCCCCCTCCATCTGATCTTAGCCTCTTGAGCTTTTGCCCTGTGATCCTTTCTGCATAGGCATGAAAATGTTTGAATGTCTTGAAAACTTCTGATTTATCCTTGATTACATACAAAGTAATCCACCTGGTTGCATCATCAACAAACAACACATAATATCTGGATCCATTTATGCTATAGTCCCTTGAGGGACCCCATACATCTGTATGAACCAATTCAAGCATATTTGAATACTTGTACCCTGATTTGTTATAAGAACTCTTATGTGCTTTACCTAATTGACAAGCTTCACACTTGTACACCATATGTTGCCCTTCAATGTTTGGCAATCCAAGCACTATCTGATTCTTTGACATCTCCTTTATAGCTCTCTCATTGAAATGACCTAGCCTTTTATGCCATAGGTCTAATTCAGACACCTTTTGACCTCCATAGGTAAACAATGCATGTCCCACATTACCTTGGACTTTGAGAGTGAACAATCTTCCTTCCTTTTTTCCTGCAATTATGTTTCTATATCCCTGATTTGGATCTTGTACATAAACACCATCATTTGTGAATCTTACCTCATATCCTTTCTCCACAATTTGCCCTACACTTATCAAATTTTTAGGAATAGTAGGAACATAAAGTACCTTGCTCAGAAGTGTACTTCCACTCTTTGTCTTCACTGATCCAATGCTCTCCACTTTATGTTTAGTATTGTCACCTGTCTGAACTGTATGTCCATTCACCCTTGCTTCCATATCAGTCATCAAAGATAGATTCCCACTCAGATGGTTGCTACACCCTGAGTCAATATAAAACACTCTTTGATCTTCTCCCATTGATTCATGAGTTGCATTCAAGATAAGAGTCATGTCATCCTTCTGATCTGATGCATAATTGTAATAATTATTGTTGTAGGACTGAGATTGGAAGTTTCTTCCACCTCCTCTACCATATGATGTCCTACCACCTCT
The DNA here is from genome assembly GCA_020310875.1 of Ceratopteris richardii. NCBI lineage: Eukaryota > Viridiplantae > Streptophyta > Polypodiopsida > Polypodiales > Pteridaceae > Ceratopteris > Ceratopteris richardii. Next base: position 85,120,179 of record CM035420.1, read on the forward strand.
TCCTCTGAAGTTGCCTCTTTGGTTTCTGCCTCCTCTACCTCTTTGGTTATAATTCTGATTATTGCTTCCACCATTTTGATTGTTGTACCAACAATCATTTGCCAAATGATTTGTTCTGCCACAAATCCAACAAGCTTTAGCATTATCTTTATTCTTACCTCCTCTTCCTTTACCTCTGAAATTCATCTTTCCTTTTGTGAAGTTAGCTTGATTTGAATTCCCTTCATCATCATTTGATTGCTTTCCCTTGCCATTCTTTTTCTTGTCCTTGGAGTACATAGCTTGACTTGTACTTCTATCATTGTCTCCTTTAAGATCCTGCTCAAAGGTTAGCATGTGTCCTAGCAATTGATTAAGATCAGGAGTAAAGTGATCAAGTGATAACTCTATGGACAATATAAAAGGCTTCCACTTCTCATCTCCTCTCAAACCTGTAAGTATTTTTCTTACCAACTTTTCCTCTTCAATGTCTTCATCCACTGCTCCCAAGCTATCTGCAATATCTTTCATCCTTGCCACATAATCTGAAATTGATTGTGAACTCTTCTTCTTGAAGGTTGTGAACTCAGCCCATAGTGAGGACTTCCTTGACTTAGTTGTATTTTGGAAATGCTCTTCCAAGGCATTCCAAACATCTGTTGCACTTTCCAAACCTCTGATGTGAGGTAAAAGATAATCATTTACAGCCATGTAGATGATACTCCTTGCTTGAGCATCCTTTCTCATCCAAGTCTTCAACATTGCAAGCTCTTCCCTAGTAGGAATACTTGGATCTGCAAACTCAGGTTTTTCTTCATCTCCTGTAATAAATGATATAAGATCTTTGCTCATGAGGTGTGCTTCCATCCTCATGGACCATGCTGGATAGTTCTCCCTATCTAGCTTATCAATCTGCAAGCTTTCTCCCATCTTGTGTCCACCTGTGTATTGAAATCTTCAAGCTTTACAAACAATGTATGTACCTTTACTTCGAATTGGACTCCTTTTGCCTTTCTTGATGTCAAATAGTCTTCTCCTCGAGCTTTGACTCCAAGCTTTCACTTCTTAGTCCTTCAAGTGTTAAATTTCTTGAATCTGCAGCAGTCGGGATCCTCCTTTCTTCAAATTGATGTCTCCTGCTCTGATACCACTGATGGAGAATGTTAATCTCCAAAAGAACAACCTACTCTTGTGATTAGAGCACCTCTATACCAAGAGTAAGTCAAAACTCTCACTAATTTAGAGGATCAATTACTAACTATCAAAAGATTAACAAATCTGTGAAGAAGATGAAACACAGAAAAGTCTGCTGCACTATTTCTCCACATTACCCTATCAAACATGTAAAGTTTTTGATGAAATTTTGTACAAAGTATCTCCTAGAGATTGCGCATCTCCTCCAAGTTGAATTACTTCAAAAGCTTTAGTATAACTTGAGAAATCAACTTCACAAGTTACCTATGCCAGAAACTGTCATTCAAAACAGTCGAGTTTACACCTGCAACTTTTAAAACTTGGTTCTCCTTGAATAGAACCCGTTTAAGCAAATGCTTCTAGCCATGAGTAGCTTATCTTCCAACTTAAAGATTAAGCCCTCACTCATGCAAAACTTTAAACTGTGCTAGGAGAAATGATCAAAACATTAAGTTCGAAATCTGCGCCTGTTTTAGGAACCTGTGAACATACTTCACATATGAATGTTCCTACACTTAATTCACTCAGCCTGATTACAATTGGAAGCTAAAACTTTGTACAGAGGTCAAGCAACTCTCAACTTAGACTTGTACAAAAGCATTTCACAATTGATCTACTGTAGACGGAGAAGACGCAGAAACATCGGGCGCAAATATTTTCAATTACTCAGAAGAAATACAGTTGAGTGATGAGAGCTAACTCAACTAACTTTTCCTCTATCTCATGACTTCTACCTTCCTCAATCTTGACTTCTAACTATTGTCACATATGCTCTCATACTTGCCCCGACTTTTCTCAAAGTATTTATAGATAAATTTGTACATGATTCTTACTAAACAAAAGATCTAAGTCAGCTATGACTATACTAATGTACATATGTGTACACTTCTCTTGTCCTCTGAATGTAATCTTCTTCCACACTTTAGGAATTGATTCTTCCTTCATCATTTGATCTTCCAAGCCTTCAATTGGTGATTGGTCTGCACCAACATATTCTGTAGTGATGTAAATAACATTTGTTCTTTTGTGCCTAGAAAGCATTTCTCCCTTCTCATAGCAGACACACCCTATGGATTTAGGATGTTGGGATCAGTTAATGACGATGAACCCTTCAAACACCCTCAGATTCGGAAGATGGTCACTGATTTTGTAGAGTTGACTATGTCTCCTCTTTGGAGGATAGTAATTTTCCATAGCAGAGACCAGTCTTTCTCTGTTTCAACTGCTCTGAAGGCAAGATGTCATGTTGTGGAGTGCCTCACGTGGTAAGTAATCTTCTTTCTATCTCCATGGCTTTAATGATGCTCTCTGTCACTTATAGTTCTTGTTGGCAGGGTGAAGACAAACGTCAATCACACTCCTTTGCATAGGTTTTTGAGCTCCACTGAATGCATCACAGTTGGCTATTATGATGAAGTAAGCAAAAGGAGAGTCACGGAGCATTGCAATGAGAATGGGATCTCAAATGTGGTCATGTTCCCAGCCGTTACCAAGAAACTTCGTCATGTAGCTGGGGACAGGACATTAGTTAACCCCTATCAAAAGCCACAAAAGCTCATAATGAGATTGCTTCAACTATTCTCCAATGATGATGACTGGGTCCTAGACCTTTTTTTGGGCACAGGTAATTTCAATTTTAACAATTTTCATTATTCATAATGTTGATTGGCCTGTTCATGGTTTTTTGCTGTTTCAAGAATGACTCTGGCTTGCTCCTTAAAGATGTTCAGGCACTACATAGCTGTGGAGAAGGATGATGCTCAAGTGAGCTTCATTAGAATGAGAATCAATGGGCTGAATGAATGCCCAGATGAAGACCAAGAGGTTGGAAGGAAGCACATTGCAGACACAGAGAGATTCCAACCGGCTTCAAGGGAGCATGTTCCCCCACTTGCAGATGAACCGGGGGACATGGCTGACCTTGAAGAGCCAATCTTGGAGCAAGAGAGGCAGGAGATGTGTTCTAATGTTCCAGAGGATCCCATTATGCTTGAGCCTGAGGAAAGTTATGATCAGCTTCTATTGTAGATTCATATTACTCTTGTAAAACACATGAAATGTAAAACATCATTTTAATAGAAATATAATGTCGAGTTCTGCCTCCACTTTGTGTTAAGCTTGACTTATCTTGAGCATGTCTCTGATGAATGTGTGAATGTTTCTTAGTATAATTTTGTTGATTATAATCTTCTCTTGGGAATGCTTTTGTGAAATTTATTTCATTTCTGTGATTATGGCCCAGCATTCAATGACGATCTTAACTATACAAAGGGGATGATCTTAATTGCCTTGTTAAAATGCTCCGATTTTTGCAACACATGTACTATGATTTTCTGTGATTGTTGAGGTTATAGATGTAATGAATGGAGCTTCCCGAACTCTTACTTGTACCTTCAACTCTAATCTCTTGTCAAAGATCATGATGTGGGATTCTTGATCGTGCTGAACAACTAGTTTTCATGGCACCAAGTATTTTGACATATCTATCTTGACTACTTGGGATATGGGATCAAGCTTCTAGTCAATATTTACAAGCAAGAACAAGTGATGCTTTCTAGATATTGTAAAATGCCCACTTTATTGCTTGATATCATGGTCTTTAGGTAAAAAGGAATAGAGAACATGTCTTTGTTCTCCTTTGTTGTGACTCAGTGTTTTTGTATATACCTTGAAACAACATGCAAGAAAACTAGAGAAGCGTGGCTATGGACCCATGATTATTAACAGAATATCAACAAGTGGGACAGTCCAGTTAGCCACTTTAGAAGGTGAGGTCCTACCAAGTTACATTAGCAGATGCCAATTAAAATTATACCAAGAACCCCTCATGAAGGAAATGCTTAATTGACTCAATATGGCCAATAAATGCAAAGAAGAAGAAAAACAAATTCGAGATAAAGGACAGGCAGAAGCAGTAACATGGTAGAAGCAAGAGGTACCAGTTCCCAGGTGGAGTCCAGTGCCCAAATAGTGGACATTGAAACTCTCCTCCTCGAACCAAAACTAATCGAGAGGCCTCAAGAACTCAGGGTAGTGCATGTCCTTCCAATTTAGGACCCTCCGCAGGGGCACACATCACAAGTCAGCAAACATGCACACTGGTTCAGTGACGTCGCAAATCCACTAGGAGAGGGCACATACTTCTGAGAAGTTGAAATAGAGTTTAATGGAAAGTGGGGAAGGTACGATTTCTTTACTCACAAGTTCCAAAATTATCAGAATGCAGAAGTGATGTGATCAGTATGGACCAAAGCTGGCCTAGACAACTACTTTTGAGCACAATTACCCAAACCTAACTTTTTGCGATGTTCCTACCTGATCAACACTATCACCCCTAGCAGAGCCAAAGGAGGAGATAGTACCTTTGTGCTCCCCTCACTAACATCAGGCCATGAACTAAAAAGGTTTAAAATTACCCTCAACTTAGTAAGGGAGCCCCTGGACATGAAGGGTATGCACATTCCCATAGAGAAAGAAACATTCATTCCAGGAAGAATGAAGCACAAATATCTCAACAAACTGAAAGATATGGTAGCCATGACACCAACCATCACCCTCCATTTATGCACAATCATGTAACACTTCGCCTTCCCAGCTCAAGAATGCTTCACCATCCCACCAAAGAGAGTTTGGTTCAGCTTGTACTTGGCGGAGACAGAAAATCTCACCCTCAATCTACCTCACTGGATCATTGATCAGATTCACTTAGCACATTAACACTGAAACAAGAAACATAAGAATGTGTTTCATGGATGTTGCGCGCTAACACGGATCATTTATAGGTGCTTAGCTTATGATGTGCCCATTCAAAGAGCATTGGTGTGGTCCAAAGCCCAAGAGTTCCTAAGACGGCCATCAATAATAGGGCCACCATCTAACAAAATGAGAGGAGCAATCCAAATACCTTGTGCCCAAGCAAGGGGTGCCACCCTCACACCAGAGGTGACACCACCTCAAACAAGATGTGTCCGTCCATTCATGATTCGCTTACCCAGACTAAGTGCAGAAGGACCCAATCTTGTTTTCCCTCTGATTCACTCTAACTTAGAGTTCCCACAAGGCTACACTCTAGACGATTTAACAGATGAAGAAAATGTGACGATGATTAATGAGGCTAATCTTGAGACTGAGGAAGATCAAGCCCGAGGACCACAACCAACCACAGGGACTTCAACTCCTACCCAACCTGAAATAGTGGAAGTAGAAAAAGATGAAGAAGAGACCAATGAAGCAGAATCAGACGAGGAACACAACCAGGAGCAAGAGGAAACTTTAGAACTAGCAGGTGTCCCAGCCTATACTGCACAGATCAAAAGATTGTATGAGACCATGAAAAGAGTCCAGGAGCATCACAAGTTGTCATTGGAAATAGGGAACATGCTAATAAGTCAAATGTTGGGAGAAGAAGGGGTAGACGAATAGTTTATTGAATCATTGAACCTACACGCAAATGTGCTTGGCCTGGATGAAGCCATTCATTCAGCTCTCACTTAAATTCATCGCTTTGAGCAACGAGTGCCTACTCGTCCCCTTCGTTATGGGAAGCAAATTCACATAGATGTAACGACGCTAGGAGACACTACACAGATGGAAGAACACCATGAGACATTGCTATCACCACACTCCTCACCTCTCACTACACAATTCACTTCTCCCCACGACACTACCACCCTAATCTCCACCGTCACTATGTATGTTAGAGGAATTCCTCTTTCTTCAAGCACCCAACTTGGCAGGACTGCCACACCCACATTCACAACACTATTCACAGACACCACATCCACCACACCCTCCGTTCCCATTTACATGGTAACACACATGTTTGAGAGTATGGAAACATCACCAGCCATGGCACCACTCCCTCCCCCCACACTCCCACAATCTCCCATACCCCCTCCCCCCACATCACCTCTTGTTTCCAATTCATTCACAATCCCTTTCCCATTCCCCCTACATCTTCCACCTTTCCAGCATCCCTAAATGTAAATAATATTTTTTCTACATTACATCAATGTATATTTCAATTGCAAAATGAATACCAAACCTTAGGAGATCATCATCGCCATATAACTGTGAACCACCAGCAATTACAAAAGTGGCTTGCAGCCCTAGAAGAAGAGAACACCGACCTCAATCAATGTTATACTATGCTAGAACATGCCCACCAGACCCTATTGGAAGCTCCTCAACAATCAAACTCTTCCAAAGTTAAAAAACTAACAGCTTTACTTGAACTTTATCAGTTTGAGAATGTTAAAGTCCGTCGTAATCTGATATTACTAAGGAAGCACATGACCACGGCTCTAGAAGAAAACAAATGACTTCAAAAGCAGAACAAGGAGAACGTAGAGGCAGTGATGGTAGGTTCCCCTCATGAGATCGACCCAGAAAGTTTTAAGGTTGTCCCTTCAGAGACCATGAAAACCATTCTTGAAAGCTATGCGGATCTTCTAGCAGCGCATGAGGATTTGGAAAAAGAACGAGATACCCTTCTCCAACAACTAGGGGTGCAAGAAGAACAAACAAAAGTCACAGATTCTGCAGCGACTACGGAGGAGGTGAATGCACTAAGGGAACAGATCGCTGAATTATAAGGAAAACTACTTCAATACGAAAGATAGCCCTCCCTGGTCATAGAACCAGAACTAGAAGAGTTGGTGCCCATAGAATTAGACAAGTCATATAAGGAACCTTATGTTCCTATGCTGATGTTCGGTGGCCAACAAACATCTGAAGGATTAGACACACTTGAAGTAGAGGCCCCAGAATGGCTACAGATGCTCGAAAAAACAACCAATACACATTATGAGAGAGTCATGGTCAAATTCAATCAATGTCTAGGATTAAGGATACCATTATAAAATCAGAATACTTCCGATTCATGTCCCATCACTGATGGATAGGCACGAATGATGATCAATATGTGCCCTATTGCATGCTCCTAGCATATTATAATGTAGAAATTCAACGACGATGTGGCAAGGCCCTGACATTTGCCACCCAATTTGGCCCCGATGACTTACCTGAAAGAGCTACACAAGGGTCCATCTTCCAACCCACCTAGAAGCTTTGTCTTCTAGAGACTTATCTAGGAATGGTTTGTACATGGAATAATATGCCACTATTTATCAAGTACAATCCATGCTACGTCCTAGTACTCAGAAGATGCACATGGCCAGATTTTTTCATCACTGTCAAGAATGTTAAAGGTTGTGCGAAATGGATAAATTACATGTACCTGGCACCACCACAAGGATTGGCCACAGTAGCATGCATGATATCTACCATCCACCTGGGGTGTGAGACTGCGAAATGTTCATGATGTGATTGCATAGATGTGTATGAAAATATTCGAATTAATGTTGGTCACCTTCAGAACCTTCAAGAATATTAAAGATCTGCATTTCTCAGGAGTCAGTTTCACTACAGGCAACCTTGACTTGGTATATGACATCAACACAACCCCCTCAATTAATGTGATATATACATCACACACAAGAATAAGGTACCTCCCAGCATGCTACAAATAGACTTTTGAGGAGATGTTCCTTATAGGGTTCTCGAACTACCATTCCGAAATATTCATCCCTAGAGCCTCACATCTTCTCCAACTTTTTGCTATGGAGAGTATCTTACACTCTGAACAATTGCGTCTGCCATATCCAGAAGTTCTAGGGCTAGTCAATTGGGATGCTTTACTAACAGATTTGGCAAGGGGACTAAGGCTAGAAGAGCATCACTTGGCTACCGATGTCGTCAAATACTATGTCAAACATTTAGGCCAACAAGGGTCTGTCAAAGACGACAGATGCGAGAGAGGGGGGTGTTGATAGCAGTCAGGGCACTCAAAGACCTACACGATAAGGAATTCAACAAAGGGAGTCAGAGCAGAGAGAGGGCACAAGTAGGCAAAGCAGTCAAGCAGATCCGGCAAGTAGGCCAATCAAATTTTCAAACCCAATCTCTTTTCAACATTGATTTTCATCACTACATGAACATTGTAAATATTGTTTTTGGTAGATTTGACTCCATTTTGTTCAAGTCAAGGATTCCTCAAGCTTGATGAGTATTAGAAGTATTTGTGTATCAATTTTCATAATTTTTTGAGCTTGTTTGAGCCTCCAAAATAGTGTAGCAACCTAATTCTTAACTAGGCTAGACACTAGGTCTACACAGGACCAAAGCTAGTAAAAAGCTATAAAAAGAGCTAGAGAGCTCTTTTTTGAGGTTAGCTTGTTAGTGATTGAGCTTGTATATGAGAATTTTGGAGTAATCTAAAGAACTCCATTATCTCTCTCTTTGTTCGTGCCTTGTGTGTGTGTGTATGTGTGTGCATGTTAGTGTGCTTCTCACTCACACACTTGTGCCATCGGTTGTTCAAGGTCTTCATACCATCCTCATGTCTTCTCCGATTGACATTAAAGGAGGTGCTACTCATCACTGAGCTACAAGAGGCCTATAAATAGGTGCCTAAATCTCATTTGTTCCTCCCCGTGGATCTTCCTTGTCGATCTTCTTTTCAAGTATGCTCCTTGTCCTTACTTGTTTATTCCTTCATTACTTTCTGGTTCATACTTCCATGATGCTTCGAGATGGAGGTGGTTTTTTGGTTCATCATATATGAGTTTTGTGCTTATGAGGAGAATGCATCCCCTCTGTTGGGTTGTTTGATTTGAAGTTTAAAACACCTCAATCCATTAAAAGTTCTTTCATTATAGAAGAGAGGATTGAAGGCGCAGAGAGAGAGTCTCGATATAGAGACCCTGCATTGATTGATTTTTGTTACAACTAATTCCTTTCAAAGTAAGGAACGAGAGTTTTCTACGTGTCTAAAGACACGACACATACTCTTCTCTATGCCACATAATGGAATAAGGTAATCATGGGCTATCTACATCGGGAGTGATTGATCTCCATCAAGGTGTCTATGATAGGTCCTAGCAAGAAACGAAAAGATGGGGGCTCCTGGTGGATTCTTAGGCTATGCTGTAGATCCACGTGGAGAGAGATAGAGAGATAGACAGAGAGAGAGGTAGAGACACACATGACTACTGAAACACACATGGCTGCTGAGACACGGATGACAGAGAGAGGGAGGGAGAGAGAGAGAGAGAGAGAGAGAGAGAGAGAGAGAGAGGAGACATGCGGGGTCTACTAGCTATGGGATTGCAGGCAGCGTGAGGAGAGAGAGAGAGAGAGAGAGAGAGAGAGAGAGAGAGAGAGAGAGAGAGATTAGGCAGTGTGGCACAAGAATGAAAGAAAAGAAGAAATGAAGAGAAAGAAAGAAAGAAAGAAAGAAAGAAGGAAAGAAAGAAAGAAAGAAGAAAAAGAAAAATGAAAGAAAAGGAAAGAAAAATTAAATAAAGAAAGGATAAAAAAAGAAAGGAAGAAAAAAAGAGAGAAAAAGAGAAATGAAAGAAATAAAGAAAAGAAAGAAAATGAAGAGAAGAAAGAGAAAGAAGGTAAAAGGAGTGAAGAGAAAAGAAAAAGAGGAGAAGAAATAAAGAGAAAAAGAAGGAGGGAAGAAGGGAAGAAGAGAAAGAAAGAAGGAGGAGAGAGAAAGGAAAGAAAGAAAGAAGCTTAAATCAAAGGATGCCATACACTCCTTCTAACTTTAGAAGGTTGACAATTCATAGTATATTGCATGATCTTCATAAACCAAATATGAAATCTCGATTATATTTGATACTTTTCGTTCACCTTCATCATAATTTCGCTGAGTGATTTTTTTCCTAAACCCTTGAAGTACTAATGATTGTTTTTCTTGTTTTTTTGCTCCCTCCCCTCCCCCCACCTATGGATCTTCCTTGTCGATCTTCTTTTCAAGTGCTGATTGATCTTTTTTCAGAGGATCATATGGAGTAAAGAGTATTTGAAGAAAAGGTTTGAATGTTGAGAGTTCCATGCTCCACCCTTTTGTCCCAAGTCCACTTTCATTCTCATGCAAGCACATATATCGCACATGCAAGGGAATTCTCCCAAAGTCCATATAAGCAAGGTCTCCCTTCACTCCAAACATGTCATTCCACTCTAGCTCATTGCCAAGAGTGTACTTCCACTCCTCACTCCATGCTCATAGAGAATCTCATGTAGGTCATTTCCATTTCTCTTTTAATTCATTCATCATGTTTTGTTATCTTTTGTTCCTTCCTCCTTAGCTTGTTAGATGTGTGCATGAGAGTAGAGTAGGAGTAGTACTTTTTCATTTCAACATGGTATCAGAGCATAGGTCCATTTTTTTGAATTCATGATCTTGTCTTTCATCATAGATACATTTTTTTCTTAATCCCTCCCTTCCTCCCTTCATAATAAAAGTGCTTATGAGCACTATGTCCATTTTCTTTGCAAATTTCACTTGTTATCGTTACATTATTAGCTTTTTGTAGTGTCTCCTAAAATTATCGTCTATCAAGTTTAAATGTTGTGAGTCATAGATAGATAGTTACATTATTAGCTCCTTATAGTGTCTCCTAAAATTTTTGTCTAACTTTATATGTTGCGCTTCATAGATAGAGATTGTGACGTATGTAGAGCGTAACCTCTTGCGAGAGTTTGTTCCTTTACGTGAATAGTTTGCTTAATGTTTGCTCATGCATTAAGGTTACTCTTTGTGAGATGGAATGTGCGTCAAAAACTGCTCTGAATTGGACACGAAGTTCTACAGCAAATAGAACGATGCTTGTATCGCCCATAGAGGTGGAAAATGGAAAGTTGCCAGACTTCACATGGGTAAAACTCATGCATGGGAGATGTGGTTGCTACTTGTGGAAATCTAGGTCATGGAAGGCAAGCCCAATGTTCGTCGTTGCACAAGGTACCGAAGGAAAGCTCCGTCCAGAACCCAACATCACTCTGTATTCAGAAACTGGAGGATGAGCCGCCTCACACTATGACAAAAGGGAAGCCGCCTCAAACTATGACAAAAGGGGAGTATGTTTCCTTACCTCTGTAGTATATTACTAACAGAGCACCAAAGGAACCGAAGCGCTCATGTCTTTAGAAGGTGCATAGAAGTGCTGACCTTGTTTGCAACAGGCAACAGTAGCATTGTGTAAGGTCTACACCTCTGTGTCTTTGCGCATTTCTGAAAAGCTGGAACATGATTTGGCTACTGCTATTCACGCAACCAGGAGATAGCAAGAATGTGCGCAAAGAGAGAACATCGCTCCATCATTATAAAATTTACAGAGAAAAATGCACGTGTGTGCCATCTGATACATTCATAAGAAAGAACAGAGAAGCGCTTATTGTGCCTACTATTACCCTCAGCAAATGAGTTCAAACGGGACGCGACTCCTGAGCTCTAATGGAAACCTTCCGTTAGCGCTGTTCGTGAAGATGGCACTTCGTCACAGCACTATGGCATTTATCTCTGGACATGTCTGAGTACCGCCATGGAGCTTCCTTGCCTGATGGCGTCGAAGACGGCTGAGGAGACTTCCATCGCCTTGCAGTAGATACTCCTAGAGTAGCCGACTCCGAGTGAAGAACCCGACAAAGGAAGCTAAGAAGAATCAAATCTAGAAGAGTTTCATTTGATTGGGCGCATCAACGTTGACAACGGCGTAGGCGATGGCGGCAGCTTCTGTGTTTTAACATACATTATTCACAACTGTCAACTCCGGGATTCGCTCGGCCGCGGTCGCCTCCCTAGGTTGCAGGTATCGCGATACCTCCGCTGGAGGTATCGGCGATACCTCCCTGGGTGGAGGCCTCCCGCAGCGATACTCTCGGCGATACCAGGTTGGCGATCGCGACCCCTCCTCGGGTGTCGGCGATACCAGGTTGGCGTTCGTGGGTCCTCCTCGGGAGTCGGCGATACCAGGCTGACGATCGCGATACCTCCGGCGTTTCCTCCCTGGCGACCTGCGATATCTGGCTGGTCGGCGATACCTCGGTGGCCCCACGACTTCTGGGCCGTCAGCGATACCTCCTCGGCGGCCCCACGCTATCAGATTCCTCCCCCCGGCGATACCTGGTTGGCCCCGCGACATCTGACTGCGCGATCGCGATACTTGGTTGGCCCCTGCGCGATCGCGATACCTGATTGATCCCCTCGGCGATACCTGGTTGGCCCCTCATTTTGCGCGCGACTGCCGGCCACGTGGCTCCTTCCTTTACGGGGGGGGCGTCATTTATTGCAGCCCGCGCTCTGGCCCCCTTCGAAATCTGCCACTCGCAGCTCTGATTTCTTAAAGGAGCCTTTTTTCTCATTTTAGTTCAAAAAAGAAAAAAGAAAAAAGAAAAGAGAAAAGAAGAAAAAGAAAAAAAAAAAAAGAGAGAAAAAAAAAAGAAAGAAGAAAAGAAGAAAAAAAAGAAAAGAAAGAGAAAAAAAAAAAGAAAGAAAGAAGAAAAAGCGAAAAAAAAAAAAGAGAGCGAAAAAAAAAGGGGGGGTCGTAAAGGGGAATAGGGCTTCCCCTCCTTGTGGGCTTCTTGATTTTTGGGGTGGTTGGCTTCGATTTCTTCCTGATCAGTTTCTCCTCCTGTTGGAGGGGCCTGCCTTGGAGTTTGAAAAGTAAAAGTGGTGCATGTTACTTTTGGCCATGGAGGTGGCTTCTTCCTCTCTCGTGAAAAGTAATCGGGCCCCTCCCCCTGGGGAGACCGATTTCCTAGCCGCTCTGCTGGAGGGGGGGTCGTGTGCCGCCCCTGGGGCATCCGAAAGTGCTGAATCCCCCGTAGTGTCCCTCAGTAGACCCGCAGTTCTGTCTGCTCAGGAGGAGCTCAAGAAAGTTTGCCTCGTCGGCCAAGTGTTTGGCCCTAGGCCCCCGCTCGAAATCGTGCGACAATGGCTTCGAAAAGAGTGGTTCCCTCGAGGACTAATTGTCAGCAAATGTCAGTTCTTACCAGCAAATCACATGCTGCTAGTCTTTGAAAATGAAGAGATGGCGTTCCAAGCCCTAAGCGTTGGCACCTGGCAGCTCGGTCGGACGACCCTGTGCTTATTCAGATGGTCCCCGGACTTTACCCCCGACAAATCGAAATCACTTCGGTACCCTCTTTGGGTTGAGCTCCCTAACCTCCCATACTTCTTGTACAACTTCGTGTGGGACATTGTCTCCCCTATCGGCAAGCCGTTGGCTTCACGAGAAGACATTGGTGGTCTCATCTATGAGGGTGCAAGACACTCGTTCAATGCTAGATGGCACCCACAAATCTGCGTCAAGGCCGACCTCAGCTCGCCGCTTCCATCAACGATCAAAGTGGACATGGGCGAAGGAGATATTTGGGAGCAGGATATCACCTACAAAAACCTCCCCAACGCGTGCTTTCGTTGTGGCCAGCAAGGTCATAGGATTAAAGACTGCCCTCTCAGGCAAAAAAACAAGCGATTTCAAGAAGCCTCCAAAACTGCTCAAGACAACTCTGACGATTTGACCCACTTGACCAAGGAAGGGGAAGGCAAGGGCCTACTCAATCCACAAGCTGATGCCGATGGCTTTACTGAAGTTAGAAGAAGAAGGAAAAGAAGTCCGAGGGCCAACGGTGATAGGAATAACCTGCCAATTACCCCACTCAGCAATTTGTATTACAATCTTGAAAAGGAGATCAACGAGCTCGACTACCCAGGTGGAAAGCCACCTGAGGTAGACAACTACGACGAAGCCCTAGAGATCCCTGACAACAAAGAAACCCCCCAGGAGGGCTACACTACAAGCAAAGAAGATGGTTTCACTACTAATAATGAAGACAACATGGATAGTGAAAGTTCCATCATTGGATCGACGATCCCGGAAACGATGCCGAGCACGGGGCCCAATTCTCCCCAGCGGGGGGCATCCCGCAAAGGGAAACAGCCTTTGGAGTTACCCTGGAAAAGCCCCCATAAGAACCGATTTCTAAGTCGGGATCAGATCCCAGCGAAAAAGAAAGATGAAGCCAAGAGAAAAAAGGACAAGGCTCCCTCCCGCAAAGAGGGATCAACACAAAAATGATTGTCATTTCGCTAAATGCTAGGGGGCTAACCGACCCCTCAAGAGCGGCCATCATTGGTCAATGGCTCCGCGACATTAGCTTAAAACCAGACATTATATGCATTCAAGAGATTAAAATTGACGGAGAAGACCTTCTGAAACGGCTCAGGCAGGTTTCCTCGGCCCATGTGTGGATCCCAACAAAGCACCAGCGGGGATCCGGTGGAACGGCTATCGGCGTTAAACAACCCTGGCTTGAAAAGCTTGAGAACTCCACTGAAGATGTAAATCACCGCTGGATCGCGGTTTCTTTTGGTGCTCCCCTATGTGTTACTATGGTTTCTTTGTATGCCCCTAACGGGGATTTGGAGAGGCTGAACACTTGGACTTCTCTTGACTCGCTTCCCCACAACGTGCTTATCTGTGGAGACTTCAACATGGTGGAGGACCCTTTGGACAGATGGATGGGCAAGGGCAGGGTCATCGACAGTCGGGAGAAAGAAACGTGGGACATGACCAAACTCCACTTGGATCTGGTCGAATTCAAAGACTTGAATGGCTTTTCCTGGTCGAATCTCCAAGCGGGCGAGGATCTGAGGAAAGCTAGACTTGATAGATGCTACATCTCTCAGAGTTTTACTCATCGGTGGGGCCACCCTTCCATCACGCAACGTACTGACCTCACCATCTCTGATCACTACCCGATCGTTATCACCTTTCAACCTTCCATCAGGACCCACAAGGCTCCGTGGTTCCATGCCAACGCTTCCACCTTCTCTCTCCCCTCCGTCCATCAAGAGATTGCCGATGTGTGGAAGATGGCGTTCGCCTCTGGCTTGGCCCCAGCCAAGTGCTGGAGAAGTGCGGTCGACAAGTCTCGCAAGATCATGATCAGAACTAAGAAGACGCTTGAGACAGTGCGGCGGGCTCGTAGGGAAGCGCTTTACCACAGACTCTGGCGACTCGAGGAGGAAGTAAACAAAGGAAAACACCAAGCCCAGAAAGGTCTCCGAAAAATCAGAGCGGCGTTGAGATACGAGGAAGAAATACAAAGGAAAAACTTGCAAATCTTCTTCAAGGAGTGGTGGGCTGGAAAAGCCGACAAACCCACCAAGGAGATGTGCAATATCCTTAAAAGGAAACACAACAGAGAGACGATTCCCCTACTGCTTGACCCACATGGCAATGTATGCAACTCGGAAGAAGATAATGTTGGCATCATCGAAGGGCACTTCACGAGACTCCTGGGAACCTCGAACCCCCTCTCCCACCATAGAAGGGACTGCATGGCTGCCATTTCTAGGGTTTCCCCCCGGAGAATACCGCCCAACCTCCACTCCCTGCTTCATGCCCCGATCTCAGATTCAGAAATCATTGAGGTCATTGATGCCCTCCCTCTCGGTAAAAGCCCGGGACCCGACGGACTCACTAACGAGTTTTTTAAATCCTTCAAGCTGGTGGTTGCCACCCCTCTTCGGATGGTTTGGCAAGAAGCGCTAAAATTTGGTGCTCTTCCTTCTTGTATAAATAATGGAATTATCAAGCTGATTCACAAGAAGGGGGAAAAAAACAGAATCGAGAACTGGCGGCCAATTACCATGCTTCAAACAGGATACAAGATCGTCGCCAAAGTCATTGCCAACAGACTTGCGTGCCACCTGAGATCTTGGCTTAGTGAGGACCAAAAAGGCTTCATCAAAGGCAGGTCCATCCTGGAAACCATTATGGACATTTGGGAAGGTATTCAATTTGCAAATGAGTCTAATCAGGATGTGGTCTTCCTCAAGATCGACTTTGACAAAGCCTATGATAGGCTAGAGTGGGACTATATTCTGCAGTCGCTCCAAGACCTCGGATGTAGTCAGAAATTCACTAAGATGATCGCGACCCTTCTCGGCAACGCAACGACCCAAATTAACGTTAACGGCAAACTTTCGAAGGCGATCCATCTTAAAAGATCTATTAGACAAGGGTGCCCTCTTGCCCCCCTTCTCTTTGCCATCGCCACTGAGGGGCTGAGCAGACTTGTTGGCTCATCATGTGGAGGCTGGCAATATCAAAGGCCTTCAGCTTCCTCACGATCACAGTCAAATCATCATGAGACTTTTTGCCGACGATATGAACGCGTTCGTTCACAATGATAATACCAGCCTAGAGACTTTCTGGAGGTGTCTTGATACCTTTTGTGAGGCCTCTGGATCCAAAATCAACCACAATAAGACCGCCTTTAGGGCCATTGTGGGACATCAACCTGGCCTTCTCATTGATCATGGCTGTCAAATCATTCCGCAGGGCCAAATCTTTCGGCTGCTTGGAATCCCCTTGGGGTTTGGCGTCTCTATGGAGCAGCGATGGAACTGGGTGCTGGCCAAACTTGAAAACAAGCTCAATTACTGGAGAGGTATGCAAATCAATCTCGCTGGACGGGCGATGGTTATCAACACGTTCCTCCTCTCGTCTACCATCTATTTCCTTTCTTGCTGGAGACCGAATGAGCAAGGCCTGTCCAAACTGAATAGCATCTGCAGAAACTTTCTTTGGACGGGTGATCATAACAGAAGGGGGGTGCCTAAAATCAAATGGGTCATCTGCACCAGCCCTAGAGATAGCGGGGGGCTTGGCATCCTGGACATTGGGTGCATGGCTAACAAACTGGCAGCCAAATGGATGATTAAAGCTTGGTGCAATAGGGAGGCCTCGTGGGCCAAGCTGATCTTCAGAAACAAGAATGAGTTGACCCTCACGGGATCCCCGAACTGGAAGAACCTTGACATCATGACCCTGCTATTCTCCCCGATACCTGTCTTCCCGAAAGGCTCCACTCTCGTATGCTCTCTGTGGAAGGGCTGGAATAAAGTCAAAAGCTTCACAAGAATCAGTGAGGACTGGAAGTGGGCGGCCGGAATCAGACAAAACGACTCTATCTGGTTTCCGATACATGGCATCCGGAGTGTGGAGTCGTGGAACATTCAAAATGCCAAGAAGTTATGGAACAAAGGATTCAAAAAATGGAAACACCTCTGGAAACATGACACCAACAGTTGGATCAACTACGAGGATATCGACCCTCGCATAAACATCTCCTACGAAGAATGGAACACCTTGCAAAGCAGATGCCTCGCCTGGGATCGTCGCAAAACTCGCCTTCTCATGGGACATGATGCACCGAACGCGCGTGGTCTCAAATGGCACAATGGGAATAGCCTACTCAAAATCCCGAACATCAAAGAAACGACTGACCTCCAGATCAGCCTCAACAAGAAGTGGTGCCTGTCCTGGACGCGGCTTCGATGGGACATGAAATTCATGGGTATCTGGCACCCACTTATTGAGATTAAGAAGTCGGTCCTCTTATGGCAAATTCTTCATCGCGGAATTTGGACTAACCATAAGGCAAGCAAAATTTGTGGGACCCCTCCGTGGTGCAAACGCTGCCACCGTGCTATCGAAGATGTCCCACACATCTTCCTTACTTGCCCCAGCTCCTACAGAATCTGGCAGATGGTTGGACTGAAAATCAGAGTTCAGAAACAGCTTAGCTGGAAACAAGTCCTTTTGGGTGAAGCGATTGGATGCTCTGCGGCTCTCTGGAACGCAATCAGAGGGGAAGTCCTGTGGAAAATCTGGTGGTAGCGGTGTGCTCTCAACTTCGGCGACCCCCCCAGGGAGTGGTCGATTGAAAAATCCCTATCCCTCCTTGGCAAAAGAATTGTCAACAGTAAGAAATCCCCCCCCTTCAGGCACCATCAAGTCCTCCTTTTGATCAACAACAAGCTCAAACCCAAGTGGGTCCCGCATGAGGGCGACGAGAGGGTGATCAACCTTCTCTGTATTGCAACCTAGGAATCAACCAAGCTTCCCCTGCTTTGTGGGATTTGGGGGGTCCCGTGGGCACTAGTCCCCTTCTATTGTACCTTTGTTTCTTAATTTAATTCAAGTCCGGGAGAGTAGGCTATTGCCGAACTTCCTTTATATTAAAAAAAAAAAAAAATGAGTTCAAACGCCCACAATTATTTAGAAGAGTATGCACACAGTTAAACTATAGCAGTCTAACAGTTGCACGCCTCTGTGAATAAGTTTTTTTTGTTCGAGAGATAGCAATATAACTTTTGAAAGAAACCAAAAGCACAGGTAAAGTAAATGGAAGCTTTGCCAAGAAGACGATGAGTATGGACTCTCTACATCACCAATAGACAGCGTGCAGATCTAGAGAGTGGAGAGAGAGTTGTTGAGAGATTCGGCAGCAATTCGAAAGCAAAGCATAGAGCATGATGAACGGAGGTGCTTTTGTCGTGACTAGAGGTGGTGAACCCGCACGCAATTTTGTGAACAAGGAAGCATATATGGGTAGATGGATTTGGGCCCAGAAATCTGGCAGTATCTGAGATCTGACCTCTACACATAGTGCGCAATGCCAGATAGCCCTCAACCTGCTCCAAAAATTATTTGTTCGAATGCATTAACTCTGTTGACGTGCATCTTTAATATTTGGAATCCCATCAGTTGCTTGCTTATTAGAGAGGACGTATGTACAAAGTTCTCAACAAGATATTGCCTCCCAGTTCAACTTGTCATCATCCGAATTTCATTTTATGACCTCATTACTTATGTCATGAAGATTGAAGAGCACGTGCATTAAGTTGAGATGCTTATGATTAAAAAAAAAAAACAGGAAAATATAAATTAACAGAGGAAAGGTACAACAGTGCAGAGGGTAGGAGCACCTCAAAACCACAAAGTTACAAGGATGTCAGCATATCAAATCTTTGCTGAGAGTACAGTTGAGATAATAAAGCTTTCCACCTAGTGTACTTACATCTGGTGAGCAAATAGTGTAGTTCATGTGGGGGCAAAGAGGGCCTGTCTATGCTTTTTATACATTTCAAGGTCACTTTCTTCAGAGTTTGGGGGAGGGAAATGAGGAAGTTCTTCCTCCCCTGACCAAAAACTTTATTGTTCTTGCTTAACCAAATGGACCAGAGGATATTGCTTCTCCACAAATTCCAAAGCATAAGGTCCATATTGTTGCAACAACCCAGCATAACATCAAGAACTTTCAGCTTGGGAGCCCTAGCTTTACTCAAATAATTGTCCATAGGGCACCAGAAGGACTTGGCATGGACACAATCAAAGAAAAGGTGAATAGCATCCTTCACTCTACAATAAAAAGTAAACTTTCCTCCATCAACAAATATTTTCCTGACTCTAGGGCCAACCCACAATCCTTGGTGTATGATGAGCCAAAGAAGATAAGATTGTTTATTGCTATTAGGGTAGGCCCACAAAGGTTTAAATCTGTAGATCCACTGATGGGGGGACCATCTAACATTCCATTTTTTGTTCAGTTTAGGAATGATGACCTCCACTGATCCTTTGGTCTTCTTGAACTTCTTGTAGATATGCTCAACAACTGAGTATAGTTTAATATTCTTCCAAGCACACAACTGTAGTTGATCTTCAAACATTGCCTTATATTGTAGCAGAACTTGTAGATAGGAAAGGGAAGTATTAGTACCATTAGTGAGTGTGAGGTCATCCATTACTTCTCCATTGGTCATAAAGTCACACCAAGATTTGAAGGAGAGTTTGTGGCATTTGTGCTCTTTGGTAGCCAAATTACATTTATTCTAGTAGGCCAGCCAACCAAGCCAAGGGGATTCCTACACAAAAAAACCATAAGCAGATCTCATATTACAACAAGGGTCAAAACTTGCCCTCATGCCCTCCAAAACCTACAGATAAGTTGACTCCCAATAGGAGAAATGGGGTGAGGGCAAGAAATAACATCCCAAAGCATGATATTGGTCCAAGATATGTACTCAGAAAGGTAAAACTTATGGACATTCCTGTGAAGTAACTTAGCCCATATCTCATTGCTACCAATGCTTCTATAGATCCATTTAGCAGGCAAATTGTGAGCCATTTTCAAGGGGAAGAAGTTTCCAAGAGCACCTTGATCCTTGGGGAGACAACAAGTATCCCAAGAGACTTTAGCATTTTTTTTGTAGTTAGCAAAGCCTCCCCAAAGGAACCTTTTAGCTAGAGCAATGACATGTCCCAATTGTTTCTTGGAGGGAGTCCAACAAGCCAAAAAATAGACCAATTTAGGAAGTAAATAATGGTTGAGAATAAATGTTCTATGAGGGAGGGAGTTGTTAGAATCATACCAAAAAGACATACTTTTTTTAAACCTTTCATACACCCAATCCCATTTTTGAGCAAAGGAAACATTGAACCCCATTGGGATCCCCAAAAGTCTAAAAATCCCATCCTTTAAGAGGCTACAACCAAGATTATCAATGGTGTGAGGGATCAGATTTTTAGAGGCTTTAAAACCACTTTTAGCATGATTCACTTAAGGACCACTAGCCAAGAAGAAAGTGTCAAGACAAACCAAAAATTTAGAAAGGGAATTAGTGTTAGCTTGCAAAACAACATTAGTATCATCTGCAAATATTTGTAAGCATAAGGGAGAGGGGGAGCTAGGGATGGTGATACCTTTAATGAGCCCTTCAGATATAGCATCCTTGACCAGCCAACCCAATGCATCACTGGCTATGGCAAACAGGACAGGAACAAGAGGAAAACCTTGCCTTATGGATCTAACCACTTTAAAATGTTCAGACATGTGGCCATTAACAACAACTCTAGAGTAGGAATTTCCAAAAAGAGTACTGACATACTTGATAAATCTTCTGCCCAACCCCATATCATGGAAGGACTGAAGAATGAAATCCCACTCAATCCTATCATAAGCTTTGTCAAAATCCATTTTAAAGAAGAAGAAGTCTTGCCTAGACTCAGTTGCAAAATCCATGCCTTCCCAAAGAGATATGATAGCATCCAATATGATTCTACCTTTGATAAAACCTTTTTGCTCTGGCAGGATGAACTCAGACATCATAGGACTAAGCCTTCTAGCCAAGGTGGAAGCAAAGATTTTATACATGTTGATATATTTAGGTAGTGATGTGTGTGAACACTCTAGGACTGCCGGGTACCTTTTTCCCTCTTTAGGAGGTTTTTTTCCCCCGGCTTGTATATACGCCTATTGCCCTAATGGGCTACTTATCTTTGTACATTCTCTAGTAATACATTCAGTCTTGTGTGTTGTGCTCCAAGCTTCTTCTTCTTCCTTGTGTTGTCCGCAGACGTCTATCTCCAACAATTGGTATCAGAGCAGGTCGTCGCTTCTTCTAGGGCGCCGTCGACACTCCTCCGTTTGCAGTCTCAGATTCACACGAAATTTGGTGAGCATACTCAAGGTGTTTTCGAGATCAAAACAGCTTTGCTATGTGGTGCCGAAATCGCGATCTGAGCTCGTTTCGGCCTCCGAACACACTATCGCAGCGCTTGTGCAGGCTATTTCGTCCTTTTGTGCCAAAGGTATATACCAGTTTCTGTTCGCCAGTTCAAGCGTCTCGAAGTCTGCTACAGGTCTAGCAGAACTCGTCTAGGCAGTTATGTTCAACTTTTTGAGATACAGTCAATTTTCTGCATCAAGGTATTTTAGTCACCGGCCATGGCTGAAAGCAGTGATGTATTTCGTATGTTGGCTGTTGAGGATAAGTTGGATGGTACCAACTACCCATTATGGGCTTATATGATGCGACATGTACTGGTTGCAAAAGGATTGTGGAACATTGTGCAGGGTGTTGAAAGACGTCCTGTTACACCTGTAACGACAGGTACTGCAAATACAGGTGTTGGAGCTGATGAAGATGGTGTCGAAGATGATATTCCGCAGATTCCTGTTCGTGCTGCTATTTTTGTTGCACCTATTGCAGAGCAGATTCGTTGGGATGGCAGAGATGCCCAGGCACATGCATTGATAGCCTTGTCTGTCAAACGTGCCATTATTCCTCACATTCGCTCTTGCAGAACAGCAAAGGATGCTTGGGATACACTTACCACTTTGTACCAGGCTAGGAATGAGGCTCGTGTTGCTTACCTCCAAAAACAGTTGGAGAGTGAGCACATGAATGAAGGTGATTCTATGGACAGTTTTCTTACAAAGATCAAAGACCTGAAGGAACAATTGATTTCTGCTGATGAGGTTATACCAGATAGCTCACTTGTGCAGACCGTTCTGAATGGTCTTCCTGATTCATATCAGAGTTTTGCCTCTACTCTTCGGTTGATGATGAAAGGCAATCCGAATGCCTTGTCATTTGAGGAATTAGTCTCTGTTCTATTGCAGGAAGATCAGTCCAGGCAGAACAGGTCCATTATGCGTGTTGCAGATCAAGCTTTCCTGGCTAGTCAGAAGGGCAAAGGAAAATGGAGCTCTTCTACTAGTAAGCAGAAATCTGCAAATGCTAATCGAAGAACCAGGATAAAGATGAAAAGAAATCAGAAAAGCATAAATTGTTCTGCAAGTACTGTAAAGGAAATGATCATATTATAAAGAACTGTCCAAAACTGGCTGCTAAAGAGGCAAAGAAGAAAGAGGCTGGAATGGTTGTTGCAGAGGCCTCTACACCAAAAACAGAGTCTGCAAATCTTGTGTAGGAAGAAGAATGGGTGTTTACTACTGTCTGCAGTTTTGACCCATCTTCACATGATCAATGCATGTCTGTAGTAGACTCCGATGTTTGGTACTTTGACAGTGGGGCGACCAAACATATTACCTCGCAGTGCAATTTCTTCTCTTCACTCGAGCCTGCCCCTACAGGGAATACTGTCACATGCGCCAATAACTCCTCTTATCCTGTTATGGGAGTTGGTAAGATCATTCTGACTACTGCTGATGGTAGTTCTTTCACTTTGTCCGATGCTTTATTTGTGCCAGGGATCAAAAAGAACCTGTTATCAGTTTCTGCATTAGCCAAGATTGGCTTGGTTGTGAAATTCATTGGTGACAGGTGTACAGTTCATGATCTCTCAAATGGCGATGTGATTATTGCTTCTGGCATTTTATGTTGTGGGCTATATAAGCTCATAGACTATGAAAGATCTGTGAATGATTCGGCATGTGCAGTTCATGATTCTCAGGCTATGTCAGATGCAAAGCTTTGACATGCACGATTTGGTCATCTGAATTTTGCTAGTTTGTTACGCCTGCAGAAATTTGAAATGGTGTCCTCTTTGCCCAAACTTGAGGCACCTGGAAAACATGTTTGTGAAGGCTGTATTTTGGGCAAAATGCAGCGTTCTTCCTTTCCGAAAGATGGTTCAGTTCGGGCTACGCAGAAATTGCAGCTTGTACATAGTGATGTCTGTGGTCCTATGCAGACACCCTCTTTTGGAAATTACCTTTACTTCATGACTTTCATTGATGATTTTTCCAGGCATGCATGGGTATATCCACTCAAAGCAAAGTCCGAAGTGTTCATGTGCTTCAAACAGTTTTTGGTTTTGGCTGAAAATCTGTCAGCATGTAAAATGGGCACCCTTCGTTCTGATCGAGGGGGGGAATATATGTCTTCAGATTTTAATGCATTTCTAGCTGAACGTGGGATAAAACACCAGTGTACAGTGCCGTATACACCTCAACAGCATGGAGTTGCTGAACGAAAGAACATGTCACTCATGGAGATGGCGAGGTGCATGGTCAAAACTCAAGCTTTACCACATAGTTTCTGGCTTGAGGCTGTCATGTGTGCAACATATGTACTGAACAGGTGTCCCACTAAAGTGTTGCAGTCTATCACTCCATATGATACCTGGCATGACCGCAAGCCATCTGTGGCTCATCTGCGTGTTTTTGGTTGTTTGGCATATGCATTAGTGCATGAACAACATCGCAGAAAATTGGATGATAAGGCAGTAAAATGTATTTTTGTTGGGTACAGTTCTGAAAGTAAAGGCTATCGTCTGTATCATCCACAGTCTAAACGCATTCTGGTTAGCCGTGATGTTGTCTTTGTGGAAGACGCTATTCAGCCATTGCTTTCATGTACTAAGGAGACATCTGTTAGCTCCAAAGACATGTATGATACTTTGATGCCTCTTTTTACAGGTAGACAGGCTAGTGTTGGTCCTAATGAGGCAACTTCTCAGCCTTTGCAGGTTTCATATGATGATGCAGATCATTCCATTTCTGATGCAGATTTACATGATGCACTTGTTGATGAGAGAGGTGATATTGAGCAGGCAAAAACTATGCCAAAATGGATGGTGCAGACTTTGCGTGACAGCAAATTAGATGCACCTTTGTCATATCGTACTCGTTCAGGCTCTCATAGTGCCTCCTTTGCATCAGATTGCTATGCTATGGCTGCATCTAGTCTCTGTGATGAGAATGAGCCTGTTTCTTTTGATGAAGCACAAAATTCAGAAACTTGGATGGCTGCTATGCAATCTGAATATGATGCTATAATGAAGAATGGTACATGGTCTTTATGTGACTTGCCTCCTGGCAAGAAGGCCATTAGCACTAAGTGGGTATACAAGCTGAAGCGTAAACCTGATGGTACAGTTGACAGGTATAAGGCTAGGCTTGTTGCAAAGGGTTATGCACAGGAAAGAGGCATTGATTTTGATGAGACCTTTGCACCTACATGTCGTATGACTACTGTTCGCAGCATTTGTGCACTTGCAGCCCATCATGGTTGGAATGTACATCAGTTGGACATTAAAATAGCATTTCTGAATGGTGACTTGCATGAAGAAGTGTATGTTTTTCAGCCCCGTGGCTTTGTGCAGAAAGGGCATGAAAACCAGGTTTGCAGGTTAAAGAAGGCATTATATGGTTTAAAGCAAGCACCCCATGCTTGGTATGAGAAGATACATGCCTATCTGATTGCACATGGTTTTGAGAATAGTCCAACTCAAAGCACCTTATATATTAAGCGTGCTAATGATGTGCTTCTGATCATTGTTGTCTATGTTGATGACATGCTGCTCACTGGTCCTATTGAGACACATATTGCTGATTTTAAGGCTGATTTGCATGCCTCATTTGAGATGTCTGATCTGGGGCATTTGCATCACTATTTGGGCATTCAGTTTATGCATGTTGATGGTGGAATGGCTTTGTGTCAAACGAAATATATTGACACATTATTGCAGCGTTTTGGCCTTGAAGACGGTAAGCCTATTGCCACTCCTATGGAGACAGGTTTACGATTGAGTCTTGATGATGCTGGAGATGCATTTGATGCTGTTCTCTATCAGCAGGATGTTGGATGCTTGATTTACTTATGCATTACTGGGCCAGATATTCAGTTTGCTGTCTCACAGATGAGCAGGTTTATGCATTGCCGAGGAGTCACGCATTGGAAAGCGGTTAAGCGCATCTTTCGCTACTTGAGTGGTACTCGGCTACTTGGGTTGTTTTATCCCAAGGAGGGATCACTACCGCCAGATTTGCATGCTTTTTCTGACTCAGATTGGGCTGGTTGCTATGACACTCGTGAGTCCACCAGTGGTTTTTGTTTCATGCTTGGTAGCTCATGTATATCTTGGTTGAGCAAGAAGCAACCTACTGTGGCCACTTCTAGTTGTGAGGCTGAGTATAGGGCAGCTTTCACAGCGACTGTTGAGTGTGTGTGGCTCAGACGCCTTATGGCTGATTTGGGTGTTAGCCAGTCTTCTGCCACCACCATCTTCACTGATAGTCAGAGTGCATTGGCAGTTGCGAGGAACCCTGTGTTCCATGCTCACACTAAGCACATTGAGGTGCATTATCACTATGTCAGGGAGAGGTTCTCTGCTGGGGAGATCACCTTGGCATATGTGCCCACGCACGAGAACATTGCAGACCTTTTCACGAAGGCTCTGCCTAGGGAGAAGTTTGAAGCTTTCCGCAAAGCTTTGGGCTTACTTCCTTTTGTGGAGTGATTTCCACATAGCTTGGCACTTCCTTATACATGAGTGCCAGCTCCTTGTTCACCGCATCACTCCCAAGGGGGAATTTGTTGATATATTTAGGTAGTGATGTGTGTGAACACTCTAGGACCGCCGGGGCACTTTTTTCCCTCTTTAGGAGGTTTTTTTCCCCCGGCTTGTATATACGCCTATTGCCCTAATGGGCTACTTATCTTTGTACATTCTCTAGTAATACATTCAGTCTTGTGTGTTGTGCTCCAAGCTTCTTCTTCTTCCTTGTGCTGTTCGCGTGCTTCCGCAGACGTCTATCTCCAACAATACACAGTATTCACGCAAGTAATAGGCCTCCAATTATTACGGTCTTCCTTGGACCCTCTCTTATGAATGAGCTTGATAACCCCTGTTTTAATGTTGCAAGGGAGAAATCCCTTACTAGCAACCTCTTCCCAAACCAAGAACTATAAAGAGTGAGAAAATCCCTTAAGATAATAAAGAACTCATTAGGTAATTCATCTAGCCCAGGAGACTTACAGGGTTTCAATTTATTGATGGTTTCTTTGATCTCATCGATAGTGAGGGGAAGGTCCAAGATGGGAACCAGGCTCTGAGGAATATTTTTTTTCCTTTACATGGCAATGGTGGCTCTAGCCCTCTGGATGTCCTTCGCCCACTTGGGAGACACAGAGAAAACATCCATAAAGAAGCTTGTAGCCTCCTGTAAAGTCTCCTCCATGTTCTTAGTAAGACCACCTTCTTTTTTATTGATGAGAGGGAAAAAATCCCTAATTTTCCTTTTCTTCATGATAGCAAACATATGTTTATTGTTCTTGTCCATGTTCTCACTCCAAAATTCTTTTGATTCAGCAAGAGAGTTCCTAGCTTCAAGGTATCTCACCTTACTCAACCTCAAAGAGTAGTCAATATACTCCTAAGAGTTAACATCAAGGGAGTTCAGCTTAGACAAAATAGAGTTCCTCCTTTGAGACCTTAAAGCAAGAGCATGCTTCCTATGTTGGGTGAATAAAATTTGAATATCCTTAACTGCTCTTTCCCAAGCAATAGAAGGGGTACAATCCATAATGCAAGGAAGTCTCAGAAGACTAGAGTCAATATGGGGCTAGCTTGACTTATACGAGGGATTGCCTTTTTTAAAGGTAAGGCAAAGAGGTTTATGATCAGATAAAAGCAGGGAAAGGTCCATTTTAACGCTAATGTCCCAAAAATCATTGATGATATTGACATTGGTGTAGCAGCTATCAAGCTTAGCTGCTCTGTAGTTATTCCCAGTCTGCTTGTTGGACCAAGAGAAGCCCTGTTGAGCCCATAAAAGTCATATTGGTCAAAGTCAACTGCAATCAAAGTCAACCATAGTCAAAGTCAAAAGGTCAAAGTCAAATGAGTCAAAGTTAACAAGGTCAAGGTCAAATTCAATTGGTGCAAAGTCAAAGTGCTAAAGTGCAGGTGTCAAAGTGCACAGGTAGTGCACAATTAATTGTCTACAAAGGGTAAATTGGAGAAAGTGGGTTGCAGGTTGCAGAGGTATTTCTCTAATTTCCCTAAAGTTCAAAGTGTTTTTAAAGTGTTTTGGAAGGTTCAGGTGAACCCTCTCTTATGTGCAAAAGTGAAGACTTAAAAGGAAAATGTGAAGGTATGTGAAGCGACAGCGTACACAGAAGTGAAAGTATGGTCCCCCAATTAATATTTTTTGTTTTAGCCTAAATTCACTAGAGGACAAAACAGGGATTCGTTGGCTGCCACTTGTAAAGACAATCTTGGGACATCAAAGTGAGCACCAAGATACTCTTGCAGTTAGGAGTGTAGGTGAATCGACACTCAAATCAAGGCAAGGACTATTCTTGGACTATTCTAAGACTAAGAGGTGTGCGCATAGTCTAAGACAAGCAAGAGACACACAGTGTGCAATGCAGAGAAGTGAAGTGCAAGGTGTGCATGAAGAGTGACCAAGGAAGTGTGCAGAGGAGTGCTAAGCTAGTCCCCCAAGGATCTCAAGGTCTCATTGAAGTGTGCGCGTGCCGACAGAAGGTATCCTTATTGGAAGCTTGGTGCAAGGTGTGCACAAGTGCAGGCTTGGAGAAGGTGGAGGTTTGGTGCAGAGGAGGCCGACAGCAACAAACCCCTTGGGTATTTGGTATTTTGTAATTGAGCACTCTATGGGATTTTGCACAGAAGCATTGGATTGTATTGTGCTTCACATTGTATTTGTCTTATTATAATCAATAGGCAGAGGCTTCCAATATGTATCTTTCTTCTTTTCTTTCCCTTTTCTCCTACAAACACTCAAATCCCTTCTTGTCCAAGAATCCCCCAACAAAATTTGGCATGCACGGTGGGACTCCAAGGAGATTTGAGCATAGGAGAAGATATATTGCAGTTGGAGAAGCAATATTCAAGTGTCGAGAGTACTACTTCAGTGAACTAAGAGGTACATATTCTTATCAATTATGTCATACTAAGAGGACTATGAACAACCCATCACCGCAACCCAGTCCCAAACATTGAGGGTCACCTGCAAGCAATCAAGAAGGAAGGTTGTTAGAAGATCCTCTAGTCTCATTTCATCAACTTCATCAGTAAGGAGCATGGCAGGATAGGTAGACTTGGAAACCTTACTCTCAAGCTTAAATATAAAATTTCCTTCTTTCAAAGGCCTAGCTCAAGAGGATCCCAATGAGCATATTAGAAGGTTTTTGGCACTATGCAAGACTAGAGGCTTAATGGGCAGGGAGGATGCCTTTTTGATACTCTTCCCTACCACATTAGAAGGATTAGCAGATAAATGGTTCAGCCAATTTGCTGAGAACCATTTTACAACTTGGGACTTGATGAAAGATGCATTCAAAAATCAATTCCAGAATGGAAATACTGCAGAGATCATCATACAAGAACTAGAAAATTTGAGATTGGGTCCAGGTGAAAAGTTCCCAGAGTTTGTGACTAGGGCCAAGGCACTAATGGCTAAATTGCCAGATCCACCACATGATTTTTTTTGTTAATAAATGGTTAGCTAAGCCACTTCCAGTGGCCACCCAATGCAAAATCAAGGAATTAGTGTTGCCTACAGCCTCCATAGAGGAGTTCATCAACACAACTACACGACTGGAGCAGATAAGGCAATAGTATGGAGCAACTTCTTCTCAACTACAATATTCCATAGAAATGGAGGATCCAGTAATCCAACTAAGGAAGGAGCTGGAGGGCTTAAAAAGGAATAAGCCCCACAAAGAGGAGGAGAATGTTGTTACTCAGATGAGAAGGGAGATTGAAGCATTAAAGCTCCAAAAGTAGGAGGAGGCCCAAGCAGAGGAATTGGGCAACAAATGTAATGGTGGTTGCACCCAATGAAGGTAAAAATTATAACCCTAGACAATGAATAACTTTGGAAATGGGCCTAGAAGGCCAATCATTTGTTTCAGATGTGGAGAATGTGGACACTATCAAAGTAGGTGCACTCTACCAAAAAATGCCCCTCCTTGCAGAAACTGCCCAGAGGCCAGAGACCACTATACAAATTGTTGTCCTAAGAATCAAGCCTCTTCATCTGGGCCCCATATTCAAATGATTTCTGTGCACAAAGAAGAAATGTTAGATCAAGTCAATGAGCCATCACCATCTACCAGGGTGGTGCAGTTAGAAGAAATAGAATCTTTTACAGTGCAGACAAGAAATAAGGGAAAGGCTCAAGTAGATATAGTTCAAGAATCAAGAATTGATGGATTGAACAAAGACAAAGAGACATCTGAAGACAAGGCCACTACATGTGTAGATACAAGGCAAAAAGGAGATCTTATATGTACCAGTGATGCCATTGGGCATGCATTCAACACGGCTCATCAAGAGTTTGATAAGTTCAATTGGAGCCCATGCTCTTAAGGAAATAGAGGCTTAAAAACTACACAAGTCCATGAAAAAGGAGGTTAGTATTTTTTATTTAATAAAGATGGATGGGAAATTTAGGTCAGAACTCTTGCAGATAATTGATGAGGCTTCCACTACAAGTTTGCTGGCAAAGACTGTTGTTATACATAAAGGTAAAATTGTAGGGGAAGCACCCCTTACAGATTATAAGAGTCCTTGGCTGACAGTATCTATCAAAGGTCATGAGTTTCAAGGAGTTATTGTGGATGGTGGTTCTGGCATTAACTTGATGCCTGAACATACAATGGAAAAGATTGGACTCCACCCTTCAAGGCTTGCAAATTTCACTGTTACTTTGGCATATCAGAGCAAAGTAAGGCCCTTGGGAGTGATCCCAAAAGTTCCACTTGAAGTACAAGGTAGTCTATTCATTCTAGATTTTGTGGTTTTAAGACTGCCCCAGGTTGAAGGAGGATTTCCCCTCTTAATTGGAAGACCATGGCTGAGGCATGCAAGTGTCATCCATGATTGGGGTAAAGACACTATGTGGGTACAAAAGAAAGGGAAAGAGCTGACACAAATACATTTAGAAGAGGGCCCAGATAATCAAGGGAACACCAACATGATGCAAACAGTTGGCATTTGCATGGAACCAGAAACAGAGGACCAACCCCAACTAGATTTTGAGGAAGAAGAGGATATTCTAAATTGGCTACAAGCAGGAAACTCTTCCTCTTGTTTTGGAATTTTTCTTAATAATTCTTGCACAGCTAAAGGTTATGATGAAATTCAGGAGAAAGTTCAGATTGATGGATTGGGAGAGCCCATCACAGACCACAGAAGGGCAGGAAGTCACCCCTCAAATACAACTTGGAGGAGGATGTAACAACAATAGAAAAGGAAGTTACTAAAGCTAAAGACACGGTAAAACATAATAGTGAAGAATGCTCTTTCACAATTCAAGAAATCCCTGCAAGATGGATGCAGGATAAGGAGGAATGCATTGAGATCCAAAATACCCCTGCTTATGTAACAATGCATGAAAAGTGGAGGAAAATAAGGATAGAGATGAGCATGAAGATAATATGGTAGAGAGAAACCCTTTCAAAGAAATACAATTAGGCACTCAAGACAATAATCGTCCAGTTTTGGTGGCCACTTGGTTGTGGAGCCACCTAGGGCTCCTTGAAAAGGTAAAATCCTTCTTGACCCACTATACAGATGTTTTTGCATGGCATTATAAAGACTTAGAAGGAGTTTCTGCCAATTATGGAGAGCATAGAATCCCTCTGGTTGAGGGAGCCAAACCAATATGAGGGAAGAGTTATAGACTTAACCCAAAATATGCTGAAGCTGTCTATGTGGAAATACAGAAGATGGAGGATGTAGGAATCATCATTCCAGTGGAACACTCAAAGTGGCTCTCACCTATGGTTATAGTACCAAAGAAGAATACCAATAAAATCAGAATTTGTGTTGACTTTAGAGCACTCAACAAGGTGACCATTCCAGATGGATTCCCAATGCCCTTTGCAGAGCAAGTCATTGAAGAAGTGGCTGGACATGCATTATATAGTTTTATGGATGGCTTTAGTGGCTATAATCAAATATCAATACGCCCAGAGGATGGTGAAAAGACTGCTTTTATCACACCTTGCGGAACATATGTGTATGTAAAAATGCCATTTGGTCTCAGAAATGCTCTAGCCACCTTTAACAGAACTGTCAACCTCATTTTTGGTCCTTTATTGCTGGAAACACTTAGAACTTTCATGGATGACTCCTCTTCATTCTCAAGTTCTCACAATGAGACCCCCTTAGATTGTTTGGGCCATCACTTGCAACAACTACAGAATGTTTTTAAGAGATGCAGGGAGACTAAGCTAAAGCTCAACCCAAATAAATATCATTTCCTTGTAACAGAAGGACCTCTCTTGGGACATGTGGTGTCGACTAAAGGTATGGCCCCAGATCCTGATAAAATCATTTCTATATTAAAATTGCCTAAACCCAAATCTCCTAAAGAGATTCAGAGTTTCTTGGGGCATACTGGATACCACAGAAGGTTTATAAAAATGTATGCAGAGATAGCCAGGCCGCTGGCTAGACTTACAGGTAAAGAATTGTCCTTTAAATGGGAAGAGGAAGAAGAAAAGGCTTATCAGACATTGAGGTCCAAATTGGTGGTTGCACCAATTCTTATCACCCCAGATTGGTCAAAAATTTTCATGTGCATGTAGATGCCAGTGCATATGCAGTGGGTGCAGTATTGGCTCAACATAGTGAAGAATTCAAACTTGACAGGCCTATCCAGTATGCTAGTAGAATTTTGACTAAACCTGAAAAGAATTATAGCACAATAGAAAGGGAATCTCTGGCAATGCTTTTTGCAGTACAAAAATTTCATCATTATTTTCTAGGTGTGAAGTTTGTCATCATCACTGATCATCAACCACCCAGGTATTTATTGAACAAGCCACAAGCAACTAGGAGAATATGGAGGTGGCCACTTTTGTTCCAACAGTTTGATTTTTCTGTAGTCCATAAACCAGGTAAAGAAAATGTCATGGAAGATCACCTATCCAAGATCAATATGATGAATCAAGCTAGTGGAGTCAATGAGGATTTTCAAGATGCTAATTTGTTCACTGTACAACCTCAAGGTTGGTATTATGATATCAAGAATTTCATTAAAATTGGAGTGTATCTAGAGAAGGCTAGTGTTGTACAAAGAAAGAGGCTGCTAATCAAGAGCAGACCTTATACCTTCATTGAAGATAAATTATATAGACAGGGAAAGGATGACAGGTTTAGGAAGTGCTTGGAAGAAGAAGAAGTGAGGGAATTCCTTCAATCTGCACATGAAGGAACAGGTGGTGGGCACCTTCCAAGACATAATATGAGTTAGAGGATCCTTGATGCTGGTTTATGGTGGCCTACATTATTCAAAGATGCTGATGACTGGGGAAGAGCATGTGATGTTTGCCAGAGGTGTGGACCTAAGCCCACCAAGCAGAGGCATAACCCCTTGATTATTTCCACTTCTTGGAATTTGAGAAGTGGGGGTTAGATTTTGTAGGGCCTATCTACCCTCCGTCGATTCCAAAAAGAGAGAAGTATTTATTGATAGCCACATACTATGCGACAAAATGGGTTGAAGCTATTGCCTCCCCTGACTGCACTACCCAAACTGTTGTTGATTTCATTTACAGTAGCATCATTTGCAGGTTTGGGTGTCTGCTTGAAATTTGTACAGACCAGGGTACTCATTTTGTGAATAAAGTCCTACAGGAATTTTTCAACAGGTAAAGAATCCTACATAGAACCTCTTGTGCCTACTATCCAAGAGCCAATGGATAGGCTGAATCAACTAATAAGGTATTAATTTCCATGCTAAGGAAGGAATATATGTTACAGCCCACTTCCTAGGGCATTGCTTTTCAAGATACCCTATGGGCATACAGGTTAGCTTACAAAGAGGCCACGGGATATTCTCCATTCCAACTGGTTTATGGCATATTGCCAATTGAGCCCTTTGAATTTTTACATGGATCACCTAAAGTAGCATTCATGCAGGGAAAGAAAGATTGTGATGTCTCTCAAAGGCTTGGAGCACTACATAAAGTGGAGGAGATTCATCTACTAGCAACAAAACAATTGATAGAGACTCAGATGAAGAGGAAGGAGGCACATGATCGAAATCTGTGGAACAACAACATAGAGCTAGGCATGTTAGTTCTTCTTCATAGACCTCATCTTCAAACACAAGTGAGAGGAAAATGGCTTCCACACTGGGAAGGACCTTATCGAGTTAAAAGAATGTTGAATTGGGGTGATGTGGAGTTAGAGACACTGAAAGGAGAGGCCTTGCCACTAGTCAACATATCAAGGCTCAAGGCCTACCATCAACACAATTGAAGTAGTATGGATCACCTAGAACTGCAAAATATATCCAGGTTGTACATAGCCTTCTCATTTCATTTTGCTTCAGTTTTAGTAGTTTTCTTTATCCATTTCATGCTTGTTCCTTGAGTTTTTTGCAAATTTAGAAGGCATTTAATAACCTCTGCAAAAGTACAATTTGTGGAAATTTTTGGGACTTTTTGGGAATTTTTCAAGCATTTTCTAGCATTTTTCTTCCCTTTCAATAGTCATTTTCTTGCCAAATTAGAAGGGTAAAGGAAGCTCTCTGTGGTTTTGATTGAGGAAATTGCCCTGTAGAGAATTTTTGAGAATTTTTCGAGAATTGTTTTGGTAATTTTTGGGAATTTTTCTAATTTTGGGCATTTTTCTAACAAAAAAAAACCTCCCCTTAGGAGATTTTCCTGAAAAAAAAAACAAAACAAAAAAACTCTCTCTCTCTCTCTCTCTCTCTCTCTCTCTCTCTCTCTCTCTCTCTCTCTCTCTCTCTCTCTCTCTCTCTCTCTCTCTCTCTCTCTCTCTCCCCCCTCCCCCCTCCCCCCTCCCCCTCCCCCCCTCCCCCTCCCCCCCACTCTCAAAGATCCCCCCCCCCCCCACTCTGATAGATCCCCCTCCCCCCCCCCCCGATTTTTTTTATTTTATTCTTTCTTATTTTTATTATTTCTTTTTTTATTTTTATTTTATTTTATTTATTTATATATATATATATATTTTTTATTTTTCTATCTTATTTATTTTAATTATTTTATTTATTTTATTGATTTATTTTAATTTCCTTTTTATTTTATTTTCTTTTATTTTTATTTCAGATCAAAAGCGTTAAAAAAAACCATATTTTATGTTTTCTTATAAATTATGGGAATATATATATATATATATATATATATATATATATATATATATATATTTATTTTTTATGGCTCAAACCTTTTGGCTCTGGATCGTGCCTGGAATGGCCATTGTTTTCAAACTTGGAGTCATTTTCATGTATTTTGGCACCTCTGGATTCATTTTTTGCATTAATATTTCCAAAATCACACCTTTGCTCTAACTTTTGGTCAAAACCCACATGTTTTGAGCACATTTATCACATGTTTTTATTTCACCACATTGTCCACATGGTTTATTCTCAGTTTGTCTTACCTTATGTTTCGTAATTTCCCATATGCACCCTCTGTAGCTCTACTGTTTCCTCATTTTAACACTCTCTAGATCCCTGAATCCTACTCCCAATCCCTCCCTTTACCACTCTACCCAGCCACATCCTTAACCCTCCCTACCCTATCCATCTCCGCCCCTCAGCCCTCCCCTCCACCTCCTTTCTACCCTCCCATTGCCATCCTTTGCTTTTCCATGAAAAAATTCCACTTTCTGGTTCTTCTCTGGTGCTTATTCTCTCCTTCTCCTGGTGGACTTGGTAGCTGCTCAAGTGTCCTTTTGCAGATTTGGCAACAAAGAATTATGGGGTACTCTATGCTCAGAGTTTTGGTTGTAGCTCTCCAGGAAGCAGAGCACATTAGGTGGTGGGCAACTATTGAGCCCATAAAAGTCATATTGGTCAAAGTCAATCATAGTCAAAGTCAACCACAATCAAAGTCAAAGGTTCAAAGTCAAATGGGTCAAAGTCAACAAGGTCAAGGTCAAAGTCAACTGGTGCAAAGAAAAAGTGCTAAAGTGCAAGTGTCAAAGTGCATAGGTAGTGCACAATTAATTGTCCACAAAGGGTAAATTGGAGAAAGTGGGTTGTAGGTTGCAGAGGTATTTCTCTAATTTCCCTAAGGTTCAAAGTGTTTTTAAAGTGTTTTGGAAGGTTCAGGTGAACCCTCTCTTATGTGCAAAAGTGAAGACTTAAAAGGAAAATGTGAAGGTATGTGAAGCGGCAGCATACACAAAAGTGAAAGTATGGCCCCCCAATTAAAATTTTTTGTTTTAGCCTAAAGTCACTACAGGACAAAACAGGGATTCGTTGGCTGCCACTTGTAACGACAATCTTGGGACATCAAAGTGAGCACCAAGATATTCTTGGAGTTAGGAGCGTACGTGAATCGACACTCAAATCAAGGCAAGGACTATTCTTGGACTATTCTAAGACTAAGAGGTGTGCGCATAGTCTAAGACAAGCAAGAGAGAGAAGTGCAAGAGACACACAATGTGCGACGCAGAGAAGTGAAGTGCAAGGTGTGCATGAAGAGTGACCAAGGAAGTGTGTAGAGGAGTGCTAAGCTAGTCCCCCAAGGATCTCAAGGTCTCATTGAAGTGTGCGTGTGCCGACAGAAGGTATCCATCCCTCCCCCTTATTGGAAGCTTGGTGCAAGGTGTTCACAAGTGCAGGCTTGGAGAAGGTGGAGGTTTGGTGCAGAGGAGGCCGACAGCAACAAACCCCTTGGGAATTTGGGATTTTGTAATTGAGCACTCTGTGGGATTTTGCACAGAAGCATTGGATTGTATTGTGCTTCACATTGTATTTGTCTTATTATAGTCAATCGGTAGAGGCTTCCAGTGTGTATCTTTCTTCTTTTCTTTCCCTTTTCTCCTACAGACACTCAAATCCCTTCTTGTCCAAGAATCCCCCAACAAGCCCGAATTGTACGAAATGTCAAAAATATCGTGGTGATTACACATATTAGTCCTCAACCCCACTGATACAACTACCTTTTCCCTCCCATCTATCTTTAATATCAATGACCATATTGAAATCCCCTACCAAAATGACAGGACCATTAATATTGCATAACTCTTCCCAACAAGACTTGCTTTTAAAATTAAAATTAGAAGCATAGATCGACACAACAGAAAAGTTAAAGAAAGCAGCAAGCTAAACTGAGCATAGTGCTGGATAAACCAATTTAAACACCACCTTTACCATTGCAGTGATTGGTGAAATGCCACGTGAAGGTAGAAGCAATAATATTGAGGTAAGCCCTGAGAGAGGGCCCTCCAATTTTGACTTCCTGTAGGAAAATAACATCAGGCAAGTTGGGCAGCATAGGGAGCCAGGAGCTAATCATCTTGGGTCTAAGTGCATCAGCCAGACCTTTCACATTAATAGAAATAATATTAAGACCAAACATAGAAACCAAAAACAATTATTTCCTACTATTCTTAGTAGGCTTAATAGTTGTTATGGAGGACGTGACCGATTCCTTCCTTTTAGTTTTATGAACTGAGGATGGATATTTTATGATTTCAATATCTTGGGACATGGGAACATATTCAATTGGTAAGCCTTCACCATCCATGTTCTCAATAGCATCTTGATCCATTACATCCAATTCTTGACCAAACTTCTCCAATAGAGGAGGAGAGGTAGTACTTCACTGTTGAGAAGAACTAGGGATACCTTGCTCAATATTTGATTCTTGCATGACTTTATTTTCCTTCCGACCACTTTCCATCCTCTGATTGAGTTCTCATAGGAAAGCTTACCTTCAAAGTTTTTGCTCCTTGAAGGGGTATCACTTGGATACTGAAAGTTGGGATTTGCATTTTCGTCATGCCCACCATCACAAGCAGAGACCTCTTGATAATCTTTATCTACAAAAGGATTAGAGATGTCTTCCAAAAGAATGTCAAAGAAATTTTCTGATTTAAAACCTTTCTTCTTGTTTTTTTGCACTCTAATAGAATTATATTTAGTGCAATAAAACACAATATTTCCTTTGAATAATCATAAAGAACTAGTTGTTGTAGAATAGGTTATCTACCTTAGAAAGACCATAAGAAATCTACTAGTTATGGAAGGAAATTTCAAATTCAAACACTCAGTGCTCTCAACTTGATTATAGTTTATCTAGTTTCTCTTAGAGGAAGTTTTATAATAGTGTAAGGACTCTATTGTGCACAAGCAGTAGAATTATAGACAAAGCATGCAATAATTATGAGCTTAGCATCAACAGAGGGTCACCCCAACTTTTCAAGGAATAGCAAGAACAGACCTCAAGGCGAAGAAATTGCTCTAGCACACTAGAAGAATCCTGATGACACATGATATTGTGCAATAAAAATAGACACATGTACCATTGCAATGAGTCTTTTTACTCATGAAGATTGGACTTCTTATAATCAATCTCTACAAAACTGCTAAGTTGGAGATGATCACTCAGAGAAGAAGGGCTATCAGCAAGATGCTGATGTAACTCGATTGTATATTCATCTATTTGTTGACATATTTTGGTAGTGATGTGTGTGAACACTCTTAGGACTGTTGAGGCACTTTGTTCCTTCTTTAGCAAGTCTTTTTCCCAAGGCTTGTATATACGGATATAAACCTAACATACTCATCTTTGTACATTAACGTGGTAATACATCCATTACAGTGTCTTGTGTTCCATGCTTCTTCTTTTTCTCCCATGTTACATTCTTGTGCTTTTCTAGACCTCAAAATCCAACAATTGGTATTAGAGAATGTTGTTGCTTTATCTAGGGCATAGTCAACAACACTTCGATCACAATCTCAAAATCGCAAAAAAATTGGTGAGCATACTCATGGTGACTAGGATTTGAAAAAAACTTCAGTTTATGGCATCAAAATTTTGATCTCAACTTCTTTTCGGCTAAGAGGGCACTATCATGGTGCCTATGTAGGAAGTTTCATCCTTTTGTGACAAACATATATACATGTTTTGATTCACCGGTACAAGCCGTTCGAAGTTTGCTACAAAATTATTGGAGCTCGATTGGATAGTCTTCTTCAACTTTTTGAGATACAATCATTTTGTTGCATTAGGGTATTTAGTCATTGGCCATGGCTAAAATTAATGATTTATTCCATATGTTGGCTTTTGAGGACAATTTGGATGTACTAATCACTTGTTATGGGCATCTATGATGTGTCATGTATTAATAGCAAAAGGGCTATGGAATATTGTGTAGGATATTGAAGAGCACCCTACTACACCTATGAATATAGTTATTGAAAGTGATATAGATGGCATTGAAGATGATGATCTTCATTATCTTGTTCATGTTGTGGTTCCTACTGCACCTATTGTAAAGCGACTTTGTTGGGATGGTAAAGAGACTCAAGCACATGCATTAATAGCTTTGTCTATGAAACATGTCATTATCCCTCACATTCACTGTTGGAAAATAGAAAAGGATGTGTTATGAACTATGGAATATGTTGAACAAGTAATTGTTGGAGTGTTAAATTATTAATGTATTATGGAAGATGTTGGCCAATGCATTGTTGGATTGAAATATAAAATAGCCAATGCATTGTTGGATTGAAATATACAATAGCCAATGCATTGTTGGATTGAAATATAGAATAGCCAATGCATTGTTGGATTGTAACATGGAATATGTTGAACACTGCATTATAATTGTTAGAGTGTTGAATTATTTTATCAACTGAGGTCAGTTGCTTGTCAACTGGGAGGCATGTTGTATATTATTGAACAATGCATTGCTAAAGTGTTATATTATTAATGTATTAATATGTTTTTGATGTTTCTGATATAGCAGCTGAAGGTTCGTGAGGAGCGTGCAAGGCGTGAAAGGGTGGACATCAATAATCCGAATAATTATTATTTAGCCTGTAAATAAACCTGCGTAAAAGGTTCTATTGTTAAAAAAGTAATGATTAGCATAAGGATCATTGTAGACCGTAGTTTCTGTTATTGAAAGCAATGGCTTTCTGTAAA
Organism: Ceratopteris richardii; assembly: GCA_020310875.1. Classification (NCBI taxonomy): domain Eukaryota; kingdom Viridiplantae; phylum Streptophyta; class Polypodiopsida; order Polypodiales; family Pteridaceae; genus Ceratopteris; species Ceratopteris richardii. The sequence continues at coordinate 85,159,477 of CM035420.1, forward strand.
AGTTATCAACTTTTAGTTTCATGCTTGCTTTTCAAAGCCGCCCTCTTGTAACCACTCTTTTTGACGTAATCAAAATTCCTATAAATACATGCACTCTGTGGACTGTCGAAACAGAGTGCATGGGGGGAGATTGCACCCAATCTTGCGTTCGGTCTCGTCTCTTGTTGCCTCTATTTTCTGTGTGTTTTTCTGCGTCCGTAATCTCTGTATGCGTGTGAGCAAGATCCTGACAATAGTGGTATCAGAGCTCTGCACGCGTCAATACAGAGGGTTCTGTTCCCTGTTTGCGATTTTGAATTCCGATTCCATCTCCATCTCCAACTCCGTCTTCTTCTTCGTCTTCGTCTTCGGTTTCGGTTTCGGTTTCAGTCTCGGTTTCTGTTTCTGAAGGCAAAGAACTTAGGCAATACATTGGCAACATTGGCACCCAAGGCTCCCTTGGCGACCGTTGGCGGCCGTTGGCTACGCGCGAGGCAATTTTAATTTTTGAGTGGTAATAGAGAGGTTTAGAGTCCCTAAGGTAGGAGGATTTGAACCCATAACCTCCTACTTTCAAGGGAAGTACTTTGTCCACTCCACCATCTCTTGGAGTTGTACTCAAGTTCTCTCTCTTTATTACTTGTGGAAGGCGCACACGTCGATTTCAAGATTGGACCCAAGAAAGAATCAAGTGTATCTCTCAATCCGTAGGTCGGATTGAGGCATGTAATATACCGTTGGAAAGCTCTCGGAACAAACTTTCCAATGAGCTAGCTTGGAACTGTGAATTCTTTCAAAATCCTTGGGTGGCACTTGATTGAGTGTTCAAGATACCAAGCAAGGTTGAGAATATGGGATCGAGACACCAAGGTTGCAAACAAGAAGGTTCAATACACCAAGGTTGAGAGCAAGGGTCCAAGAGCACCATGGAAGATTTCTGTAATTCACCTTTACCTGGAGTTTCATTCGAGCAAGAGTTAGATATTATGAACCAAGAACTTCAAGCACTTCAACAAGCCATACAAGGACGTTATGCTACGCTTCAATTCGACGGACGAAAAGATGGCCGCTTTGTCTTATCATGGCTATCCCTATTCAACGATTTCTTTTCCGTTAAGTTATATTCAGAAAATAAGAAAATCGAGTTTGCCACTAATTATTTAGTAGGTAAAGCACAACTCTGGTGGAATGTCTTGCGGCACATTGCAGATTGTCCACGCACCTAGAAGGCTTTTCAAGAAGAGTTTAAGGATTCATTTCTACCTTTAAAGTTTACCCTACATGTTTGATAATTGTGATACATTTAATTTAGTCCATAGGAGCATATTCAAGTTTTGCTTGCCCAAATTCATTAGAAAGACTATGTTTGCATCTCATAGATACTTTTAATAACTTAACACCTCCATGAACATTTCCATGCATGTGTTTTTACATGGAACATGCCTATGTTTTTTTTTCGTTCAGTGATGAAACATGTGACTGGCTATCCATGTTTATTATTTTATCAAATGAGGTCAGTTGTCTTTTCAACTGAGGGGCATGTTATGAATTATGGAATATGTTGAACAAGTAATTGTTGGAGTGTTAAATTATTAATGTATTATGGAAGATGTTGGCCCATGCATTGTTGGATTGAAATATAAAATAGCCAATGCATTGTTGGATTGAAATATACAATAGCCAATGCATTGTTGGATTGAAATATAGAATAGCCAATGCATTGTTGGATTGTAACATGGAATATGTTGAGCACTGCATTATAATTGTTAGAGTGTTGAATATTTTATCAACTGAGGTCAGTTGCTTGTCAACTGGGAGGCATGTTGTATATTATTGAACAATGCATTGCTAAAGTGTTATATTATTAATGTATTAATATGTTTTTGATGTTTCTGATATAGCAGCTGAAGGTTCGTGAGGAGCGTGCAAGGCGTGAAAGGGCGGACATCAATAATCCGAATAATTATTATTTAGCTTGTAAATAAACCTGCGTAGAAGGTTCTATTGTTAAAAAAGTAATGATTAGCATAAGGATCATTGTAGACCGTAGTTTCTGTTATTGAAAGCAATGGCTTTCTGTAAAAGTTATCAACTTTTAGTTTCACGCTTGCTTTTCAAAGCCGCCCTCTTGTAACCACTCTTTTCGACGTAATCAAAATTCCTATAAATACATGCACTCTGTGGACTGTCGAAACAGAGTGCATGGGGGGAGATTGCACCCAATCTTGCGTTCGGTCTCGTCTCTTGTTGCCTCTATTTTCTGTGTGTTTTTCTGCATCCGTAATCTCTGTATGCGCGTGAGCAAGATCCTGACAACAGGATGCCTGGTATACACTTAGCAATTTATACCAAGCAACAAATGAGGCTCGTGTTGCTTAACCCCAAAAACAGTAGGAGAGTGAGCACATGAATGAAAAAGATTCCATGGATAATTTTTTGACAAAGATCAAAGATTTGAAGGAGCAATTGATTTCTATTGATGAAGTTTTACTAGATAGTTCACTTTGCATATTGTTCTTAATGGTATTCTAGACTCATATCAGAGTTTTGCTTCTATTCTCCAGCTGATGATGAAAGGAAATCCAAATACCTTAACATTTGAGGAGTTAGTCTTTGTTTTGTTGCAAGAAGATCAATCTAGGTAGGACATGTCTATTATGCATGTTGTAGATCAAGCTTTCTTAGCTAGTCAGAAGGGCAAGGGTAAATGGAGCTCATCTACTAGTAAGCATAAATCTGCTAATGTTGCATAGTCAAAGAGGGAAGACAAAGATGAGAAGAAAATAGAAAAGCAGAAACAATTCTGCAAATATCGTAAATGAAATGATCATGTCATAAAGAATTGTCCAAAGGTAGCTGCAAAAGAGGCAACGAGGAGAGTGTGAGAAGAGATGGTGGTACAATCCAAAGATAAGGTTGGTGCTACAAAAACCTGCTCTACACCTACCAAGATTTACTTTAGAAATGCTTATTAGACACTTTGAACTTACTAATGAAGCAATAAAACCTCCTTCATGCTTTCGAAGATCATTCTTCAATTGATTCATCAAAACAGATAACTAGACACAAAATAGATGATAAAAAACTTGCTATTTTGAGATGATAAGCACTCTGGAATTTTACTCATGGCTCAAAACCTGTTGAGAATTGACCAGAGAAACTTTGCACACATTCAATTGAACATGTGATGATTCTAAAGCAACAAATTTGATGCGTTTTTATGGACTATACCAAGAAAAATCAATTTAGGAACATTGGGGTGCCATCTCGACTTTTCAAGAATGGTCTACATGCATACATAGGTCAGTTAAAATTGATGTAGCTCTTATGTTAAAGACCCAAATGTGATGAAAATTTGGATAAAGAAAATAGACTTGTCACTTTACCTATATCAATTCAAATCACGTCAAAAGAGTAAGTACACATAGAGAAATCAATTATCAAAGTGGACTGAAAACACAATGTAAACATGAGATAGGGTTGAAGTCGACTCCAAAGATGATCTAAGAAATCAATCTTTATTGCACATATGGTACATGAATTGATTGGTCATGAAGCATGGGAAGGAGGAGCACAATGTGTGCTTCAATGATGATCGAAATTGTGACTATAATCTCCTCTAATTGTAGCACAAAAGTATGCACTACTCCATGAATTTGTTCATGAGGTTTTATAGAGATTTTTGAATTCAAACTTGGTGGAATTCCACCTAAAACATCCTCCATCATAGGGGAATCTCATCTAATTGACTTCTCCTAGTTTAATTCCATGATTTGCACCTAACCAGTTCACAGGATTCCCTTCTCCCTTCTAGATTTGGGGATTTCACTTTTCTACTTTTACAAGAGATAGTCTTTATGAATTCTCTCATTGAGAGTACATAGAAAGTCATTACATAAATGATTTTAATCACGCACTAGGCTTGGTAAAATCCACCAATAGCTCCCCCTCAAGCTTATCATGATTGAGTCTTCATTCCTCTTTGATTTCCAACAATCCAATCATGCCTTTGAACATGCTTTGCTTGATACCATCCAATGGTTTTGTCAACATATCTGCACATTGAAGATTAGTAGATACATAGGACAATTGAATGTACTTGCTCAATAATTTTTCTCTTACATAATGTTAGTGAACTTCAATATTCTTAGTTCTAGCATGGTAAATAGGATTAGCTGCTAAGTGAAGTGAACTCGTATTATCACCAAAGATGTGAGGAGTTGAGGTATGTAATACCAACTCTGAGTATAAACACTTCAACCACATTGCTTCTTGTGTTTCATTTGCTAATCCTCTGTATTCAACTTTAGTAGATGATAAAGCAACAACTGGTTGCTTCTTTGAAGACCATGAGATTAACTTTGAGCTTGAAAAAGACAAATTACTTGATGTACTCTTCCTATCATCCTTACATCCAACCCAATCTGAATTTGAGTAGAGTTTGAGATCAATTTCTGAGGTATAAGGATAAAATAGTCCTCCATTACTTGTATCCTTCAAGTACTTGAGCACTCTTTTGGTTGCTTCCATATGTGGCTTCCTTAGCTTATGCATGAATTGACTGAGTATGCTAACACTATAGCATATGTCCACCCTTGTGAGAGTTTCATTGTTCAAGCTTCCTACCAAGCTTTGATAGCTTGTGATATCCTCAATGAATTGTCCTTCATAAGCACTTAGCTTATGATTCATCTCCATGGGTGTACCTGCACAGTTAGTGTTTTCCATTTTGAATTTATTAAGCATATCAAGTACATACTTCCTCTAAATGATGTAGATACTAGAATATGTATAAATGAGTTCAAGTTCAAGGACCATATAGACTTCTTTTGAAATCCATCCATTTAGAAATGCATTTTTTATATCTAATTGATATAGCTTCCAATTCCTAGATGTAGCAATGCTCAGAAGTACTCTAATGTTAGGCATTTTAGCTACAGGTGAGAAGGTTTCTTCATAGTCCATACCATGGGTTTGAGCAAACCCTTTAGCTACTAACCTTGCCTTATGCCTATTGATACTACCATCTGGATTCTTCTTAACTTTTTATAAATCCACCTTAATCCAATTACCCTCATTGATGGTTTGGTTGGAACAAGTTCCCATGTATCATTTTCCATGTGAGCTTCCATTTCTTCATTCATTGCTTCTCTCCATTCCTTCTTTCTTTGAGCTTCTTCATAGGATGTAGGTTCTTCATGCTTGAGATCCTTGGCCATGTAGATTGATTGGTTTGTAACTCAGGATGTATCAAATCCATATCTTTCTAGCTTCTTCTTTTCTCTCATTAACCTTCTGATTGGTTGTAACGAGTTTTCTAGTCCTTGATTTAATTCTTCCATTTTAACTTTCCCTTTGTTCTTCCATAACTTCAATTTCTCTAACTTTGTCATTTCATCTTCATAATCACAATCTTCAAGTTGCTTTGGCTCCTTTGTTGGAAGAGATGGAAAGTCCTCTTCCAAGTCATATGGTAGCTTCACCTTCCTATCATCATCAAAACAAGATTTATTTTCATCAAAGACTACATCCCTACTAACTAGGAAACCGTTGTTAGTGAGATTCTACAATCTATAACCCTATCCAATAAACACACACTTCTCTGCTTTGGGATCCAATTTCCCTCTTAATTGAGAAGGAATATGAGCATAAGCTAAACATCCAAAGCTTCTGCAATGTTCTTGGCTTGGTTTCTTCCATGCCACACTTCATATGGAGTCATACCATCTAAGGATTTAGTTGGGAGTCTATTTACAAGGTATCATTAGGGGAAAAAGTGAGCCCTGGATGGGCCTTGTAAGGATCCCTAATTTTCAGGGATTAAAATTAAGATTCAGAGAGATTAAGGCCATAAGCAATACCACGAGTGGTTTTCTTCATTAAAATATACATAGAAAATGAAGGCACAATCGAATTGATTCTAAGCCATTAGATATTTGTATATCAATGGCTACGATTGAAGCGGTCATGGGCAGTGTAGTCATTGCATTCTCAATCGCAGAGCAGCAGTAGAGAGGGAACTTGCATTCGTAGTCAATTAGAGCCGTCTAAAATGGAAGATCCAATGGTAGACCATAACTGGCGCTGATCCGAAAATCCTGCAGTAATTGACATCGTTTGATCATCTTGAATCCAACGGTGGACCGCGACTACCGCTGATCTGAAATCGGGGAAGTTGGACACCCGTCGAATGCATCTAGGATCCAATGGTCAAGAGAAAAACTTACTTTTGAATTAAAGGCCTGATTTAGAGCCCTTAGATCATGATCAAATCTAATGGTATAGATTGGTCAACAAGATTCACGAACTGCACCTTTTTTCAGCCATTCGATTGGCATGAGATCCAATGGTGAACATGAAATAACGCCTTTTTCTCGAACTTCTAATCGCAGCCATTGAGTTCTCTTTCAATCCAAAGGTGTATAATGAATGACGCCTTCAAATTCAAATTCTAAAACCATTCATTTCACGAAAACCATGAATTTGTGGTGGTTTTGAAAGCTTTGACTAGCACAAACCAAGGGAAGCCTAGTTCTAGTCTAGTGGATTAAGAAACTAGACTGTGGCCACTGCTCTCTTCTCATTGGTGGATCACTAATCAGCCCTTAATCTAAAAGGCCGAAAGGGGCTCATTTTTTCCCCTAATGTGTAGCTATCGATATAGCCTCTAGCCAAAGGTAATTAGGTAGGTTCTTCTCATTTATCATAGATCTAGTTATCAACTATGGTCATGTTTCTCCATTCTGCTACTCTATTGAGTTCAGGAGTGTACCTAGTTGTTACCTCTCTTTTGATGCATCTTTCTTAAAGGAAAGCATCAAACTGATTTGAGAAGCATTCTCCACCACCATCTGATCTGAGTCTCTTGAGACATTTACCTATTTGATTCTCCACAAGTGCAAGACATCTTTTGAAAAATCTGAAAACTTCATCTGTATGTTTCATGAAGTATAAGATTGTCCACCTATTGCAATCATCAATAAAAGATACATAATATTTTGACCTGAAATGGAGGGTTCTTTGCTTGGACCCCACATATGTGTGTGGACAAATTCCAATAGCTCTTCATGTATGTAGCCTTTCCTATTGAAGTTTTGTTGCCTGGGAAAATTGACAAGATCCACACTTGTAGATCATATATTGCTTTGTGATGTTAGGCAATCCAAGTACACTTTGATCCTTGCATATTTGTTTTAAAGTTCTTTCACCAATATGAGGAAACCTTTTATGCCATACCTCTAATTCAAAGAGAGTGTGATATCCATAGCTAAACAATACTATGTTCTTGGTATCTTCCACTTCAAATGTGAAGAGCCTCCCTGTCTTTTCTCCGTTAGTTATCCTTCAGAATCCTTGCTTTGGGACTTCCACATAGACTCCATGTCTTGTGAATCAGACATGCAATCCTTTGTCCACAATTTGTCCAACACTTATCAAATTCTGAGTTATTGTAGGTACATACAATACCTTACTCAAAAGATCCATGTTCATATCTGATGTCTTGAAATTACCTATCTTTTCCACAGAGTGCCTTGTATAATCTCCTCTCTGCACTTCATGTTTGTTCTAGGGATCTTCCAAGTCAAAGACCAATGCTACATTTCCTAATACATGATTGGAGCATCTTGAATCAATATAAAAGACATGATCATCATCCTTACCCTACTTCCGTGATAGGTTCATGAGAAGAAGTGAGTCTTCTTGACTTTGATCCTCAGTTTAATTTTTGTAATACTTCCTTCCATTTTGATAGTTGTTGTTATTGTTGTGAGAGTTCTTGTTATATCCTCCATTGTATCTCACTCTATTTGATCCATAGCAACCTCTCTTGAATCCTCTTTCTCTTGAATTTTTTGGGTTCTTATAACATTCTTTAGTAATGTTATTAGAGTAACCACATATGTTTCAAGGTTGAGATGCTTGGGGTCTCCCCTTGCCTTGTGTTCCTCCTCTGCCTCTACCTCTAACTTTTCCTCTTCTTGTGAAGTTAGCTTGGAAAGAACTTCCTTCATCTTCATTCTTCTTTGACTTTGATTTATCCTTAGCTTTAGCTTTATCAGAGTATAGGGCAAAAGATTGATTACCTCTTGAGGATTCACCATTTTTGTTTACCTTTGCTTCATGTGTGAAGAGCTGGCCCATTAGAGTATTAAGATCTTGAACTTGCATTTCCATGTATATATCCATGGCAGTTGTGAATGATTCCCACTTGTCATCTGCTTTAATGCCATTAATGATTTGCCTTAAGATTTGCTCTTCTTTAATCACCTCTCCAATGCTTCCTAATTGATTAGAGATGTCCTTCATCTTTGTGACATAATCATTCACACTTTGGTTGGGGCCTTTCTTCAATGTAGTAAACTCCATCCATAATTGATTCTTCGTTGCTCTAGTATTTGAAGAGAAGAAATCAGCAAGTGCATTCCAGGTCTCCCTTGAGGTCTTGCATCCTTTCACATGAGGTAAAAGATAATCAAAGATTGATTTTAGAATGTCTAACCTTGCTAATGCATCCTTTGAATAGCAGGTTGTAAGTCTCTCTTGCTCTTCAAGTGATGGTTGCCCTTTATTTCTCATAGTTGGCATGATTGCATCTTCATATATGTATCCAAAGAGATTTCTCCCTTCAAGTTAGGCCTTCATCTTCAGAGACCAAGATGGGTAGTTGTTCCTATCCAATTTGTCAATGGTAGAAGGAAAACCATCCCCCATATTGATTTAGCAATGCTTTGATACTACTTTGAGAAGAGATGGTTATACAATCCAAGGATGAGGTTGGTGCTGCAAAAAACTACTCTAAACTTGCCAAGATTTAGTTCTGGAATTCTAAGTAGACACTTTGAACCTCCTAATGATGCAATAAAACCCTATTAGTGCTTTGGAAGATCATTCTTCAATTGATTCATCAAAATAGATAACTAGATACATAATATATTATCAAAAACTTGTTATTTGAGATGGAAAGCACTCTAGAGTTTTACTCAAAGCTCATAGCCTACTAAGAATTGACCAATTAAGATTTTCACACATTTGATTGAATATATGATGAATCTAAAGCAATAAATTGGATGGATCTTAATTGAGTATACTAAGAGAAATCAATTTAGGAATGTTGGGGAGTCATCCTGACTTTTCAGGAATGGTTTGCCTGCATACATAGGTCACTTCAAATTGATGTAGCTCTTAGACTAAAGATCCAAATGTGATGAAAATTGAGATGAAGCAAAAAACTTATCATAATTACCTATAATAATTCAAATCACTTCAAAAGACTAAGTGCACATAGAGAAATCAATGATCAAAGTTCATTGAAAACACAACGTAAACATGAGACAACAATTGAAGTAGACTCCAAAGATGATCTACCAAATCAATTTGTATTGCATGTTAGAGTATGATCAATGTCTACCCCTCATGATTGTATGCACATTTTGTAAGGCCCCCTTTATGAGGAGAAGCCAAGCGTGCATTACCCAATTGATGGGAATCCCAACTTGAATGTTGGATGAAGGTCATATTGGACCATGTAAGATATTATAAGGAAAGGGAGTTACCAGGGTCCCCAATTGTGGGGTCCGGGGCAGCGGTGAGCAGCCCCGGCTGGGGGGTCCAAGGGGGCCAGCGGGCCCCCTGGCTGGGGGGTCCCAGGGGGCCAGTGGGCCCCCTGGTGGGGGTCCGGGGGCAGCGCCCCCGACGCGACGGTAAAGGGAATATTCCATGGAATATTCCCTGTCGGAGTCAGAAATCATTTATATTTGTTAGGTCAGTTCAACCAGTCTAAGCCGTGTATGGCAATTACGCAGGCGGTGGCCGCCCACACTCTACCGCCCATGTATAGCCGTCCATGGCAGGCCACCCATGATCCTATATATACATGACTTCTGCACTACCTAAGACATTGAGTTGAGCCAGCATACCTCTACCTTGTATCTCCCTATCTAGAGTTGTCTAGATCACCATTTAAGCTCTACCTTGAGAGCGCACGGGTGGACAACGCCATCATCTTTGTACTTGCTGCTAGTAGAAAATTGTTGAGATTCTCTTATATCTGTTATCTTCTCTGCTATTGCTCCTGTGTTATATTGCGTAACTATTGTCTTACATGGTATCAGTGCTGTAAGGTTCGAATAGCTTGAGAAGTATCATTATTTTAGCCTACTAGCAGACTAGAATATCAGTAGATTATTCGAGTGATTACATGATGGCTTCATCGTCGAACACTAGTCTTGGTGCTTCACCTAATGTTAATGCTGCACCTATTCGAATTCGTCCACCTGCATTCACTGAAGGGAAGCTGGATGGAACCAACTATACACTCTAGAAGTTCAAAATTTCTACAATTTTGGACTCCTATGAATTACTTGACACTGTCATGGGACCGATGGGATTGGATCCAGAGCCTATACCAGTTGAAGATCCAGCAAATTCAAGATTGATGATTCAGCCAGATCCAGATCTTCTACGAGCTTGGAAGAGGCGGAATGCTGATGCATTATGTGCGATTGTCACTAGTGTAAGTGATTCTGTGCTTAAAGTTTAGTTCAACATACTACTAAAGCACATGAGGCTTGGGGCATATTGGCTCGACAATATGAGACCAAGAACCACACTAGGATACAGAATTTAGAAAATCAGTTGGCAAATGAAAAGCATTCTGATTCTGAAAAGGCTGAAGATTTTATCAAACGGATAAAGCATCTTCAAGATCAATTGGCTGCAGTTGGTGTTGTTATAACACCAGAAGAGCTAGCTCGAAGATCTGTACGTGTTCTTCCAGCAAAGTATGATGGATTAGTAACAGCCCTTAACACTCAGGTAAGGCCAACTCCTCTTACATTTGAAGAGTTTTGTGCCATGCTTTTAGAAGAAGAGATGCGGCTGAAGAATCGGCAAAGTACAACTGATGCTGCATTCTCAGCAAATGCAAAAGGTAAAGGCTCTTCAGAGGGATCAAAGAAGAAGCCAAAGAAGAAAAAGTTCACAGGAAGTTGCTTCTATTGTGAAAAGAAAGGCCATGCCATCAAGGATTGCAGAAAGAAGCAAGCTGATGAACGGAATGGGACTGTAAAATCATCATGGAAGAACAAAGAGTCTGCAAACAACACAGAGCTGGAACTTTGGGTAGCTATTGAAGAGGTATGTTCATCTGCTCAAGCTCGTGTTGATGAGCCATGGATTTTAGATAGTGGAGCTTCTCGCCATATGACTAGTAAAAAGGATTGGTATAGTTCCCTAGTGCCTATGCGGGAATCCATCAATGTAGTGGTGGGAAACGACTCCAAGTGTCCAGCTAAAGGAACTGGAACCATCTCTTTTATCACTTCTCCAGGTGTTGAGAAAAAGTTATCCGATGTTCTCTATGTACCTACACTCAAAAGAAATTTGTTGTCAGTTTCTGCAATAACAGATCGTGGACTCGAAGTTCACTTCAATAAGAGTGGTGCGGAAATCATGGATTCATCAGGTAATGTTGTAGGTAAAGGCACACGACGGGATAACTTGTATGAGTTAAGTGCTTTAACTGCTACAGAAGATAAAGATGTAAGCAGGTTATGGCACCAACGATTTGGGCATCTCGGATTTGCAGTTTTGAAGGAGATGCAACGAACAGGGATGGTTGCTCATTTGCCTGCATTTTCAGAGTTGCCGGAACCTTGTGAAGCTTGTATGATGGGAAAGCAACAACGAAAGGCATTTCCAAGAGAGACCAGCAATCGATCTCAAACTCCTCTAGAGTTGGTACATGCTGATCTCTGCGGTAAAATGTCTACACTTGCTTTAGGAGGATCTTTCTACTTCTTGCTGTTAGTCGACGATTATAGTAGAAAGATGTGGGTTTATTTCATTCGAGAGAAGGCTGATGCTTTTGAAAAATTTAAAGCGTGGCATAAGTATGTAGAAAGTGAATCAGGAAGGAAACTGAAGAAATTTAGAACAGATAGAGGAGGTGAATTCTTGTCAACAGAATTCAACAATTACTGTAAGGAGCATGGTGTGAAAAGGCAACTTACCACAGCTCATACACCTCAACAAAATGGCGTTGTTGAGCGCAGGAACAGGACAGTAGTTGAAATGGCTCGTTGTATGTTAAAGGCTCAAGACATGCCTGATTCATTCTGGGCAGAAGCAGTCAATACAGCAGTCTACATCCTCAATCGAAGCTACACAAAAGCTCTGAAGGGGATGACTCCTCAAGAAGCATATTCTGGTAAAAAGCCTTCAGTTTTGCATTTCAGAATTTTCGGTTGTTTCTGTTATGCACATATTCCTGATTCAACAAGATCAAAGTTGGATTCAAAAAGCAAAAAGTGTGTCTTCCTAGGATATAGTGAAGAGTCTAAAGCATACAGGTTATGGGATCCTGAGGCAAGGAAGATTTTTGTCAGCCGAGATGTGGTGTTTGATGAACGACCACACTTAGTAGAAGATAAAGGTAAATCTACTATCTCATCAAACGGAGAAATATCTCACCTTGTGCCTATCAAAAGACAGGTTAAAGTTGAGGAGGAGGAAACATCTGATGGAGAAATTTCCTCAATAAAAAGCCAACCAATTGTAGCTGCACAGCGTAAGCCACTACCGAAGTGGGCACAACAGCTCTTTGATGATCACAATCCACATGTAGATGCACCAGAATCATCATCGGATGGATTACGAAGATCAAAGAGAATAGAGGAGCAAAGAAGAGCCTCAGAACACATTGTTAACATGGCTCTAATGGCAGATATCATGGGTTCGATAAAGGAACCTACCACCATAGAAGAAGCCATTGATGATCCAGATTGGAGAGCGGCAATGCAGTCTGAGTATGATAGTATACTCAAAAATGATACATGGGATCTAGTCGACTTGCCGCCAAAGAAGAAGGTAATAGGTACTAAATGGATTTGGAAAGCTAAGTATAAAGCTGATGGAACATTAGAAAAGTATAAGGCACGATTAGTTGCAAAGGGTTTTTCACAGATTGAAGGATTTGATGTTCAAGAAACTTTTGCACCAACAGCACGCATGACAACTATTCGGACGGTACTTGCAGTAGCTGCACAAAAGTCTTGGCCTATTTTCCAGATGGATGTCAAATCTGCATTTTTGAATGGTCACCTCAAGGAGGAGGTATATGTATCTCAACCACCAGGTTTTGAGGTGCCCAATTCAGAAAATAAAGTTTGCAGGTTGAAGAAAGCTTTGTATGGACTTAAGCAAGCTCCACGGGCTTGGTACCAACGAATTGATCATTTTTTCAAAAATATGGGTTTTGAAAGAAGTACTTCTGATGCTAACTTGTATGTAACGAAAAGGGATAGCAAGCTAGTTGTTGTCATTGTATATGTAGATGATTTGATCATTACAGGAGATCATCAGGAACTCATCAATCAAACTCGGATCAGCTTGGGAACTGAGTTTGAAATGACAAACTTAGGTCTACTCCATTTTTGTTTGGGAATTGAAGTATGGCAAAGGAAGGATGGCATTTTCATCTCACAACAAAAATATTCCAAAGAAATTCTCAAGGCATTTGGAATGATGGACTGCAAACCAACTAGCACACCTATGGAGGTAAATCATAAGCTATCTATGGATGATAACATGCCTGATGTAGATGCTAAGAAGTATAGGAAGCTCGTTGGAAGTCTTATTTTTCTGTGCAACACTAGACCAGACATTTGCTATGTTGTTGGAGTGTTAAGCAGGTTTTCCAACAAACCTAAGGAGAGTCACTGGAATGCTGGAATGCGAATTCTAAGGTACATTGCAGGAACCTTGGATTTTGGTATTTTGTATACCACAGGTGATACACTCCAAGGATATTGTGATTCAGATTGGGCTGGAGATTGTGATTCTAGAAAATCAGTTTCTGGATATTGTTTCTCACTTGGTTCAGGAATATTTTCTTGGGTAAGTAGGAAGCAACCAACTCTCGCACTCTCCTCCACTGAAGCAGAGTACAAAGCAGCTTGTTTTGCTTCTTGTGAGGCAGTCTGGTTAAGGAGAATTCTTGCAGATATAGGCTTTCCATCAAATATGCCAATTGTACTCAAGTGTGATAATCAAAGTTGTATGGCTATTGCAAAGAACCCAGTATTTCATGCTCGCACCAAGCACATAGAAGTACAGTACCATTACATTCGTGAGCTAATTGAAGATGAAATTGTGGAGCTAGAATATTGCCCAACAGAGGCAAATTGTGCTGACATATTCACTAAAGCACTTGGAAGAGAGCAGCTCAACAAGCATCTTCAACAGATGGGCATAGGACCGAGACCTACTTGATTTATCATCGGTAAACATTGAGGGGGGGTGTTAGAGTATGATCAATGTCTACCCCTCATGATTGTATGCACATTTTGTAAGGCCCCCTTTATGAGGAGAAGCCAAGCGTGCATTACCCAATTGATGGGAATCCCAACGTGAATGTTGGATGAAGGTCATATTGGACCATGTAAGATATTATAAGGAAAGGGAGTTACCAGGGTCCCCAATTGTGGGGTCCGGGGCAGCGGTGAGCAGCCCCGGCTGGGGGGTCCAAGGGGGCCAGCGGGCCCCCTGGCTGGGGGGTCCCAGGGGGCCAGTGGGCCCCCTGGTGGGGGTCCGGGGGCAGCGCCCCCGGCGCGACGGTAAAGGGAATATTCCATGGAATATTCCCTGTCGGAGTCAGAAATCATTTATATTTGTTAGGTCGGTTCAACCAGTCTAAGCCGTGTATGGCAATTACGCGGGCGGTGGCCGCCCACGCTCTACCGCCCATGTATAGCCGTCCATGGCAGGCCACCCATGATCCTATATATACATGACTTCTGCACTACCTAAGACATTGAGTTGAGCCAGCATACCTCTACCTTGTATCTCCCTATCTAGAGTTTTCTAGATCACCATTTAAGCTCTACCTTGAGAGCGCACGGGTCGACAACGCCATCATCTTTGTACTTGCTGCTAGTAGAAAATTGTTGAGATTCTCCTATATCTGTTATCTTCTCTGCTATTGCTCCTGTGTTATATTGCGTAACTATTGTCTTACATTGCACATATGGTACATGAATTGATTGGGCATGAATCATGGGAAGAAGAATCACAATATGCTCTTCAATGATGATCCGAATCAGGGCTGTAATCTTCTCTAATTGTAGCACGAAAGTGGACTCTACTTCGGGACTTTCTTCATGTTTTATAGATATTTTTTAATTCAAACTTGGTGGGATTCCACCTAAAAGTTCCTCCATCACAGGGGAATCTCATCTAATTGACTTCTCTTACTTTAATTCCATGATTTTCACCTAACAAGGTCACGGGATTCCCTTCTCCATTTTACATTTGGAGATTTCACTTTTCTACTTTTACAAGAGATAGTCTTTATGACTTCTCTCATTGAGAGCACATAGAAAGTCATCACATAGATGATTTTCATCAAGCAATAGGCTTGGTAAAATGCACCAACAGAGAGAGGCTAGAAATGTTGTTGTAGAAGCCTCTACACCTAAAATAGAGTCTGCTAATCTTGTGCAAAATGAAGAATGGGTGTTTACTATTATATGTAGCTATGACCCATCTTGATGAGTAGTGTATTTCTGTAGTAGAATTGGATGTTTCATACTTTGATAGTGAGACAACCAAACATATTACCTTGCAACATAGCTTCTTTAGTTCACTTGAGCTTGCCCGTATAGGGAATACTATCACATGTGCTAACAACTCCTCTTATCCTATAATGGGAGTTGCTAAGATAATTCAAAATACTATTGATGGTAGTTCATTCCAATTGTTAGATGCTTTGTTTCTTCTAGAAACAAGAAAATATGTTGTTAGTTTCAACATTATCCAAGATTGGCTTGGTTTTCAAATTTGTCGATAACAGATGTACAATTCATGTTCTATCAAATGGTGCCAATTCCTTGTAGGTTGTTGCAGAGCAAAGGAGCATAAGAGAAGAGCCCCAAAATTTTCAAAATAATGGGCATAATTTTTCTTCTTCAAGGTCTTATGGAATTCCCTCAAAACTATGTAAATGCAGTAGAGGAGTCCTCTAAATGCATAATCCCAACTTGTTGTAAAGTAACCCTTGTAAATTAGTAGGAAATTCACGCTTTTTTGTAATAAAGTGCCGGTCTCTTGTGTGAAAGGACCAAACTTAGGGCACATGTATATAAGTCACTTGGTGACTCTTTGTAGACACTTTTTTGCCATTGTGAAGAAGGAGCTCTCCAAAATTTCGAATTTGCCTCTTTCTTGCAGATTTTGATCCTCTTTTTGATCTTGTATGTGTGGGTCATGCGTGGAATGTGTGTGTAGGACTGTTGTCTACCCCTCCCCATTGTTTTTGAGCTACTGTAGTGTGTGTGCGAACTAGTAAGAGTTGTGGCGTGAGTGTGGGTGCTTCTCGCCATTCACCATTTTGGCCATAACTTGAAGCAAAGTTATCAGAATTGAGTGAAACCACTTCTAATAGAAGCCTCTCGTCGTGAGCTTCAAAATGAGTACCCTATTGACTATATTCGGAGTTTGGAGCTAGGAGAAATCCTTGATTTTCTGAAAATTGTTGTAAGAGGTATCGCGACAGACACTTTCAGCATTTCAGAGAGTGTGAGAGGTGGATTAGTCTTTTCTCATGCATACAAGCTTCACCACTTCATTTTTCCATCATGTGTGCACATGTCCCCATACGCTTGGTTAGGTCGTTCGATCGGATTGACATTTAAATGTGTGTTAATTTCCCACTATATGCACTTGTGTTGCAATTGAGGTACAGTCTCATTGGCACGAGTCCTTGAGTCTTCTTGACTCAAGTACACACATTTTTGGCGCCGTTGCCGGGGAACACTAAGCCAAGGTGCCTTCGTGATGGTTAGAGATTGAGTGTGATAGAATCGTACTTGTAGAGGTGAATTTGTCATGTGGCAGGTAGTAAATCACTTCAGCACTTGTTACTTCACATCCCGGAGGTGTGTGTGATAAGTTCTAGGTTTAGGGTTAGTAGGAAGGAAGAGAAAGTGGAGTAAGGGTTAGGTTAGAAGGAGAGGAGAAGTGGAGAGAGGTGAAGTAGGAGTAGGTCGAGACCACCAAAAAAGTCCCAAAAATCACCTAAAATTAGCAAGATTCAAATTCTGTCAAAAAAGGTATAAAAACCAAAAAAATTGGCTCATTTGACACATCACTGAGTTCTGGTATCGTCCGAGAGCTGCGAGTGGTATCGTGTGCAGAGTATCGTGCTGAATAAGCCTTCAACGCTAGGTTTTGAGCTTAAGGTGCAAGCAATATAGTACCAAGGTAAGATTTCACAAAGTTTATCTGACAAAAACACATTGAAAGTGCACAAACGCATGATTAAGTGCGCATTAGGTATCGCGGGGAGGAAAACCGTTTGCTTTTTGAGCTTTCTGGAAAGAGACAGTAGGCTAGGTGTGTGGGGGGTTGAAAGAGAGCAAGGGGGTGCAAAAATTTGTGAAAAATTAGGCTTTTTGGCTTGAGTATCGCGATCTGTTGAGATTTGGTATCGCGATACCAAAACTCCCTTGTATCACGATACTCACCGTGGTATCGTATCGCTAGTATCAGCTCTGGTATCGCGATACCATTTTGGGAGGTGCATACGTAGACAAAATTGGTCACATCTACATTGTGACTGAACTTCATGAGATGATCAATGAAAGGGGAGAGTTAGTGGAACCAGACAACTCCGAAAGAACACACCCTGAAGAGTTAGTGACTACCCCTAGGGGCAGGTCCCGAGTATCACGAGTGTTGAGAGGAGATTTGATACCTCAAGACGACTACTTGTTGGAGGTCTATATGATTCATGGATTAGACTTATTGCTTCAAACAGACTTACCTGCTCCACGAAGAGAAGAAAGCCCCATGACATTTTATGAGCTACAAACCCAGATGATGAAACTAGACTCACATACATGGACAAGGATCAACGGAGAATATTGGCCCGTGAGTGTCTTAGACAGGGCTTGGCTGAGATACATGGGTGCACCTGTATTTCCTCAAAGAGATCAAGCTACCATCTCACAAAATCCTTTTGGAAATCAACAAGACACGGAACATACCACATCAGGACAGACCAGCCAACGAAGTGTGCCCAACCGTACTCATGTACAATTTGCGACTCCAAGAGTGCAAATGCACAATCAGACCCACGCAGGGGTAGGTAATCAGTACAGACCACCAGTAAGACCACGACCACCGGTAGGAGGATAGCCTGGGATACCTCCAATAAGACCGGTTGTCCCAGTCTTCCCTGTAATGGCCAGACCGCCTGAACCGATGAGAAGACTGAGACCTATCCAAGTGGCAAAGTGTGTAAGAAATCACTACGATGGATTGGGGGAACCCTATGATCACATTGCAAAATTTAAACAAGTTCTAAGGGCAGAACAAGTAGATGACTTCTTTGTGCAGTATGAGTCTTTTGGACTCACCCTCACAGGGACGGCTCTAACTTGGTTCCAACTCTTAGATCCAAATCAATTTGGAAACATGGAACAATTCTTTCGAGAATTCATTGGGGAATTCACAAAGAGAGGGATTAAACACAATTCTGCGTCATTAATCCACAGCTTTAAACAAAAACCTAATGAAACTGTGAAGACCGCGGCCAGAAGATTCAATCAGTATGTGGATAGATGCCCAATTGCCGAGAGACCCACACAACAAAAAATGATTTCATTGTTTTTGGATGGACTTACAAAGAGAACTTTAAGAACGCTAGTGTACGTGAAGAGGTTACAAACTTTGAGTGAGTGCCTTCAAGAGTGCATTGATTTGGAGGATAACCTAGCCGAGGATCTCAAAAGTACACCCAACCTCACTAAATCAGAAGATTCAAGGAGCATCATCACATCCAACTCCAGTAACATGGAAGAATTAGCGAAGCTATTAGCAAAGAAACTAGGAGTTCAGGGGCAAAGGGCTTACCAACACCCAGCTCAAAGAGTGCCTATGCTACGGAGATGTAACTTATGTGGAGGAGATCACCCCTCACACTTGTGTGTACGAGGAGGGGCTGGTGCACAACCTATGTATCCATACAACAGGCAGCAACAACAAGGGACTTCTTTGTACTGCCACATAGAACAAAAATACACCAACCACGCTACTGAGAACTGTCCTTTCAATAGGCAAGCACGCCCTTCCCAACCACCGCAGTATCGACCATATGGGCACCTAGGGAGCCGGGTAGAGAGATACCGAGATACAACCCATATCCAACTTCAGCAGGAGCATCAAGGCCATATGAACAGGTGCCATATCCACCACCACAACCTGTGCTAGGACCCCAACTGTCGCAACCTCAGCAAGTAGTACCGGTGAAGTATGCTCAACCGAAAGAGAACTTAGAGAGAGCTATAGTACCAGCATCGACAATGACCAATGTAGAATCAACAAACCCCAGAGATGAACTGCCACCAAGAGATTACCACCCATACGAAGCTAACATGTTAGAATATGAATCTGCATATGATGCGGCTTATTATGGATATGAAGGCTATGATCAGACTTATGGAGCAGAGACCGCCACCTTAATGTGTACGGCTCCTAAAGCACAACCAACCATGAGACCACCCATTAGACCACCTATGCAGAGAGGACCATGCTATAGATGCGGAGGAGACCATTTCATTAGAGAATGCCCTCAACCTTACAACCCTCCACCACCAAGGATTTGGGAAGGATATTGTAGTGATTGCAGAAAGGAAAATCTTTTCAGAGACTGCCCTAAGAATCCGACAAAAACCCAAGATACTACACCAATCAACGTGATTGAGGTCATAGAAGGATCTGGAAGTGATAAGGAGTACGCTGTGCCATTAAAGGCCATTACTAGAGCCCAAACGAAGCAACAAAAAGGAAACAGCCAGAAGAGAAACGAGAGAGCAATAAATTGTAAACCCTAAAATTCAGGTAGTCAAGGATTCTGAGGATCCACCTGAAAATTCCCAAAACACAAAAGTACAAAAATGGAAGGAAAGACGAGAAAAACTCAAAGATAAATGGGCAAGAAATAAGAGTCAAGACAGTAAGAAACAAACCAAAGACTTGAATGAGCATAAAGAACAAAAAACTCAGAAGGAGATCCCTGAGCCACCACGTACTCAAGAGGTAGAGAAGCCAGGATCAATTCTAGCTGACCCAAAGCTAGACGACTTAGACATGTGGTTGAAAGCTTACCAGGCTAGAATTAAAGTGGGCCCAAATATGGAGCAACATGAAAAACTCTACCCTCAAGGGGAATTAGAAAAAGAAAGATTGGCGATATGCAGGAAACTTATAGAGGTAGCACAAGCAACCCTAGAAAAGACTATCCCAATTTTACCAGAGACAAGGATTGCACATGGTCTATACAAAGAATGCATCAAATTCAAGGATAAGGAAACTAGAAAGGAAGATGACCAAGGTGAACGAATAAAAGCACAAGATGAGCCGGTGTCAATGATACCAGACCTAGAAGCAGATTGGCCCAAAGATTTATGGAATAGAATCCGAGAAGAGCAATGGAAGAAGAATGGAGTCAGTCGGCCTCCTTTTGATGAAATAGATGTGGAAGATTGTCAACCCCATCCCAACCTGGAGGAAGTATATGAGGAGGTATCAAGACTCGATAGAGGTAAAGAGGAAACCGTGAGCATTTCAACATTGCCTAATTACATGGGAGAATACGAAAGGGACTCTATAATAATACGAGCACCCATAGTACATGGGAAGGGAAAAGGAAACTCAGAAGAGAGTTCACACAATCTAACAAAACTAAAGAAAACAAAAGTGCAATGCAAACTGACAGTGGAAGAGTTACTTCAACTTAAACCACAATTATGGAGGCAGTTAGCAAACCAATTAGAACCACAACCAGAGAAAGGAGAAACAAAAGGAAACGAAAAGGAAAGCAAATCAACGATACAAATCCCAGTGGATCAAGTGGGGGAATTTAGTGAAGGAGACGAAGGTAATACATGTCTACCTATCACCCACAATGGGTACATGACCAAGGCTATCCTAGACATGGGAGCTGGGGTAGGAATTGCCACCAAGGAGATTTGGGAAAAATGGGGAAAACCTGCCTTACGACCCACGCATATGAAGCTCCAATTGGCAGACGGTCATGTGGAAAGACCCTTAGGAATATTGGAACGAATCAAATTAACCACTTGTGGAGTAGAATTTGAACACACATTAGCCATTTGTAAGTTTGAGAAAGCGAACAACTATGAAATGATATTAGGCTGACCTTTTATGAGACAAATGCGGGTAGTACAAGATTGGGGAAGAGATTCGTTATACCTGCAACATCAAGGAAACACCACCAAGATAAATCTGCACGCGTTTGCCTATCGAGATGTCCCTCCACTACAATGGAACCCTGTACATAGGGAAGAAGATGACCTATCCATTCACAGTGCTGGATCAAGTGATCAGTCTTGGATACATGAGGATGCCCAGTTATGGATGTGTAAAGAAGCCAAGAGAGAGGAGAGTAAAAAACAACTGTGGCCGATAGGACATCCTAACTATCGATCAGTAGAAGACCCTGATTACATGCCTCAAATCTTTCCTGATGAGATCTTCGAGCCGCATGGATGGATGGAAATTTTAGCCACCTTAGATGTGTGCGTAAATGAAGAAGTTTTGACGATGAATGAATGCATAGATGAGGAAGGCTATGATGTAAATCTCTATATGGTGGTTCTTCAAGAAGTAGAAGAAGGAGAAATCTTGGAAAAAGAATGGAAAGAGGAATATGAAAGCATAGAAATGGAACCAGAATTTGACTCCGAAGAAAGCTACCTAAACACTATTCAGAACAAGAAGGAATAGGAACCAACAAAAATCTTAGCAATTGAAGCTGCTCCAGCAATACACAAGCAGAGGGAAGACATGATTAAGGTAGAGCCGGACCCAAATCTTTTTGAAGTTCCTGAACATTTTAAAAAATACGAAGTAGAAGAGAGAAAAGTAGCCATTCAAATGCCTAGACGAGAGGCACGAGACGGAGAAGCGTACGACAACAAAGAACAAACAAAAAAAATTGTTGTAACAGTAGAAGATGGAGAAGAGCGATGCACGTATATTGGAAAAGATGTATCCGAAGAGGAGGAAGCCGAACTCATACACCTTATCCGAGAATACCGAGACGTATTCGCATGGACCTACAAGGATCTCAAAGGTCTAGAACCCACTATTTGTTCCCATCGAATACCAATGACGGCAGACACAAAACCATCCAAACAACGCCCTTATACATATAATGAGGTTTATGCAGCAAAAATTAAGGAAGAAATAGACAAACTACTAGCGGTAGGATTCATATATGAGATAGAACATACCGAATGGGTATCACCATTAGTAGTGGTGCCTAAGAAAAATGGAAAACTGAGAGTGTGCATCAACTTGAAAAAGGTGAATGCAGCCACCATACGTGATAGCTACCCCTTACCCATCACGGACCATCTACTGGAGAGGGTAGCCGGAAAGGAGGTCCATAGCTTCTTGGATGGATTCTCGGGATACAATGAAGTAGCTATTGCAACTGAGGATCAACATAAGGCCGCATTCGCAACCGAATGGGGAGTTTATGCTTTTCGAGCGATGCCTTTTGGACTCACTAATGCACTTGCTACTTTCCAACGATTGATGTGTCATGTTTTCAAGGAATTTCTGAAAAGAAGCATGGAAGTATATGTAGATCACCTTTGCACGTACTCCAATCAAAGATGCAATCACATCCCCGAGTTAAGGAAGATATTCAATAAATGTAGACAGTATAGAGTCTGTTTAAACCCTGAGATGTGTCTTCATGGTGAGACAAGGGAAAATCTTAGGACACATAGTCTCAAGAAATGGAATATCTATAGATGAGGACGAAATTAAAGTCATCGTAGACCTACCAAGACCTAAGAATGCAAAGGAAGTGCAAGCCTTTATGGGACATTGTGGATATTATCGTAGGTTTATTCACATGTATGCCATAATAGCAAAACCCTTGTATGGTCTCTTGACTCAATTTACTTGGACAGAAGAGTGCGAGAAGGCATTCAACGAGCTGAAAAAGAGGTTTAGCACAGCCCCAATTCTAAAATCACCCAACTGGAACAAGCCTTTTCATATTCATGTTGATGCTTCTAACTATGCCATTAGATGTATCCTAGCCCAACCAGCTGATGAAGGGAAGCTTGATCATCCAATTGCCTATGCTAGTAGACAACTGAATCAAGCGGAATGAAATTATACCACTACTGAATGAGAAGGGTTAGGAATTGTATACGCAGTGAAGAAATTCAGACACTACCTCTTAGCCAACAAGTTCAAGTTCTTCATAGATCATCAGGCTTTACTGTACTTAGTCAATAAGCCTTGTAACACGGGAAGGTTAGTACGATGGTTCTTACTACTAATGGAGTTCGACTTTGAAGTGGTAGTAAAGAAGGGAAACACTCATGTAAGAGCAGACCACCTTTCTAGGTTAACACATGGAGAACCACCAAATGGAGTGCCCGATGATCTGCCAGATACTTATTTATTTAACCTAGAAGTATGTCCAAAGTGGGCAGAGAGACTAATTCCTATACTCACCCATGGCCCACAACACTCAATCAACAGGAATAGCAAAAAGGAAATTCTCCAATCAAGGAATTTACACATTATTGCTGGAAGTGTGTACTTTAAGGAACCCAATGGAGTATTACTCAGATGTGTCGAGGAGGAGGAACAAAAGCAACTAATTGAGCAAGCACATGTGAACAAATGGAGAACACACCAAGGGATTCATGGAACAATTCGAGAATTAAAAAGATTAGGGGTGCACTGGCCTGACATGCCCAAGGATGTCCATGACTATGTGAGTAATTGTGCCGAATGTCGGGAGACCGACCCGGAAGATCATATGTCCATACCTTTTTCAACCATAGCGCCCAATTGGAGTAAGACACTAGTTAAATTCTTAAAGACAAAAGAGCATGAGGCAGGAGCTAGTTTGTCAAGAAAACGATCCCTAGAAGAAATGAACAAGGACTATATACTCATGGGGAAGCAATTGTTTAGGCGAGGAAAAGACAACCAACTCTAATTATGTGTGCACGAAGGAGAATATCTACCCATATTAGAGATGGCACATGCGGGTGCTGCGAGAGGTCATTTCTCAGCTGAGAGAACTGTCAAAATGATTCTCTTTGCAGCCTTGTGGTGGCCAACTCTAGATATGGATGTTGAAACGTATGTACGAAGCTGCGAGACATGCCAGAGAGCAAAATACCCAATTCGGAGAGATGACATGCCTTTAAGACCCATGGTCTATGCAAGAGCATTCTCAAAATGGGATATTGACTTCATAGGACCTATCAATCCACCGGCCAAAGGATCACATGCGGAGTACATCATAGTGGCCACTGATTACTTGACCAAATGTGTAGAAGCAAAAGCCACTAGAAAGAATGATGCTCAAACTACCGCCAAGTTTCTCTTTGAGCATATTTTCACCCGTTTTGGATTACCAATCGAGATTGTGAGTGATCGGGGAACGCACTTCCTCAATGAAGTAATCAAGTTGCTAATGAATGAGTTTTTAGTGATTCATAAAAAATCAGCCCCATACCATCCCCAAGCCAATGGACAAGCTGAAAGTTCCAACAAGGTACTATATACAGTATTGACAAAGATTGTCAATAATGGAAGGTCTGATTGGGACAAACAATTGCATCATGCAATTTGGGCCTTCCGGGTTGCATATAAAACGGCTATTGGAACTACCCCATTCAACTTGGTGTATGGGTAGAATGCAATCTTGCCAATTCATTTTTTAGTGCCGACATTGAAAGTGGCCCAACAGTATGAGTGGAATGGACATGAATTATCCCAACAATTGGACCAAATCGGAAAGCTACATGAAACTAGGTTACAAGCAGTAGCAGGAATCTATGCAGCTAAAAGGAGACAAAAGGCATATTATGATGCACATATAAAAGACAAGGGACTTAAAGAGGGAGACTTAGTCTTGGTGTACACTTTAAAACAACATGCCAAGAAGTTACAAAAACATGGATATGGACCCTTGATCATAAATCGAATCTCGACAGGTGGTGCAGTTAATCTAGCCACCCTAGATGGAGATATCCTTCCTAACTACATCAACGGATGTAGAGTGAGACGATTCACTGAGCCTTTGACTGATCAAATGCTAGCACGTCTAGTAGGAGCCCAAAATAGGAAGAGGGAGGAGGAGCGAATTAGAGAGATAGCTCGGCAAGAAGCATTGGAATGCATTAGGAAACGAAAAGAATGGATTAGGCAACGAGATGAATGCTATCCCCACGGAGAGGAGCCTATCCCTATGGCTAATTACCAAGTCCATAATCCTGATACGACGGGTGTGTGCAAGACACAACCTTACCTAAACCTTGGGATTGGCCAGACAGAGTACAAGTTGATAGACACTTTGATAGACTCAGGAGCAGGACTTAGTTGCATACGAAATAGGGTCGTAAAAGATCTTCAACTGAGTATGAATTCCACAAAAGCCCGATTGATAGGAATTGGAGGACAAACTCTAGACTGCATTGGAACAAAAATGTACTCCTCCACCTAGGAAATTCCTCTATAGAACAAAGAGTCTTAGTGTGCAAAGATGAGGATTTAATGGAAGACTTAATTCTAGGACAAGACTGGATCATTGAGAATGAGGTGTGCCTTAATCTAGCTCAAGGCTATATTTCGACGAAAATAGGGCATAAGGAGATTTTCAGTTTATTAGGAGAGAAGCCTTTTAATTCAACCAAAAATAGTCGAGCGTTCGGAGAGCTTCCAAGAAAAGACACTGAAGAATGATCCTGGTGCGAATATCTCCAAAACCAATCTAGAAGCGGCAGAAACTCCAAGTCCAATGATGTCCGCAGCAGAGTCAAAATCATCCCATTCAGTCGAGGCAAAGCCAGCCACAAAGGAAACCAACTCTCCTGGACATCATCAACTAGACAAAAGATCACCATATTGGAAAACAACCAGTAGATACGTGTATCAAGGAAAGGACAAATACAAGTGGGTATGCAAAGATCAGGTGCAAAACAAAAAAAAGTCAGCATCCACAGAAATCAAAAAGTCAACTACACCAAAGTCCACACCAACAGGACTCTTGCAAGTTTGGATCCCCAAGTCTTTGATTGAAGCTCAGAGAGCATGACAACAGATATGGATTCCCAAGAAGGTCACACAAGCAGCGAAGCAAGCAATAAGCACTCAGGCGGATGCAATACATAAGAAAAAGCGAATGACACAACCACATCAGATTCGTCATAGAAACCAGAAAAGAACCGTCTGTACTAATAGAACACTTAAGGAAACAAAGAGAACACATGAAGGCCAAAGAATCAAAGAAACCAAACGACATCTCTCAGTGGTCACGAAATGGATTTGGAAACCCAAGCAACTGTAAGGAGTGGACAATCTAAACAACAGAGATCCCCAATGCACTCATGAAGCTTCTGCTGCACCTCAAGTATGCATAATAGGGCCACAATACGAGGCCAAGCATTCGGCACATGATGTACATTCTAAAACTAGTGGTGCACTTTCTCCAAGTGAGATTAGGTCGTAGCTTCAACTCTCTTAGGAATGAACATATTGTGGACTTAAATAAATGCTTCGGCTAAACTAACGCTTGTTTTCTTTCAGGATAAAAAATAAAAAATGTGGTAAGAGATCTCACCTATAGAACCATGGGAAACAGAGTGATGCGCGACAACAACACACTGCAATGCACTACACTACTGGCTATACTTCCTTTCAAGCTAATGCACTTTTAATTACAAGTGCAGATGGCTTCTGAAGACTCGGAGGCTAGGATCCAGGAGGAGGTGCAGGAATTCCCTCCCCAAAGTCTCACGAAAGCCAAGGGGCATTGGTTTAGAGATGAGCAACCAGTAGGCGAGTATCTCTTCTTGGCGAACATAAAGATCATGGACACAGAGCATCACTTTCCGATTATGTCCCAGGACTTCAGAGTATTACATGAACTACCCTCCACCATCGACATAATGAAGAAAGCAGGAATTCACAAGTATTTTGAATTGCCCATATATAAAACTGACTTCCAAAGATGCACGCAAGTCATGAACAGCCTACAGCCAGCCTCAAGCCGGATGACCACACCACACATATTGATCAAAGTATCACAAGTGAGAATGTAGAAGAAGGTACGCATACTATAAAACTTAATGGAACTTCCAACATTCAAATCAAGGAGGCCACACCACCTGGTAAGAAGTCTATGAAGATACCAAAGAAGGAGACTCAGAAAGAAAAAAATGAAGATGAAGAACCCTTCCATGCCTATCAGAGTCATGGCAGAACCCTCCCCTATGGATGTCACATTTCAAGGGAGTGCCACAAAAGCTATTGAAGTGGATAAAGAAGACGAAGAACCACAAGTACAGCTACAAATTAGACAACCACACAACGAAACAATCCAGGTGGAGTAGGGAAGAGATGTGCGAACAGGCAAAGCTCCAAGCATGCCAAGAACACTTCAAACCTAAACGCACGTCTGGTGGCTTATGAAACGAGTTTCTTTGCGGATCATCGATAAGCCCCAGAAGACGGAGTCAAGTCCCAGCAGTGAAAAGAATTCATGATTTGTCACGCTAATCTGCTGAATCAACGAGAGCAAACGGCCATCCAAATATACACACGTTGCCACAAAAAGCCTGTCGGGGAAGACAGAGTTCAGGAGGTGGGACGTGTAGAGGGACAATCAAGCAAAAAGAAAAGAAGAAGGAAATCAAAGTCCAAAACTGCTCAATAAAGATCAAAAGAACCACTTTCTGCAAGAAGCCCCACAGGGGTGCAACACCCATCTCTGCACAGAGCCCCGTAGGGGCACACACACACCAAGGAAAGCACGCAGCTGGAAAGAGGAACGAGGGCCAACAAGTATCCATGAAGAAGTGCAAAAAGATATCAGGCGGTTCCATAGCCACGAGGGTGCTTCAACCTCTTGAGCAACAGAAGGTTCAGATCAAGGCTTAAGAGCTACATCCTCATATGTCTACTAATGGCGTGCGTGGCAACCCGATTTAACAGGCAAACCAAATGCATCAGGCCTAGAGGATGTCAAGACAAATATCATACAGGGCCATTAAAACGTAATGCTAGTCGAACAGACAGGCAAAACTGACCAAGGGTTGCATGTGCGGAAAGAAAGTAAAGAGGCCTCAGTAAGACAGCAGGGTCCGATGTGTGCAACCAGGACAAATCAGAGGACCACTAAAATGTAATGCAAGACTAATGAAGAGGAAGAGCCGACCAAGAGATGCGGGCGGATGACAAGAGGTAGATAAGAACAAAAGCCTGTCAAGGGATGACAGAAACAAAGAGGGGGAGAGTGTTGCAGAGCAAAGGAGCATAAGAGAAGAGCCCCAAAATTTTCAAAATAATGGGCATAATTTTTCTTCTTCGAGGTCTTATGGAATTCCCTCAAAACTATGTAAATGCAATAGAGGAGTCCTCTAAATGCATAATCCCAACTTGTTGTAAAGTAACCCTTGTAAATTAGTAGGAAATTCACCCTTTTTTGTAATAAAGTGCCGGTCTCTTGTGTGAAAGGACCAAACTTAGGGCACATGTATATAAGTCACTTAGTGACTCTTTGTAGACACTTTTCTGCCATTGTGAAGAAGGAGCTCTCCAAAATTTCGAATTTGCCTCTTTCTTGCACATTTTGATCCTCTTTTTTATCTTGTATGTGTGGGTAATGCGTGGAATGTGTGTGTAGGATTGTTGTCTACCCCTCCCCATTGTTTTTGAGCTATTGTAGTGTGTGTGCGAACTAGTAGGAGTTGTGGCGTGAGTGTGGGTGCTTCCCGCTATTCACCATTTTGGCCATAAATTGAAGCAGAGTTATCAGAATCGAGTCACTTGTAATAGAAGCGTCTTGTCGAGAGCTTCGAAATGAGTAGCCTATTGACTATATTCGGAGTTTGAAGCTGGGAGAAATCCTTGATTTTCTGAAAACTGCTGTAAGAGGTATCACGACAGACACTTTCAGCATTTCAGAGAGTGTGAGAGGTGGATTAGTCTTTTCTCATGCATGCAAGCTTCACCACTTCATTTTTCCATCATGTGTGCACATGTCCCCATACGCTTGGTTAGGTCGTTCGATCGGATTGACATTTAAATGTGTGTTAATTTCCCACTATATGCACTTGTGTTGCAATTGAGGTACAGTCTCATTGGCACGAGTCCTTGAGTCTTCTTGACTCAAGTACACATAGGTGCAACACTAAGCAAGGTTTTGATGGCGGTCATCCTTGGCCACATGTGAGAAAGTTTCTTCATAGTCTATGCCATGTGTTTGAGCACATCCTTTAGCAACCAACCTAGCTTTGTACACTCAAATAGATCCATCAAAATCCCTTTTCAACTTATACACCCATTTGCAACCTATAACCTTTGTTTTGGTTTGCATAGGAACCAACTGCCATGTGTCCATCTCTTCTAGAGCTTGAATTTCCTCTTTCATGGATTTCTCCTAATAAGGGTTACCTTTGGCTTCTTCATAAATTGATGGTTCTTCTAAAGCTGAATCTTTGGTCGAATAGATGGTATCTCTGGTTACAAATTTAGAGTCATAGCCAAACCTTTTAGATTTTCTTCTTTTTTGTGTTGATCTTCTACGAGT
Organism: Ceratopteris richardii; assembly: GCA_020310875.1. Classification (NCBI taxonomy): domain Eukaryota; kingdom Viridiplantae; phylum Streptophyta; class Polypodiopsida; order Polypodiales; family Pteridaceae; genus Ceratopteris; species Ceratopteris richardii. The sequence continues at coordinate 85,189,112 of CM035420.1, forward strand.
ATGTCTAGAACATTATCCACATTCTTCCATTTTTTTCCTTCCCTCTAAACTTCTTAAGTTTGTAATCTCTTTCCTTCTCATCTTGTTGTTCTTTTGATTCACTTCTAGAGTCCTACGCTTGTGCATCATGCTTATTTTCCATTGGAAGAAAAATTGTATCAAGATCATAGGATAGCTTTACTTTTTGCTTGTCTTCTTTATACCATGACATGTGTTCTTCAAATACAACATCCTTGCTTGTAGTGAATTTCTTTTTGGTTGGATTGTAAAAGTTGTAGCCCATTTTTGTTAAATCATATCCAATGAACACAATCTTGGTTGCTCTCTCGTCTAGTTTTCTTATGATTTGTGAGGGTATATGCACATATGCTAAACACCCATAGACTTTGGAATGGCCTAGACTTGGCTTCTTGCCATTCCAAGCTTCATAGGGAGTCATACTTTGAAGTTATTTGGATGGTAATCTATTGAGAAGTTATGTATAGATTTTTCTTTTGCCCATTGGAAATGTGGTAGCTTCTTTTCTCCAAGAATTGTCCTTGTTATCCAAACTAGGGTTTTGCTCTTTCTCTCACCAACACCATTTTGTTGAGGTGAGTAGCTAGTAGTGACCTCCCTCTTAATACCTTTCTCTTGAAAATACTCATGAAAGTGCTTGGCAAAGTATTTTCCCCCTCCATCAGATCTAAGATTCTTGAATTACATGCATTTGTAGTTCTCTACATGTGTTAAACACCTTTTGAAGCAATCAAACACTTCAATTTTATTTTTCATAAAGTATAAAATTGTCCATCTACTCTAATCATAAAAAAAAGATACATAATACCTTGAGCCTACTAATGATGGTCCTTTACTTGGTCCCCACACATCTGTGTACTAAGTCTAAGAGATTGTTGTGGATGTACCCTTTTCTATGGTAAGGTTGTCATCGTGATTTTCCAATTTTACAAGCATCACATCTATTGATCATATGTTGTTTTAAGATGTTTGGAAACCCTAGAACACGTTGATCTTTGCATATATACTTGAGTGTTCTTTCATTCACATGAGAAATTCTTTTTATGCCATACCTCTAGCTCACTTAGGGTTTGAGACCAAAAGTTATATAGAGCTACATTTTTGGTTTCTCCCACTTCAAGTGTGAAGAGCCTACCATGCTTCTCACCTCTCACTATCTTCTTGAAGCCTTGACATGGATCTTCCACATAAGCTCCATGTTGAGTGAACCTAACTTGCAAGGCTTTTTCTACTATTTGGCCTACAATTATTAGGTTTTTGGTGATAGTTGGTACATAGAGAATCTTACTAAAAATGTTTGTTCTACCATTAGATGCTTTGACAATTCCAATCCTTTCCATATTGTGGTTAATATCATCCCCTATTTATACTTCTTGCTTGTGCTTAGGCTTCTCCAAGTTTGATAGGAGACCAACATTGCCTGCAACATGTTTTGAACAACCTGAATTTATATAGACAAAATGCTCATTCCCTTTACCATCTTTATGTCTCAAGCTCATTAGTAGCAATGAAATGTCATGTGGTTGATCCCTTGAATAGTTGTTGTAGTCTCTTTTGGTTTTTTTTTCTATTGTTGTTGTAGTTTTGTCCACCATTGCCTCTTTTATTTACAAATCTACTTCTACCTCCTCATTTCTGTGTTCTTCCATTGAACCAACAATTTTGAGTAGGATGCTTGGAATTATTATAGATGGTGCAAGGCTGAACTTCTTCTCCTTTAGACTTGTTTTGCTTTGCTCCTTTCTTCTTTCCCTTTCATTTGATTTTGCTTGCACAGTTGTCTTTAGAAACATCTTCATCATCATCATCCTCCTTCTCCTTCCCTTTGTTCTTCTTGTCATTTTTATCTTTATAAAGAGCAGTTGTGGAGTTGCCTTGGAAGTAGTTACCCCATTGTTGGCTTCTTGTTGAAACATTGTCCAAGAAATATGTTGAAGTGAGGTGTCTGCACATCCATGATGTGGCCATAAGTAGTAGTGAATGATTGCCATTTCATATCATTCATTACTCCATTTAGGATTTACCTCATAATGGTTTCAACTTCAACTAGATCTCCAATTGAAGATAACTAATCTACAACCTCCTTGAATTTGGTGAAAAAATCTATGATTTTTTGTTTAGGTGTCTTCTTCATTTGCTTGAATTCATTCCACAAATGATTCTTCCTTGCCTTAATGCTAGCAAAGAAGAATGTCTCAAGTGTGTCCCAAGTTTCTTGTTATGTTTTGCAACTTTTAATGTGTGGAAGAAAGAAATTCGAGATAGATCTTAAGATATAAGACGTGCCTTGAGCATCTCTTGCACACCATACTGTGAGCTTCTCAATCTCTTCTTGTGTAGGTCCTCCTTTCGATCTTGGTGTATGTATGACTTCATCAACATTTACTACTACATAAAGGTTTCTTCCTTGTAAATAAGCTTCCATCTTGATTTGGCAAGCAATATAGTTGTTCCTATCAAGCTTCTTGATTATGGAATGGAATCCATCTCCAATCTTGAATATTATTTCTCATATACTATTAAAAGTGCTTAAGAGAAAAAGAATGGATGCAATGTGCAACTTAGAGTGATGAGGTTTGATTCATCTCTCCAATACAAAATCAACCTATTATCACTTGGAGAGTTTGTTTCACTTTATAAAATTCTATTTAGTGCAATTAAACACCCTATGTAATTTGAATCATCATAATGAATGACTTGTTACAAAAAAAGTTGTATACTTGAGAAGTGACTGTGAGAAAGCTTCTATTGATATAAGGAAAGTTCAATTTCAAAGACTTAGTGCTCTTAGCCTGATTACAATTGTTCTCTTTCCTTGAAGAAGACATTTTCCAATAGTGTAGAGACTCTATTGTACACATGAATTAGAATTATAGACAAAACATGCATTGATAATGAGCTTAACATTAACAAGGGGTCACCCTGACTTTTAAGGGAATAGCACGAACATACCCGGATGCAAAGAAATTGCTCTAGCACAGAGTAGATGAATCCAAGTTGTAAGAATCTATCTCTACAAAACTTCTAAGGTGGAGAAGATGACTCAGAGAAGAAGGGCAATGAGCAAGATGTTGATGTAACTTGAATGTATATTCATCTATCATATATAACAAGTGAGTAGAGTGTTCAAATATAATCATTCATCTCTTCGTGAGATTCTCCATGACTCTTAACAACATAATGAATTCAATATACCTCAGGGGATGAATTAGTTGTGATTCATTTCTTTTTCCCTACAATCTAGCAAATGAGGATTTCAAATTCAAACTTGATTTGAAATGTTGGTTGGATACAAAACTTTTGGCCTACAGATTTTAGGTCTTTTACATTCATCCTTTAATAAGGTAAAGGATTGGAATTCATAAATAAGATATGTTATGAAGTCTCATGAACCACCAAAAGACTACAGTTCACTTCAAAAATGAACTTGATTTATTTTTGACAAATTATTTTTCCTACAAAGCTTGTTGTTCTAACAATGTCTACCTCTAGTCTTTGTGATGAGGTTGAGTCTATTTATTTTGATGAAGCACCAAATTCAAAAAATTGGATGGTTGCTATGCAATCAAAATGTGATGCTAGTGTGAAAGGTACTTGCATTTCATGTGATTTGCCTCTAAGCAAAAAGGCCATTGGCACTAAATGGAGTTCCAAACTGAAACATAAGCTTGATGAAATAGGTGACACATATAAGGCTAGGCTTGCTTACAAAGCGTATGCTCAAGAAAGAGGCATTGAATTGATGAGGCCTTGACTCCCACATGCTAAATGAGCATTGTTTGTAGTATTTTTGCATTTGTAGATCATCATCATTGGAATGTACATGAATTGGACTTTAAATCTGCATTTCGGATTTGTGACATACATCAAGGTGTATGTATTGCAGCCCCATGGTTGTGTGTAGAAATAGCATGAAAACAAAGTGTACAGATGGTTTGAAGCAAGCACCACATGTGGTATGGAAAGGTGCATGCCTACTTGATTGCACATGTTTTTGAGAATAGTTAAACTAAGAGCACATTATATGTTAGGCATGCAAATGATGCACTTCTAATCATTGTTGTATATGTTGATGACACGATGCTCATTGGATCTAATGAGAAGAATATTTTTGAGCTCATGGCTGATTTGTATGCCTCTTAAAAGGTGTTAGATTTGAGAAATTTGCATCGTTATTTGGGCATTCAGTTTATACAAGTTGATGGAAGAATAACTTTGTGTCAAACAAAATATATTGACACATTATTGCATCACTTTGGCCTTGAAGATTACATACCTATTTCCACTCCCATGGAAAAAGGTTTATGATTGAGTCTTCATGATGCTTGAGATGCATTTGATGTTTCTCTCTATCAGTAGGCTATTGGATGCTTGATTAACTTGTGTATAATGCAACCTGATAATCAATTTGCTTTCTCTCAGATGAGCATGTTTATGTATTGCCTAGGTGTCAAACATTGCCAGGTGGCCAAGCACATCTTTGGGTAGTTGAATGGTACTTGACTACAAGAATTGTTTTATCTAAAACGACTATCATTACCGCTAGATTTACATGCTTTTTGTGGGTCACACTAGGCAGTTTACTATGACACTCATGTGTCCAGTAGTGGTTTTTTATTCATGCTTGGTAGTTCATGCATCTCATGGTTGAGCAAGAAGTGGCCTATTATGGCCACTTCTATTTGTGAGGTTGAGTATAAGGAAGCTTTCATAATGATTGTTGTTGTTGTTGTTGTTGTGTGTGTGTGTGGCTCATATGTCTTTTGTCTGATTTGGGTGTTGGTTAGTACTCTACGACCACCATCTTCACTAATAGCCAACGTGCATTGGTAGTTGTGAGTAACCGTATGATCCACACTTGCAAAAAGCACATTGAGGTGCACTATCATTATCTTAGGGAGAGGTTCTCTATTGTCAGTTTGGCTTATGTGCCCAAAAAATATAATGTTGAAAAACTTTTCACAAAGACTCTACCTAGGGAGAAGTTTGAAGCTTTTCACAAAGCTTTGGATTTACTTCCTTTTTTGGATTGATCTCTTTCCACATAGCTTGGCACTTCCTTATACATCAGTGCTAGCTCCTTGCTCAGCGTATCACAACTAAGGGGGATTTGTTGATATATTTGTGTAGTGATGTGTATGAACTCACGTAGCACTACCGAGGCACTTTTTTCCCTCTTTACAAAGTTATTTACCCTAGTTTGTATATATACCTATAACCCTAATGGACCACTTATCTTTCTACATTCACTTGGTAATACATTTTGTATTGTGTTGTGCTCCAACATTTGTCTTCTTCTTCTTTGAGTTGTTTGCGTGTTTTCATAGACCTCAAAGTTAACTGCAACTATATATATATATATATATATATATATATATATATATATATATATATATATATATATATATATATATATATATATATATATATATATATATATATATATATATATATATATATATATATATATATATATGTATATGTATGTGTGTGTGTGTGTTATGAATATAAAATATAAAAAGTTAAAATATATAAATATAAAATATATATTTATACATATGTACGTATGTGTATATATGGATGCTTGAATATATGTATGTATGTATGTATGCATGCATGCATGTATGTATGCATATATGTATTTCTGTATGTGTGTATGTATGCATGTATGTATGTATATAATGAGCATGAAAGAGCTACTGTGCACTCTAACCTCATGAGTTATCATGTGGATGATGTGGACATTAATTGGATTCATACATGACGATAGAGTAGGGTTTGTTGACTACATTTATACATTCGAGGGTATTTATGATAAAGAAAATTATATGAGAAGTAAGATACTAAGAAGGAGGAGGATTCCAGTATATATGTAGGTAACATATATATGGTGTATATGTATGTTCGCCTGTATGTGTGTGTTGTTTTTGAACGTCAAGCCCCAACCCCTAGTCTCCGACCAATACGATCAAAGTACAAGAAGTATGATTTCTATATCCCCACCATACTAATTAGCTCAAACTCAAATCTGTTACTAATTAACATTTGATTTCTAAGTGAATGTTCATTTATCAACTAGAACCACTTGTATGAGTCAGGATGATGTATTTCCCACGTATATTTCACTTGCTTGTTGTGTTCTCTATTTCTATTAAATAAGAGAAACAAGCCAATGCTTTAGCTAGCCCCTTCCCTAGTTCCATCTAAAGTTTGATGTGTTAGATACTAAATCACCTACCTAGATATAAGTGGTTACTAGTAAATCTCCTAGCTCATACATCATTCATGTGTTTATTCAACTTGCATCACTTTTCTAATATAGTACTCCAAACTTGAATTAACTCTCGGGGTTCAATTCCTTGGAATTTGGGACTACTGATGATAACATTGAGCATAGGCCAATGTCAAGTAATCAAAAGTTTCATATATCCCCACAAGAGATGAAAGTAGCTCACTTTTTCATCTTTGATTAATATGATCATTAATCTACAAAGGTATAATATATATAGTTTGTGAGCGTCACACTACCTTCTAGCTGCCTGGGGACTATTGGAATAACTCCCAGAAGTGGTATAAGAAGAAAATTGTTATTATTATGCATGTGGGCAATCAAGAAAAAAGGACAAGAAAACCATTACAATAAGTGGAACTATTGGAAATCAAAGGAAGATGTGCATATGTTGCAGAGGAAAAGAATAAGTAGACAAAAGAAGAGAACAAGAGCAAGGCCACACATTTTTTGATCTAAAGCCAATCTAATTTTCATAAATTCCATCATGAAACACTAAAAAGCCTTGTAAATGCACTAGAGGAGTCCTCTAGATGCATACTCTTTGAAGATTGTAACAATATCCTTGTACAATAGTAGGAGTTTGAATATTTTTAGAGAAAGTGCCGGTATCTTGTGTGAAAGAAACAAAAGTAGAACACATGTATATAAGTCACTTTGTGACTCACTTGTAAAGACTTTTAAGCCATAATAAAGAACTAACTTTTGAAATTGAATTTCGATTCTTCTTGCTTATGTATCTTCGTCTTGTGAGCTTCTATGTGTGCTTGAGGCATGGAGCATATGCTTGGAGGTGTTGTCTACCTCTTCCCCATCTCTTTTCACTAGTATCATGTGTGTGAAAAGTGTACGGAATCATTAGGTGTAAGTAGGTGATTCTTGATAGTCAACTTTTTGGGCATAACTTGGAGTAGAGTGGTCCAATCAAGCTAAAAATACTAGCATTTGATGCATGTCATCGAGAGCTTCAAAAAATCTCATTATTCATTATATTTCAATATCAGAGCTAGGAGATATCACTTGCTTTGTATTTGGTGATGCACCAAGTATTGTGATACACACTTGGATGTAGGAGGTGTCCTGTGAGGTGGATACTCACTCATCCATACATCACATGACTCTTTCCCACATCTACCATCATTAAAGCACATGTTTCTATGCACTTGAATGAGTCATACTCTTGGTTGGATAATTTAGTGTGTGCATCAAACCACCACTATATGCACGTTTTGGACATGTGAGGACTCTCTAGACTCACTTGTCATGAGTGCATAGGACTTTCTGAACTTAACACACATGTTTTTGGCACTATTTCCAGTGATGAGGACCTAAGTCAAGGTGCTTACATGATGATTAGTGTCATTGTAAAGATAGTAAAAGAGAAGAAGAAATTCAGTATCTTGGCAAGTCATCAATCAATTTCACTTTTTTTCTCATACATATAGTGTGTGTGTCTGTGTAACAAGTTTTCCAGGGTTAGGTTACGAGAGGAGAATCTCGTGTTAGGATTTAGGTAAAAGAGGTTTGTAGTAGGTTAGGATACCCAATATCACAAAAAATAAACAAATTACATTTCCCCAAAATCAATGATCTTGATTAGTGACAAAAACCAAATTACAACATCTGAATTCATTTACAAGAGCATAAGTATCCTGGAGAGAACTAGCAATAATCAATATTTTCTAAGAAGGTTTCACCTAGAACTCAACCTACAATGTGAGTTTGAGGCCAAAAATTAAGAGAAAGATTTATTGAAGGGGGCACTATACATTGAAGGTATCTTATTCATTCATGATTTTTGGTGCAAGAAAATCCAAGCCTATACACTTGGATAATTAGCATGTATTCCATATAATCACATATGATCATTCCCTTGTAAAATCAATTACTTTTACCCACGTAAAAGTGCATATGTTAGATGCACCAATTCCATGAGGAGTTAGATGGAATCAAATCTCAGGTTACTTGATGAGAGAGTAATCCTCTAGTTTAGGACTTACTTTTAGGTGAGAATTTGAATTTTAATTCAAAGATTAGCTCCAACTTAAACTGTAAAAGAGGATCAAAAGACTTGCGAAAGAGAGAAATTAGCAGAGCCCAATTATGAGATCATTTTGAGAGGTACTTGCATGATTCGTGTGCTTATCTCATAGCCACTTGAATACCCTCACATTGTGCAATTGAACATTGCCAATGATATTGTATTACTATGTGATTTAATGCATATACATTGATCATATCTCTACCTCTCTTCTCTACTATGACCATCTCAGAACAGTGAACTTCTGAGAGCTTGTTCTCAGTACATGGTAGATCATTTGATGTCATTTAAAGCACTATAGAATCATCATATTGTCTACTTTATAGCTACAAAGTTTCATTGTTATTTCTTCACTAAATCATGAGATATCTTCATATCATTACTCTCTGGTCTGTAGTCTGAAGCACCCTGAAAATATCAGACAAGTCCTATAACTTGCTAAGAATCATTCTCAGTGTGTCCTCCATCTTTTTTATTGAAATAAATCATGATTGGTAGCTATATACTTTAATTAGATACCACCAAAAGTAATTTGGCTAATTGCTATTAGGTTGAGAGCACTGTTCATTCTACTGAACATGTGTAGAGACTAAAATAGCAAGTATATGATCTTGGATTAACTTCCTACTCTTTTTTTTTATCCATTGATTATTGGATCATGTTCCAAATCACATAAATGATTATTTATGATCATTAGGAAGTTAAAGAGGACTACTACACTCTCAAACACTTGTTCTTTGCTAGTGTGAAGCAGGGTTTTGCAGCATCACTTCATTTCCGAAGACTATCCATCTCCCCCAAGAATGGTATCAGAGCAACAACAAGAAAGTTGGGAGATGGATTTCCATTGTTTATTGACAAATTGGACAGAAGCAACTATCTAGCATGGTCACTAAGGATGCAAGCCTACCTCCAAGGAAGATGTTTATATGGATACATCTCTAGAGATGAAGAAATGCCAACATTTAGGAGCAAACATCAACCCACAAGGGAAGAACAACAAAGGTTGACCACATGGTGTGCAAATGATGCTCTTGCCAGGTCTCATCTACTTAACTCAATGTCTGATTTCTTATTACCTCACATTAGTATTTGCAAGACCTCCCAAGAGAATTTGGAAGTACTTTCTTCATACTTCTTATCAAATAGAAGAACTAGGAAGGACCAGCTATGGATGGAGTTTACAACCCTGAAAAAGCAACCAAAGAAAAGTGTAGCTAATTATGTAACCAAGATAAAGGACGTGGTCGACCAGCTTGCAAGCATTGGAGAAGAGATAGAAGAAGAACATATAGTAATGTAGATCATAAATAGCATCAAAGCTAATGATAAGTGTGAGTCCACCACATCAATGATCTTTATATGGATATGCAAATACCTGACCTCAACACATTGATATCTTCACCCATGAAACAAAGCTCAACAAGAATGGAGACTAGTCTAGAGATAATCAATTTTCTACCCTTTATATAGATAGAAATAAAAGTAAGGATAAAGGTAAAGTAAAAAAGAATGAAGAAGAGGCTAGTACCTCTCAAGTGAACTTCATAGGTAGAGGAAGAGGTACTAGAGGAAGGGGCAGAGGAGGAAACCAAGGCAGGGGGAGATCTTACAACACTTCACCTTGCAATATTTGTGGCCTAACCAATCACACCATAGAAGAATGCTTCAAGAACACAAGGAATCAAAGGGGAAGACGCTTCGATAGAGGGAGCTATGGACAATCCAGAGGCAAGTTCGACAATGGAGGAAGTAATTACCATCACAACTACAATCAATGTTACAACAACAACAACAACAAGAACAACTAAGGAGGTTTCAGAGGTAGAAGAGATTATAACAACTACACAAAAGACCAATAGGATTCATTACTGATCATGAACATGATATCCAAGCAAGGGAAAGATGATGAACACATTTTCTAGATTGATTCTAGTTGTTCTAATCATGTGGCTAGAAATGTAGCATTGCTATCTGATCTTGAAGAACCTTAAGGGAAGCATGAAGTGCAAACACGTTACGACACTAGACACTCTGTTAAGAAAATTGGAAATATCAAGGCTTTTTATGGTAACATGAACCTCTTAAGTAAAGTTTCCAACCATAACAAAAATCCTAATCAATATTGGGCAGATTGTTGAGAATGGCTTAGAGGTCAAATTCACAAGGCATGGAGCATATGTGGAAGACCCTCAGCAAGGCTTCAAGAGGATTGCAAAAGGTGAGAAATCTAGTAGACTCTTTACATTTGAAGTTGAAGATACTAGAAATATTGCACTCTTCAATTACAAGGATCAAACCCTATCTAAATTAGAGATATGGCATAAAAGACTAGATCATATAGGTCAAAGAACACCAAAGCAAATATGCAAGGATCAGAATGTGCTTGGTATTCCAAATGTGTCCAAGCAACACATGATATACAAATGTGGAGCATAATTTGGAAAATCTCACATGCAACCATTCAACAAAAAAGGGTACATCTATGAAGACTACTTGGTGCTTGTGCGCATTGATGTATGGGGTCCTAGTAGAGAGCCATCAATCTCAAGTTCAAGGTACTATGTTTCATTTATAGATGATTATAGTAGATGGACAATTCTTTACTTCATGAAGCATAAAGATGAAGTATTTACATGTTTCAAAAGTATTTGGCATTGGTTGAGAACCAGACAGGTAGAAGCTTGAAAAGATCAAATCTGATGGAGGTGGTGAGCATTTCTCACATGAATTTGACTCATTCTTATAGGAAAAAGGTGTAAAGAGAGAGATCACAACAAGATACTCCTAAATTAAATGGAGTAGTAAAGAAGAGGAATACACTAATAGTAGAGACTGCAAGATCAATGTTAAATGAAAAGAAACTACCAAAGTACCTATAGGTAGACTATTTCCACAACCACATATTTTATTAATAGGCTTCCATCCAAATCCTTGGATTAAATGAAACCATATGAGGCATGGAATGGCAAGAGACCCTCATTGGACCATTGTAAAATCTTTGGGTGCATTGCTTATGCACATATTCCCTCATAGATTAGAGGGAAGCTTGATCCAAAAGTTGAAAAGTGTATATTCATTGGCTATGATCAAAACTAGAAGGGATATTGATTATAAAATCCCACTAACAAAGGGTTTACAATAAGTAGAAATGTAGTGTTTGATGAAAATAATTCATGGTTTGAAGACAATTGGAGGAAGATCAAGTCACCTTATAATTTGGAAAGTTATTTTCCAACTCACTCAAGAATATCAACAAATATGAGACGATGTCAATTTAGAGGATGAAGAATAGATTTACTTCAAGGCTTGGAAGTAAAAAGGCAAGACCAAGTTCAAGCAATTCAAAGACATTCCAGAGTCCTCCAACCAAGCACTTGAAAGATCTCAAAGGGAGAGTAAAAAACCCATAAGGTATGGCTATGACACATCATTAATCACCAAGCATTCTATGTGCATCACTAAAGACTCTATGACAGACGAACCTTCTTCATTTGAAGAAGCTAATGAGAAGAAATATTAGAGAGAAGTCATCCAGGAAGAAGTTGAAGCACTTCATGAAAACAATACTTGGATTTGGTTCCTAAGAAGCCAACCATGAAGGTAATCCAGGTGGATATAAAAAATCAAGAATAATTCAAATGGTTCTATAAATAGGTACAAATCAAGGCTAGTGGCAAAGGGTTTCTCAAACCCATGGAGTGGAATATGAAGAAACATTTTCACATGTGGCTAAGATGCCAACAATTAGGGTTTTAATAAGTATTGTTGCTTCTAAGAATTGGAACCTATATTAGTTAGATGTTAGGAATGCATTCCTAAATGGATGGATCTTAGAAGAAGTGTACATGGATCAACCACCAGGGTATGAAGATAAGGACAAACCAGGTTATGTATGGAAGCTAAGGAAGGCACTCTATGGTCTAAAGCAAGCTCCTAGAGCTTGGAACCATATTTGCAGGATCAAGGATTTGTTGATAGTAGATTCTTCTTTATTCATAAAGAAGACCAACTTAGAAGTTATTTACTTATGTTTCTATGTGGATGACATTATCATAACAGGGAATGATGCTAATGGCATCAAGCAAGTTAAAGCTCAAATGATGGAAGAGTTTAAAATCAGTGACCTTGGTTTGTTAACATAATTTCTTGGATTAGAACTTGTATACATAGATTCTTGTGTGCTTATTACTCAGAGGAATTACATTCATGATATGTTGATAAAATTCAAGATGGAAAACACTAAAATTTGCAAGTACACCCATGGAACTCAATCATAAACTTAGTTCTCAGGAGGGAGAACTTCTTGAAGATGTTATAGGTTACCAAAAACTTGTTTGGAGTCTCAACTATGCAACCCTAACAAGAGTGGACATTTGTTATAAAGTAAGTACATTAATCCAGTGTATGCATATACCAAGAAAAACTCGCTTGGAAGCTACCAAGAAGACTAAATGAAGGGTTGTTTTACCCATTCACTTCCTATTTGGACATAAAGATGTATTCTAGTGCAGATTGGGTTGGATCCAAGGATGATAGGAGGAGCACCTCAAGATACTTGTCTTTTGCAAGTTCAAAGCTAATATCATGGTCATCAAAGGAGCAACCAATTGTGGCATTGTCATCTATAGAGGTAGAATATAGAAGCTTCGCAAATGCAACACAAGAGGCTATGTGGCTCAAACAACTCTACACATATTTGGGGCTACATTCTTACACTCCAATGACTTTTGGAGACAATACTTGTTCACTTCATCTGGCTACTAATCTTGTATATCATGCAAGGACTAAGCACATTGAAGTTCACTATCATTATGTAAGAGAGAAATTACTTAGCAAGGACGTCCAATTGTCCTATCTATCAACTCATTTGTAATGTGTAGATATACTCACAAAGTCTTTAAACGGAACTAAGATGAATAGGTCCAAGTTTATGATTGGCTTGCAGGAGATCAAGGTGCAATGAACACCAAGCATGTTAGGCTTGAGGGGGAGTTGTTGGTGCAATAAAATCCAAGCCTACATACGTTGATAATTAGCATGTATTCCATATAATCACATATGATCATTCCCTTGTAAAATCAATTACTTTTACCCACGTAAAAATGCATATGTTAGATGCACTAATTACATGAGGAGTTGGATGGAATCAAATCTCGAGTTACTTGATAAGAGATTAAATCCTATAGTTTATGACCTACTTTTAGGTGAGCATTTAAATTTGAAATCAAAGATTAGCTCCAACTTAAACTATAAAACAGGATCAAAAGACTCGCAAAAGAGAGAGATTAGCAGAGCCCGATTATGAGATCATTTTGAGAGGGACTTAAGTGATTAGTGTGCTTATCTCATAGCCACTTGACTACCCTCACATTGTGCAATTGAACATTGTCAATGACATTGTATTACTATGTGATTAAATGCATATACATTGATCATATCTCTACCTCACTTCTCAGTAAAGACCATCTCAAAATAGTGAATTTCTCAGAGCGTGTTCTCAGTACATGGTTGATCATTTGATGTTATTTAAAGTGCTATAGAATCATCATATTGTCTTCTGGATAGTTACAAAGTTTCATTGTTATTGCTTCACTGAATCATGAGACATCTTCATATCATTACTCTCTAGTCTGTAGTCTTAAGCACCCCAAACATGTCAAGCAAGTCTTGTAACTTGCTAAGAATCATTCTCAATTTGTAGTCCATCTTTTTTTTTTTTAAATAACTCATGATTGTTAGCTATCTAAGTGAATTAGATACCACCAAAGGGAATTTGGCTAATTGCTAGCAAGTTGAGAGCACTATTCAATCTATTGAACATATATAGAGACTAAAATAGCAAGTCTATGATTTTGGATCAACTTCCTACTCATGTGTTTTGATCCATTGATTAGTGGATCATGTTCTAAAGCACATAAGTGATTATTTGTGATCATTAGGAAGCTAAAGAGTCCTAATACACTCTTCATCACTCGTTCCTTGTTGGTGTGAAGTAGGGTTTTTTAGCATCACTTCATCTCTAAAGACTATCCACCATTTCCTCCAATAATGATCACACACATGGAGAGAAGGGACACCATTTGAGTATTATGAGTGTGTTTTAAGAAGAAATGAGGGTATTTTTAATATACAAGCACATGGAGGAGGTGACAAGAGAACAAGAAACCCACTGATCACCTTGAAAATTAATTTTGAGTTAGAATGGTCCAAATATAATGATCTGTGGAGTTTTGTAGCGTGATACCAAATTTGCATGTTTTACTGATACTTGTTTGGTATCGTGTATCATCAACACCTTACTCCTATTTGTGTATTGTGATACCTAGATATCATGTATCATGACTAGTCAAGTATCATCACATGATTATCACTATTGTGTATCATCGATACCTACAAAGTATTATGTGTCATTGATCTTGAATTAGCATCATGTATTACATATTGTTTGGTTGAGTATTGTAGTGCCATTGGCAAGTGTGGTGTATCATGAGGATCCCAAGTATCATGCATCATGCCTCTAGTTTTATGTATCGTGTATCATGTATCATCAACCCATGTATCATGTGTCATGAAATTTGAAGAGAAAACCCTAATGGATTCAGAGCTAAATGTTTGGAAAATTCTTGTTCAAAACACCCATTATATCTAAAATTAGGAAAACATCCAAAATTGAAGACAAAAAACCTATGGCGAGATGACTTGCGAGGAGTTGTGGAATTTGAATGAACCTAAGATCAAGACATGTTATAGGGAGGCAAAGGAGGGTAATAACATCAACAAGGAGTGTAACTCAAAGAAGCATACACTACACCTACTCAGACAACTCTAGTGATTCTGAAAGTGAACTAATGATGTCATTTGAAGACATGCACAATTTTGTCTATTCTTCAAAAGCCATGTCTTCGATAGAGGGTGAAATAGAACTTCTTTGCAATATGTTTCTATGAACTTGCATGGGGTACCTATCTACTTAGATGGATGCAACAATTCTATGACAAGAATGAGAAACTCTACTACCTCTAAAGTTTTCTAGAGACCAATACTAAGGAGGATTCTACATGGGTAAGTGAAGACAGTTGCACTTAGTAATCAAACATCTTGATAAAATCAATGAAAGGGGAGAGATTGAGTATCTAGGTAACCAAATCGATACATATAATAGAGATCCAGTGACTACCTCGAGAGGAAAAATATGTTGTAGTCAACATCTTGAGAGGAGATAGAGTTCCTCAAGATGATGTTTTAATGGATTTTCATTCGGTTGTTGGAACCAATAAGTTGTTGCAATGCAACTATGGCTGTAATGGGAACGAGCATCAATCCTACTACTATTCATGAGTTGCATGATCAAGAAACATCTTCTAGAGTTACTTTCTTGGATCAAGATAGGAGAAGATACTGGGAAGTTACTTATACAAAAATAAATAGACTCTAGTACACGGGTTTGCCAGTGTCTCCCATGAGGGATCATGCAACCACTTCTCAAAATCCTCAAATTAAACAACAAAGCCAAGGAAACCCTAGCATATGGCAAAGTACTTGGCAAAGTTTTCCACCTCACACTCATGTTCACTTTCCTACAAAAAATAACAAGACCATACCCAACGCTCAATGGGGAGGTGAGATGATGAATAGGCCACCCTTTCCTCTATGACCTCCATAAGGAAGAGGACAAGGTGTATGTATAATTGTTCCAATTATTCCTTGACCAATCGATATGGGTAGAAGGCTGACCTTAGCAGGTAGAGAAGTTCCTAAGAAATCAATATAATGTATCAGGAGATCCTTATGGTTACGTGGATCAATTTAAACAAGTTTTGCAAGCAAAGAAAATAGATGGTTGTTTAATTAAATATCAATATTTTGGGCTCAGATTGATAGGAACAATTTTGACATGGTTCCAACCCTTGGATCCTAGTAGATTTTCTAGCATTGGGCAATTCTCAAAAGAATTCACAGGTGATTCTAGTAAGAGGGGAATCAAGCATAATACTTCTTCATTGATTCAAAACTTTAAACAAGCAAGAAATGAGTCACTAAGGCTTGCAGCGAGAAGTTTTAATCAATATGTGGGTTGTTGTTCAACCGTTGAGAGACCATCCGAACAAAAAATGACATCATTATTATAGATGGTTTAACTAATGGAAATTTGAGAAAAATGGTGTATGTGAAACACATAGAGACCTTGGATGAATGTGTTATGGAGTGAATAGACCTAGAAGATAACTTAATAGATGACTTGAAGAGCCCTGAGACTCCAACCAAGTCTCATGACACTTCTACTAGTGTGTCTTCCCAATCTAAGAATGTGGAAGAACTGGTAGAACTAGTGGCCAAGAAGCTGGGAGTTCAAAAATACTAGGGAGCAAATATGCCAATATTAAGAACATGTGTGTATTGCGGAGGGGACCATTCATCTCATGCCTATGCAAGAGGAGGAGCTACCCCACCACATCAATATGCCTATGCAAAACCACCCATGCAAGGACCTAAACTTTCTTGTCACATTTAGCAAAGGTACACTAATCACAATATTGATAATTGATCTTATCCAAGGCAATCAAAACCTCCTATGTATAGTCCATATTGATATCAATGAAGAGAAAAAGTTAGGGAGACTCCTAGGCATGCTCCATATTGACCTCCCATGGCTCAAAGACCTTATGAGTATCAAGGGTATGCTCAACCTCAACTAGTGTTGGGACAAGAACTGCCCCATCCTCAAAATGTAGTGCAAGTCAAGTATGCATAACCAAAAGAAAACTTGGAAAGAGTTTTAGTACTTGTGATCCCATTGAAAAGTCCAAAAAACATGAGTCAAGGCTATGAGCAAAGCTATGGTGATTACTATGCTTATGAAAATAATCGCATGAAATATGAGTCACCATACAAACAAACATACTTTTGAATTGATGGCTATTCATGTTGATCTGAATATGCCAACCTAATGTATGTTGCACCTAGAGCTCAAGTTCTAGTTGAACACTTGTGAGACCCCCACATCAAGAGGACCATGTTATAGATATGGAGGAGAGCACTTCATTCGGGAACTCCTAATGCCCTACCCTCCACCTCCTCAAAAGTGTTGGGAATGATATTGTGGGAAAGAACATTTGTTCAAGGATTGTCTCAAAAATCCTTCCAGAACATCTTCCACCGTAGAAATCAATGTTATTGAAGTAATAGAGTCTTCTCATAGTGACAAAGAATACATGGTGCCATTAAGCACCATCACAAGAGCTACAACCAAAGAGAAGAAAGAAAACCCTAATGATCAAAGGCCGAAAAGTCCAATGAGTGAAAGAGAAGAAGAATCCTCATGCTTAGTGGTAGATGACTTGAAAGAGCACTCGAAGTCTTAAGAAAGAAAAAACTCAAAAGTGGGACACCAAAAGATGAAAAATCAAAAGCTAATTGATGAAGAAGTTGGCTAAAAAAGAGGAAAATCCCACACAAGATATGGATTCAATATAAGTTAGCTCAACCAAACAAAAGACTGATGTGGTAAAGGAAGAGTCAACAAACGACCAACAAGGATCAATTATAGCGAATCGTGTACCTGAAGACTTGGAAATTTGGTTGAAAGATTTTATCTTAGAATGTGCTAGAGGCACAAGTACAAGACATCAACAAATAGGAAACCAAATACTTAGAAGACCACCTTCGATCCCAAATGGAATGCAATGCCAAACTCAAGATGAATATGGCATTATTTAGAATACACTTAGCAATAGCTTGGAGAAGAACCAAAGACTTCAACAACAAAATCAAGAGAACTTTGAGCCAGCAACTAAAAACACAATAGATTCCTCTACTAGTCCCTCATGAGAG
Source organism: Ceratopteris richardii (assembly GCA_020310875.1). Taxonomy (NCBI): domain Eukaryota; kingdom Viridiplantae; phylum Streptophyta; class Polypodiopsida; order Polypodiales; family Pteridaceae; genus Ceratopteris; species Ceratopteris richardii. The sequence continues at coordinate 85,207,294 of CM035420.1, forward strand.
CTTATGGGGGATGATTCTAACACCACAATGCAACAATTGAAAATGGTTGCCCTCCACAAGGCCCACAAGAAGTGATATATGCTCATTATTCTAGAGTTTTCTTTGTATTTGTATCGAGTATTAAAATGAAACTTTGCAAACCTAGACTAGATCTTGAGATCTATTGAAAAATATTTGAATAATTCAAAATGGATGTTCCACTTGGTAGAACTATCCACTGCATGATAGGCTATCTTTTTGCAACACTTTTTGCCTATGGGGAGAGATATAGTTTCAAAAATTTGCCAATTTGTCACAAACCACATATTGAAAGAACTTGAAACTTTGGCACAATTTGGGGCCCTATATGAGAGACCAAATGAAGCTTCAAATTAAGGCAAATGATTACAATGGGAGAGAAAAATATGCTCTATAATCTTGTACAATTCGATTTGTAAAAGCCTAACTATTCCTCTAGATAGAGAGGTGCAAAATCATGAGAAAATGAGATAAGCAAGTAAAGGGATGCTTGCTTCAGTTTATCAATTCATTAAAATAAGTAAAAAACTCATGGAATGCATACAAATCAAGAAACAAAGGCAGAATGGTGCTTATATAGGGCTTTTGCTTTTCTTATAATCTAAGTTACCACCCACCAATTCGTGTAGGTGCACTTTTTGGTGGGTTATTGATGAGATTTGAATTTGATTGAGTTTGGTGGAGCTCCTAACTTAATTCCATGACATTGAGTCCTCCTTTTTTATCCGTCTACTTGCAAAACTAGTAGATGAGTCCTTTTGCATGGTTGAAACTTGATTTTCAACACTCCCCCTCAAGTCTCAATCCCTAAGTCCTTCATTCCAATGCATGCCTTGAAGTGTTGTAATTTTGCTCCATCCAAAGCTTTGGTAAACATATCTACATATTCATCCTTTGTATTGACACGCTCCACCTTGACATCCTTTGACATGATCTTCTCTCTTATAAAGTGGTAATGCACTTCTATATGCTTTGACTTTGCATGAAACATTGGATTTAGAGCCAAGCATATGATACTTATGGTGTCACAAAAGATGGTTTCTTCTTAACCTGGAAATCAAGATCAACATACAAATTCTTGAGCCACATAAGCTCACATGAGACTTGTGCTAATCCTCTATACTCAGCTTTGATTGAGGAGAGAGTCACTATTTATTTTTTCTTTGACATCCATGAGATGGCCTTCTTCCCTAACATGATAACATATCCACTAGTGCTCCTCCTATCGTCTTTAGAACCTACCCAATCATCATAACAACAAGCTTGTACATTTCATCCATCATCAAATGGATAATATAGCCCTTCATTCACTTATCTTTTGAGGTACCTAAGTACCCTTTTGGCTACAACAAGATGAGGTACTCTCGATGCCTACAAAAATTGAGATACCAATTCAACTACATGTGAAATATCCAATCTTGTCATGGTAGCATACAAGAGAGAACCAATTATTGACCTATACATGGTTGCATCCTTCACTTCTTCACCCTCGTGGGAACTTATTTTAACATTTACTTCTTATGTATTTGAAATGGTCTTGCAATCATGCAAGTTAAACTTCTTCAAATGATCTAGAATGTATTTCCTTTGCATCAAGTATATACCTTCTTTTTTTTTAAGTACTTCAATCCCTAGGAAGTACCTTAAAATCCCTAAATCAGATATTTTAAACTCACATCCAAGCCTCCTCTTTATGTCCTTGATGTCGGTTTCATTATCCCCTATAATGATCAAAATCATCAACATATATACAAATGAAAATAGTTTTGCTACCTTCCTTCTTCACAAAGAGTGATGGATTTGCATGACTCTGATTGTATCCACATTTTACCAAGTAGTGAGCAAGTCTTTTGTTCCAAGCCTTTAGGGCTTGTTTGAGTCCATAAAGAGACTTCTTAAGCTTAAATACATGATGTGGAAACCTCTCATATTCAAATCCTTTGGACTATTCCATGAAGACTACCTCTTCAAGCTCTCCATTCAAGAAAGAATTATTCACATCCAACTGGTACATCTTCCAACCTTTTGAGGCTTAAATTGCAATCAAAATTCTTATGGTAGACATCTTAGCTACTGTGACTGCCTCCCAATGAGCTCTATCACGATTAGCCATGAATCTGCTAACAACTCCCACTGCATGAGCAATGTCTTGCCGAGTGGAAACCATAGCATACATAAGTGAACCACAAGCTGATGCATATGGAACACTCTTCATGTAATTGGCTTCATCATCATCTTTGGGACAGTCATCTTTGGAAAGCTTAACATGTGGCTGCAATGGCACTCCAAGAGGCTTGGCATCGGCCACATCAAATGTGTCCAACACTTTTTCGATGTACTTTTCTTGGGATCCCAAGGGTTTGAGCAACACCTATGGCAACCGGCCTCGCTTTATACCTAGAGATGCTTCCATCTACATGCCTATACCCTATACACCCATGTGTTTCCAATGACCTTTATTTCCTTTTTTATTGGCACCAATGAACAAGTATCATTTTCTTCAAGTGCATTGACTTCCTCCTCCATGTCGTCAATCCATTCCCTATGCTTATTTGCCTCTTCAAAAAAGTTATGTTCTTTGCAAGCTATAATGTGATTCATGTAGGCATAGTGTCTTGCAATGAATAAATCAAAGGTTAACCTTTGAACAAGGTATTTAACCCTAGTGGATACCCTTACCTCATTATTATGTGGTAGGAATCTCTTGCTCCTAGGTTTAGATGCTTCAAATCTTGTTGTTTCTAATTTCTCCACATCTTTGTCACTTGTAGAGTCCATGTCTATCCATCAGTGGTCTTCATGATTTTCTTTTTCCTTTCCGTTTCTACTTCTTTCACTTGCATGAGCTTCATTCCTTGTCCTTACTTGCCAACCTAATGTATCAATATCCTTCGATGATGTGTTTGAAGTGTTTGGGCCACTTTTCCCCATGCTTTGCTATTCCTCTTTGAACTTCTTCTCAACTTCATATGCATCATCAACCTCTAACATATTTTTGATACCATAACAAGGCATCAAATCGTCAAATATTATATCCCTAGAGACATTAATCTCTTTGGTGATAGGGTTATAACATCTAGAACCTTTTTCTTTCCAAGAATCTCTAAGAAGTATACACCTATCTACCTTCGGGTCTAGCTTGTGTCTCAATTCTTGAGGTGGGTGAACATAACATAGACAACCAAATACTTTGATATGTGTAGGTTGGGTTTCTTACCACACCAAGCTTCATAAGGTGTAACTACATGTATTCATGAGGTTGGACACCTATTCATAATGTATATGACTATATTTGCTACATCAGCCCAATAGGAATTGGGAACATTCATTTCATTTAACATAGCTCTAGCCACTTCTGCTATGAATTTGTTCTTCTTTTCTGCCACCCCATTTTGTTGAGGTGTATACTTACAAGTGAATTGCCTTTCAATGCCATGTTCATGTAGTAAATCCAATTATTCATTTGAAAAATACTTTCACCCTCCATTAAATTGGAGAGTCTTTATATACTTCCATGTCTCTGTCTCCACTAAGTTTTTGAACCTCTTGAAAGGGTAAAACACCTCTAACTATGACTTCATGCAATACATCCAAAAAACTTCATTGCTCACATGTGCTCCCCTCTTGAATGGCAATATGCTTTCTTTCTCTAATTGCCAAGCATGGTACACATCTTGCATATTATAAGATTTAAGGTCAGGTAGAAAACTCACCAAGCCCTTCCTCTGCATGTCATGTATCCTTTGTAATTATTTGTGGTTGATTCTTTTATGCCACAAGTCAATCTCTATAACTTGTTCATTTCCAATGGACAAGTAGACAATGTGAGGGGTTGATGGCTTTATCTCCATGGTGAAGAGTCTTCCTTGCTTATTTTCTTTTTCTATGAACTTGTAGTCCTACATGGTGTCTTCAACAAAACATCCTTGATCATTGAACCTCACCTCATAAAAATTTTCAACCATTTGGCCTACTAAAAGTAAGTTCTTGGTGATGGTTGTAACATGCAACACATCCTTCAACACCTTAGAGTTTTTAGATCCATTCAATGAAACATCTCCCACATGTGTAATCTTGTGCTTAGTTTCATCCATTATTTCTACATGTCCTTAAGTGATGGGTGAGTAGAAATTAAAGAAAACATCTTTATTGCAACTCATATGGTTCTAAATTTCTTGAAGTACTAGCATTATTACCTTTGTATTGATATATTTTGGTAGTGATGTGTGTCAACACACTTATGACTGCTGAGGCACTTTTTTCCCTCTTAAGGAGGTTTTTTCCTCTCAGCTTGTATATATGTCTATAACCCTAACATGTCATTTATCTTTGTACATTTTCACTTGGTAATACATTCAATATTCTATGTTGTGCTCCAAACTTCTTCTTCTTCTTCCTTTTGTCGTTCATGTGCTTCTACGAACCTCAAAATCCATGAATTGGTATCAAAGAAGGTTTCCACTTCATCTAGGGTGTCATCGGTACTCCTCCAATCATGGACTCATAATCATGAAAAAATTGGTGAGCATACTTAAGGTGATTAGGAGTTCAAAATAGATTCATTGTCTAGTGTTGAAATTTGGATGTAATCTCGTTATGGCCTTTGAATGCACTATCACAACACCTATGCAGATAATTTCATCCTTTTTTTTCAAACATATATACAGGTTTTGATTCACTAGTACAAGTGCCTCAAAGTTTTCTACAATTTTAATAGAGCTTGACAAGGAAGTTCTATTCAACTTTTTGAGATATAATCATTTTTCTACATCAAGGTAGTTTAATTAGTGGCCATTGCTCAAATCAATGATGTATTCAATATGTTGGCTATTGAGGACAAGTTGAATGGTACCAATTACCCATGATGGGCATATATGATGCATCACGTATTGGTCACAAAAGGACCATGGAATATTGTGCAATTTATTGAAAAATACCCTACTACACTTGTGAATAGGGCTATTGAAGGTGATGGAGATGGTGTTGAAGATGATGATCTTCAGGTTTGTGCTCATGTTGTAGTTCCTATTGCACCTACTATAGAGAAACTTTGTTGGGATGGCAATGATGCTCACACATGCATTGATACCTTTGTATGTCAAATGTTCCATTATCCCTCATATTCGCTCTTGCAAAATAGCAAAGGATGCTTGCGATACACTTACCACTGTGTTCTAGGCAAGAAATAAGGCTCTTGTTGCTTACTTCTGAAAATGGTTGGAGAGTGAGCATATGAATGAAGGAGATTCTATGGAAAGTTTTTTGACAAAGATTGAAGGAACAATTGATTTCTGATGATGAAGTTTTGCTAGATTGTTCACTTGTGCAAACTTTTCTGAATGGTCTTGCAATTTCATATCAAAGTTTTTCTTCTACTCTTTGGTTGATGATGAAAGGTAATCCAAATGCCTTAACATAGGATTTAGTCTCTCTTTTGTTGAAGGAAGACCAGTCTAGGTAGATTAGGTCCGTTATGCATGTAGTAGATCAAGCTTTCTTAGCTAGTTAGAAGAGCAAACATAAATGGAACTCATCTACTAGTGAGCAAAAATTTGCTAATCCTACACAATCAAAAAAGGAAGAAAAAGATGAGTAGAAATGAGAAAAGCAGAGATTGTTTTGTAAATACTATAAGGGAAATGATTATCTCATAAATATTTTTCCAAAAATAGCTGCAAAAGAGGCAAAGAAAAAAGAGGCTACAATGCTTGTTGGAGAGGCCTCTACACAAAAAATAGATTCAGATAATCTTGTGTAGAATGAAGAATGTGCATTTACTATTTTTTGCAGCTATGATCCATCTTCTAATGAACAATGTATGTCTACAATAGACTTAGATGTTTGGTACTTTGATAGTGGGGCAGCCAAACATATTGTCTCGCACTAGGGTTTCTTCAATTCACTTGAGCCTACCCCTATAGGGAATCCTATCGCATGCACCGACAACTCCTCTTATCTAGTCATGTGAGTTGGTAAGATCATTCTAACTACTATTGACTGTAGTTCTTTTACATTTTCAGATGCTTTTTTTGTGCAAGGAATCAAGAGAAATCTATTATTAGTTTCAATATTAGCCATGATAAGCTTAGTTGTCAAATTTGTTGATGACATATGTACAGTTCATGATATATCAAATGGGGATGTTATTATTATTTTTGCCATTTTATGTCATGGGCTATATAAGCTCATATACTATGGAAAATTTGTCAATGATTTAGCATGTGTAGTTCAAGATTCTTTAGCTATCTTAGATGCAAAGCTTTGGCATGTACATTTTGGTCATCTAAATTTTGCTAGTTTTCTATGCCTACAAAAATGGTGTCCCTTCTATCCAAACTTGAGACACCTCGTAAACATGATTGTGAAGGCTATATTTTGGACAAATCTAGTATTTCTCCTTCCAAAAAGATGGTTCGATTCTAGCTTCTCAGAAATTGTAGCTTGTTCATAGTGATATCTATTGTCCTATGCAAACACTTTCTTTTGGGAACTATCTTTACGTCATGACTTTTATTGATGATTTTTCCAGGCATGAATGGGTGTATTCATTGAAGCAAAGTTCTATGTGCTTCATAACTTTTTTGGTTTTGGCTGAAAATATAATAGCATGTAAAATGGACACCCTCCATTATGATCAAGAGGGGAATAGATGTCTTCTGATTTTAATGAATTTTTGGTTGAGCATGGGATAAAACATCAATGCACAATGGCATATACACCCCAATAAAATGGTGTTGCTAAAGGAAAGAACATGTCTTTCACATCTCATTTGGATGTCTCTCGTTGTTTGGCATATGCATTAGTTCTTAAACAATAACAAATAAAATTAGATGATAAAGCAATGAAATGTTTTTTCTGGGTATAGCTGTGAAAGTAGTGTGGATTATTCCTTTTGATAGCTTCTTCCCTACTAACCTTCCACTAGTTGAGATCATGATTGACGTAGCCTCCTTTGATGTCTTCTTGCTTTGATAAGTGCTCCTTGGGATTCCATGAGTTGTCTTGATCCCTTCAAGTCTTCAATATGATGTCCACTAATGTCTCAAATCCTGAAAAATGATCTAATATCATTGATGGGGGATGGTTCTAACACCCCAATGCAAAAATGGAAGATGGTTTGTAGGCTCACAAGCAGTGATATATGCTCACTATTCTAAACTTTTCTCTACATTTCTATAGATTCTTGAAATGAAAATTTGCAAAATGAAGATCCACATTGAGAGCTTACCAAAAAAATTTGAATCATGTTGAATGAATGTTCCCACCTGTACAACCATCCACTGCAAGACCATAAATGTTTGCAACACTCTTTGCCTATGTGCAGAGATATGGCTTCAAAAATGTGGGAGTTTTGCACAACTCACTTAGTAAAAGAAATTGAAACTTTGGCACACTTTGGGCACTATATGATAGACCAAATGAATCTTGATAGGAATGAAAGTGAGTACAATGAGAGAGAAAACAATGATCTACAGTCAAACTTGTGAAAGCCTAACTACACCTCTAGATAAAGAGGTGAAACATCATGAGAAAATGAGGTAAGCAAGCAAGGGGGTTGTTTGCAGGAGTTTAGGACTTCACTAAACTAATTGGGAAACCCGTGGAATGCAAAAAACACAAGAAACAAAGATAGAATGGTATTTATGTATAGCTTTTGCATTTCCTACAATCCAACTAACCACCCACAAACTTTGCTTCCTATGTTTTTATTCATCCACTTGCAAAACTCATGGATGAGTCCTTTTTCATGGTTGAGATTTGATTATCAACAAGAGCATCAAAATTATCTTGGTAGATTATGCCAATCTCCTTGAAGAGCATGAAAAGCTACCTACAGAGGAACAATATATAGAGGCAACCACCAACTAAACTTCCAACAACATCCACAATAGTCCTAGAACCTCCAACATCTACCTCTGTAGCACTTGAATTGCTTTAGTTACAAAACGAGATCATAGAGCTTTAGACCTGACTTTGATGGTATGAAACACCTCCATCATCACCTGAGGCACATGAAGAAGAAAAAAACCATTCGAGTTCCCTATAATGGCACACTAACATCCATAAGTATTTGCATAAGCTTCAAATTTTTCATCTCAAAACTTTCCAATGATTTCTCAATGTATCTCTGTTGTGTTAAATAGATACACTCATTTCTCTACTTGAACTCAATCCCAAGATAATAAGGCAAAATACCAAAGTCATTCGCATCAAATGTATGCTTACATTTTTCTTTAAAATACTGAAGTTATAAATCCTTGGGACCTATTATGATCATATCATCAACATATATGATAATAAAAATGAAAACATCCTTTTGAGCTTTAACATAAAGAGTAGGACCTGCATCTAAGATTTCAAAAGCAATATATAGAAGATAGACATATATCTTCTCATACCAAGCACTTGAAGCCTACTTTAAACCATATAACTCTTTGATAAGCTTGCACACTAAATGATCTTTTAATTGTCTCTTCAAAACCTTCTAGTTGTTGAACATAAACATCTTCATGAAGATGAGCATTAAGAAATGTTGGCAGTAAAAGTCTCATCATATTCAATACTTTCCCTTTGTCCATAACCTTTGACAATTAATATTGCTTTATACTTGTCCATGGTACCATCTCCTTTCCTTTTGATTTTGAAGATCCACTTAGCACTAATAGCTTTCGCACCTTTTGGTAACTCAAAACGCTTCCATGTTTGATTCTTATGAATAGAACCAATCTCTTCTTGCATAGCTTCCTTCCATATAGGACTATGTAGTACATCTACACTTGTTGATCCTCAACTGAAGTAAAAGGTAAAATATTATGAATGTCAATATTTTTTGCATAATTTGCCTAGTCGGTTTGTTGTATCCTTGTTTGACTTCTAGTTCTTGTAGTGTATTCTTGTATATCACTATCCTTCTAGGTTTGATATAACCACTTTTGTGTATTCCTAAAAATTGGTGAAATCCTTTTTAGTTGTTCAATATCTCTTTCTTTTGGAACTCTAAAACTTTCTCCAACTCCATAAGTTGGAATTTCAAGAGGTACTAATGATGGACTAGGTAATGTAACTCTCTCTCTACCTACATCTCTTAGGTTTTGAGAAGGTTCATCAAACTTGTATGGCTAAATATAACAATCCAAATTCCTTATAAAAAATGAAAAATCATGTGCTTTTTATGAAATCTAGAATCTCTTCCTTCTTATCATAAATCTAAGTTTCTAAAATATATGCATTGTGTGAGGGTAGAATATCACACATATCTAGAACATAGAACCTATATCTTTTGCTTTCAATTGCATAACCAATAAAGACCCTTTAACGGCTTTTACATCAAGCTTACTAGGGTCCTTCTTCTCAATGTGAACATAAGTTGGGGAACCTTAAATTTTGAAGTAACTCACATTGGGTTTCTTCCCATAATAAGCTTCATACGGTGTAATGACCTTTAAAGCTTTTGTGGAATATGTATTTAGAATGTAATTAGTTGTATGTATTGCATGAAAACCAAACTTGGGAGAAATCTTTTTAAATGACATCATACTACGCATCATCTCAACAAGTATCCTATTCTTTCTCTACAATGCCATTCTATTATGGCATGTAAGAAATAGTGAGTTGATGAGAGATACCTTTGCCTTTAAGAAAAGACTTAAAGTCTTTAGTCATGTAATCTCCTCCTTTATCACTTCTCAAAATCTGGATCTTTGACTAACTTTCATTTTCAACCATAGCTAAGAGTTTCTTAAAAGTAGGAAAAACTTCTCACTTCACTTTAAGACCATAAATCCACAAATACCTTGAGAAATCGTACAAAAAGTAACAAAGTACATGAAACCTTGAGCTGAATCCATTCTCGTTGGATCATTCACATCTGAATGTATGATCTACAACTTTCTTATAGTTGTGATGTATCCATGCTTCTTGAAATGATGTTTGTGACGCTTTCCTTCAAGACATCATTCACATGATTTTTCATCATCTAGTAAAGAAAAAGTAGGCAAAAGCTCCATCATATTATGGTCTTTGATATGCTTGAGAGTTGTATAGCTAATATGACCAAACTTGAATGCCATAACTTTATGTTCTCCTTAGCTATAGTAGCCCTAGAAACATTAGCATGACGAATTTTCGATAAGACAAACATGCCACTTCTGTTTTCAACTTGAAGTAGACAATGCTCCTCATCAAGTGAGCTAACCTCATATGAATCTTTCCTAAAAATATCTTTTTAACCATCTAACAAGAAAGTAGAGATAGATAGCGAATTCTTCTTCATGTTTGGAACATAAAGAACATTGGAAATTGTGAAATTACCACCTACTCTGAGATTAAGGTTCACTTCCCCAACACCTACAACATCCAAATTATGATCATTTGCAATGGTCACTTTTCTATGTGAACAATTAGAAAGGGAGGAAAATACCTTTCTCCAACATGTCATATGCTTAGTAGCTCCAAAATAAAAAATCCAAGAATTATCTAAGATTTCATTTAATGTTGCCTAATCAAAAGCTATCTCTTCAATAGTAAAACATGCATATGAATCTATCCTTGAAGATTTAGGTTTCGGATCATCTTTAGCACTATTAATTGACACTTTCTTCTTTTCATCAAAAATGTTTATTTGGTATTCTACTATGTAATGACCTTGTTTCTTATAGTAATGGAATAATCAATTCTTTGAATAAGGTGTACTTAGAGGAAGACTTTAGCTATAGAGGAAACATTAGGGGAAGGACTGGAAGACTTTTCTTTAGCTATAGAGGAAACATTAGGGGAGAAGACTTAAGATTAGAGGAATTACATTCCTTCTTGGATTGCTGACTCTTCTTCTCCTTCTTCTTCTTCTTCTTCTTCTTCTTCTTCTTCTTCTTCTTCTTCTTCTTCTTCTTCTTCTTCTTCTTCTTCTTTCCATTCGATGATGTTAACATGGCTTCATCATTCTCTTCCATACTTTCTTGTTGATCTTCATCCTCAAGCAATAGTAACTATAGTTCTTGAAATGAAAGTTCTATATTTCTTGTAGATATAGATATAGAAGTAACAAAAACACGATATGTAGATGGAACTGAGTTTAGAAGTGTATTTACCATCTCCTCATTTGAAATGTTGACTCTAACATTGACTAACTGATCTCCTAAATCTTTGAGCTTCAAAATATGTGATTGAAGCGATTCATCATCTTTCATCCTTATGTTATATAGCTATTGTTTTAGGTGATCTTTCCTAGTAGGATTTTTACTCTGATAGAGATTCTCTAACTCCAACCAAGCCTAGTGATAGGTTTTGTGTGACTTGATTTGGGGTATAATATGATTCTTGATTCTCATAGCAATATATGAAAGTGCTTGTGCATCCCTTGAATCCCATTTGGATTGCTCTTCTATAGGAAGTAATTTCATAGTAGTACTATGAACTCATGATGAAGTAGTTTCTTCTTCTTCATTAACCTCCTATTGAGCAGAAATAGGAACACCAAGTCTTCTAGAAGATGGTGTAGCTTCTTCTCTAACTTGTGTTTGCCTTGGATAAGTGCCATTGACAATATTTCATAAGTCCTTTGATAGTACCAGATTCATCATCATAAAACTCCACATTGGATAACTAGATATTCCTTCAAGCTTGTCTTCATTCTCAAGTCTATAATTACTCATCTTGTTGAGCATGTATCTCAACTATGCTCTGATACCAAATGTGGGTTGGACCTCAATAAAAATGAATCAGAGGTTTACAACATCGTCCAACACATGAACCTTAGCATACACACCTTAACACTAAGAAAGATAATGAGTGAGAGATAAAGAGAGGATAGACAAAAATTTCAAAGTGTATGGTAAGCTAGGATGTTCTCCTACACTAACTTATATTCCAATGTCAAATTACAATGTGTGAATATGATACAAATGGAAAATAGTTGATTCTAGGTAGAAATAGGAACTAGATTCAAGATATTGTGTGCCTAAGAGGTATCAAGTGTGTGTGTGTGTATGTGTGTATGTGTGAATATGGAGAATATAAATAGTTTAGAATTGTTTTATAGAAAACCCTCAAGTTTGGGGGATTCCCTAGAGACGATCGAGAGGCTCATGTGTGAGCATTTGAAGTGAATTTGGATGTGGCTAACCTTAGGTGGACAGTGAAGATAAGGCTAGTATTTTCCATACAACCCTGATGAACGAAGCAACAAAATGCTCGTTGAATATGACATTAAATATTTTACTAGTTATGAAGCAATCAAGGAATCTTTCCTACAAAGATTTCGATCCAAGAAAAATCCCCCCCAAATTTTTTACTTATTTCAAAACAATCAACAGAAGCCTAATTAGAGTGTTCAAGACTATACTACTATTTTCATGATGCATTTACCACAACTGCCAACTCACATAATTACAGAATGGTTCGTTAATGGTTTGAACATGTAGTTGAAACAAGTCATGATAATTCAGAGTACTAGTAGATTACCCTTGGACACCATCATAGATCAGGCCTTATAGCTAGAGAACAAGGTTGGAGGTTTCACCAAAGATGTGGAATGGATTGAGTTTGCAAAAGATAAAGGTACAAACACAACTAAGAAAATTTTTTGTGTAAAATGTAAGAACCTTGGACACATTGCAACAAATTGTGGATTGAACCAACAACATTGCACAATCTACAACACCGATACCCATGATATTTCTTACTATGTATATAATGCTAAGGCCCAAAATCGATTCACAGTGAATGTGGCTGCAACTTAATCTGTATTGCACAATACTTATGTACTACCATATTTGCAAAACACTAGACACCACCCACCACAACAGCCCCAACTTTCAACCTATTAAGCTAACCCACCTATCATCTCGTCTGCACTCTCTGAACATGCTTTGTGAACCCCATACTTCTCGATTGCCCCTGCAAGAACCCCTCCTTTTAATTAAATCATCTACAAATGTAATTAATTTGTTGGCACTAGCACAATCGCACACCATCACACCACTATACACAATTAGCACGATAGATCACATATCAAGTGACATGGATATTTCACCTTCTGTCACACCACCACTCACGATTTCCACTTCACTCACCACCACACACACCGATCATAGCACACCCACTCTCCTCAACACACTTTTCCACAATCACTTGAGCACCCACTCCTCCCTACCCCTTCTCATTCCCTTTGCATCTCACTCTCAATAGCATTCCACCATGCATGTCACTCATATGCTCTCATCATCAGTGGTTGATAGTGCAATCCAACAAATGCTTACTTGTATGCATCAAGTGAGGGAAGAGTTCTCATCTTTAAGATGGAGATACCACATTTTGCAATAGACCACGAATCAGCTCTATGTTAACTTGAATTCCCTAACTATAGAAAAAACTTCTCTCAATGCATGTTACTAGGAGCATATCGAGTTGTATCATACCATGGAGCTTGAGCTCAAAAGGAAAGCAAAAGAGGAAATAGTAGAGACAGAAGACCAGCTTTGCCAATAGGTGACACAAAATGCTAAACTCACAAGAAATATGGGACTTCTCTGTCATCACCTAGTAGCAACAAAAGAAGAAAATAACTACCTCCAAGAGCAAAATCGTCAGAATTTCAAAGCTACCACGGACCATCTAGAAGAGCCACTTAATCCTAGTTGCTTCAAAGCTCGTCCTTTAGAAACTATAAAGATATTCCTAGAGGACCACATGCAATTATTAGAGGACTACGATCATCTATCAAAAGAATGTAATACACTCTCAAGTGATAACATTGTGTTATGTCTACGAGAACGACCTATAACACAAACTATACAAGATGCGACACCACTTGAGTTATTGGAAGAATTGAGCACATTACACACATGAGTAATAGAATTACAAAATTATTTGATAGATTAGATTGCAATTCCATGGCTAGAATCCCTAGTTGACCTACCTGAGGCTGAAGAGACAATGGCCATACCAGTCAAACCTACTTTTGAAGAAGAATGTGAACTGCAATTAGTCAATGGTGGAAGAGTTACTGAAGAACGACAAGACACATTTGAGCTTCCATGACCAGCATGGATGAAGCTCGTGCAAGCACTGGGGAAAACACACTTGGCCCGAATAGAGGCACAGCTTCAAGAAATGGAAACTATCGAAGAGACTATTCTAAAGTCTCCATATTTTGTAGAACTTGCACCACATAGGTACATCTCTATAAATGAGTTACATTATAAACCATACTTTATGTATCTAGTAGAGTACAACCTAGCGATCGAGTGTGTAACAAGCATGAAACCCACAAATGCAACTCAGTTCCAATCAAAGGATCTTCCTCCACATGTAAAAAAAGGAAATATATTTTAGTTGACTAGAGGAAGGAATTACTACAAGAATACCCTGAGATGATTTACACCTAGTCAAAGGCACCATTGCATATCTTGTAAAATTTGTGCAATGGCCCCATCCCCTATCATTGATCTTGGCCCACATTTGTAGTCAAAGTACAAAATTATCCAAAGTGCCAAGGTTGGTTTAACTATCCATACTTTGGCCCACCACAAGTTCCACCTACAATAGCATATATGATCATGACCATATGGCACTTGCTACCATGATTGAATTATATGATAGATATTGAAACCCAAATGCCATTAAAGATACTTGATCTCATGCAAATGGTTTAAAGCCTTTTGACATGCTCGAGTGCCCCACGTGTCTACTCTAGGGATTGAGCATGGTAATGCAGATCTGGTGTATGATATGAGCACCATGCCAATCCTTAAGGTATGTTATGCTTGGAGCTACTGGATTAAGCACTTACTAGCCTATTATATATTTACGTTTGAAGATATTTTCATGATAGGATTGTGGGAGTACCACTCCAAATTCTTCATTATCAAGTCTACCCATCTACTTCAGCTTTTTTCTTGTGAGAAAATGGTGTACTCCACTCACTACAAATTCCTACCATAGGATATGCATCAGGCCATACATTGGGATAAACTCAAGGTTGATTTGGCAAAAGTTTTATGCATAGCACAACACTCCCTAGCACAAGATTTACTATAGAATTACATTGATTTCTCCGTACAACAACGATTTGTTAGGGACAACAAACGCGAGAGGGAGGGGGTGTTGGCAGCAATCACAAGCATCAGTGTAGAGGAAGCATGTAAGAAGAGGTGCATGGAGATCAAAGGGGACCATTTCAATAATTTTCCAAGGTTTCATTCATCAATCTTTGATCAAAGCACTAACAATGATTCTAATCACTAACCCTTGTAACATAGAGACAAACAACTTTTTCATGCAATGCTCCATTTTGTGCAAGCCAAGGAGTCCTTCAGCTTGAGGAGCTTAATTAGAAGTTGAGTACCAATTTTCATCATTTTTAGACTCCATTTGATTCCTCAAATAAATCCTAGAATGTACTTTCTAACTAAGTGGGACACTAGGTCTAGACAGGGCCAAAGCTAGTGAGAAACTATAAAAAGAGCTAGAGATTTCATTTTTGGAGTTAGTTAGCTAGTGTGAGGAGTGAAGCTTGTATGAGAAATTGTGTATTTTGAGTAATGCAAAAGAGTACTTCTCCTTCCATGATCACTCCTATTGTCTCTTCTATGTGTGTGTGTATGAAGTAGTGCACTTCTCACCTTCATCTTTGTGCACATCACTCGTTCAAAATCTCCATATCATCCTATCTTTTCCTTGGATTGGAAATTACGGAAGTGGAGCTTCTTGACATGGTGCTTACCCTTGCCTAAAACAACAGTCACACAGACTCAATAGTCCATGTGAAAGTTGTTGTCTCTTTTATGTGTGTGTGTATGTATGTGTGTGTCCACTAGTGTGCTTCTCACTTCATCTTTGCATGCAACACTTGTTCAATCTCCATATCATCCCCTCTTTTCCTTGGACTAATAATTAAGGAGGTGGAGCTTCTTGACATGGTGCTTACCCTTGTCTAGAACAACAACCACATAGACCCAACAATCCATGTGAAAGTTTCCCTATACTGAGCCTCACAACTACAAGTGGCCACAATAGGCTCCTCCTTGCTCAAAAAAGATATGCATGAGCTACCAAGCATGAAGAAAAAACCATTGGTGGACACACCAATGTCATAACAACCAACCCAATTTGAGTTAGAAAAAGCATGCAAATTTGGTGGTAATGATCTCCTCTTGGGATAAAACAATCCAAGTAGCGGGTACCACTCAAATAGGGAAAGATGCACTTGACCATCTGCTAATGGTTGGGACCTGGGCAATGCATAAACTTGCTCATCTAAGAAACAACAAATAAAATATCAAACCAAGTTATGCATAAGTAAATCAAGCATCCAACAACCTATTGATAGAAGACAATATCAAATGCAACTCCAACATCATGGAGACTCAAATCTAAACCTATTTGCATAGGAGTGGCATTTACTAGGTTGACTTGTTCTTTGGCATATGTCACACCTTTTCACATATGCCCTTGCATCAGGAAAGAGAGTTGGCCACCAAAATCTAGAGTACAGTATAAGTTTGGTAGTTCTCTCACTTCAAAAGTGACCTATTGCTATTCTTGAATGGGCCATCTCTAGCATTTCCACATGCTTATCTTCAGGAACACAAATCCTCAAATATCCATCTGCTCCTTTCTTGTACAACCAATTTCCTATCAACTGATACTCCTTGGTCATTTCCTTTAAATTTCTAGAGTCTGCACTAACTTTTCCTGGCTCAAGTGGTTGGTCATTTCTCAACTCCTCAACTATGTGTGCACTTCAATCTGGGTTTTTCTAAAACTAGTACAAAGTTACAATATCTGTGTGTTTCAAAGATTGACATTTAGGACAATTAGAAACATATCTCTCCACATCTTGAGTCTTTGTGTGCCAATGGACACCCATTCTAGCAAGATTATTTAGACTGACAATTGTAGAAGCATGAGTACATGGATTCCAAGACTGAGCTTTCTCTAGATATCTTGGTTGCTCCTCTTCTGGAGTACAATACTCCAGTATACCAATGTGGTTCACATGATATAACTGTCCAACAACTAGTACAAAGTTTGTGCTTTGTAATATAAGATGTGTGGTATTATCGTGTGTTCTACATGGTCCCACAGTTAACAAAGGTACCAAAGTCATTTCTCAATTGGGAATGCTTTCTACCTTGAACAGATATGCATCTGGTAAATCATCATCCAAAGGTGAATCTTATTCTTTCGTTTGTATCCTAGACAAGTGATCTTCTCTTAAATGTGTTTTCCCTTGTCTCACAACTACTTCAAAATCAAATTCCATCAATAGTAAGAACCATCTTACTATTTTGCTAGTGTGACAAGGTTTATTCACCAAGTAAAGAAAAGCTTGGTGATCCACAAAGAATTTAAACTTGTTGGCTAGAAGATAATGCTTGTATTTCTTTACCTCTTCTAAGGCTAGGGTTTTACCAGCTCTTGTCTTTTTCTCCCATCTACCTTTTTGTCTATTTTTCTTCTCTTTCGAGGATAGATTTTTCTTGTTATCCATAGTGTTTGTTTCTACTCTAATGCCTTGCTCTCTAGCTTGAGCTCTAGTTATGGCATTCAATGCCTCTAGCTCATTTTCACTAAGTTCTTCCTATTCTACTATATTTACTGGTTTCAATGGTATGTTACTAGATGTGTTTTGTTGTCTCTGAGGGTTTCTTGGGAAATCTTTGATTAAGTGCTCCCTACCACAATCCTTACAAAAGGCTCCTTCTACTCCTAGAGTTGGAGGTTTTGGACAATCCCTAATGAAATGCTCTCCCCCACATCTATACCATGTTACCTTCTGAGTTCCTTTGAATTGGGATCTCTGATTGGACATGTAATTATTTGTTATGTACATGATTGTAGATGTGTCCATTTCTATTCTTCCATTTCCCAAATCTAAGGCCTGTAAGTCTGGTTCTCTCATTTGATTTTCCTCCCACTCTTCCTAGTATCCCTCAAAAGAATGATAATCCTCCCTAAAAGGTGATGTAGATCTTGGACTTTCCTCTTTTACAGGAGTGTATTTCGTTGGTACCACATTTGTAGGCAATGGTGGTTGTTGTCCCAATACAGTTCTAGGTTGTTCAGCAAAGCCAATTTCTCTTTGTGGATTGTATTGGTTCATATATTCTCTCTCTCTCTCTCTCTGATAGATTGTCTATTGTAAAATCACTCCTCTCTAGTATGGTTTGTCCATTTTTTTCTAAAGTGCAATACTTGAGTGTTTTCTTGTCTTACAAATGTTGAGGTTTATGATATGGACACTGATATGCCTAATGATTCTCTCCACAATTGTAGCACTTTTTATTTGGTGTCAATCTTGTATTTACCGAATCTAGGGCTTTGGCAATGGCTTTTGCTAACTCCTCAATTGGTGGAATTTTGTCTTCATTTGACCTTGCTTAATCAAATGCCAACAAATCATGCCCCCTATTGTCTTATAAATCTATTGCCTCCTTGATATTCCAACAACATGTTGCTCACTGGTCCTCATGAGAAGCATATTGCTTATTTTAATGTTGATTTTCAAACCTCATTTAAGATATCAAATTTGGGTCATTTGCATCATTATTTGGGCATTCAATTTATGCAATTTGATGGTAGAACAGCTTTATGTCAAACAAACTATATTGACACGTTATTATAGCATTTTGGCCTTGATGACTGCAAACCTATTGCCACTCCTATGTAAATAGGTTTACGGTTGAGTTTTCATGATGCTCGAGATGCATTTGATGTTGTTCTCTATTAGCAAGTTGTTGGATGATTGATTTACTTATGCATTACTTGGCAAGATATTTAGTTTTTTGTCTCGCAGATGAGCAAGTTTAGCATTTCCTAGGTATCAAGCATCACTACTGCTAGATTTACATGCTTTTTTTAACTCTAATTAGCCTGGTTTCTATGATACTCATGTGCCCACCACTAGTTTTTGCTTCATGCATGGTAGATCATGCGTATCTTGGTTGAGGAAGAAGTAGCCTACTATGGCCACTTCTAGTTGTGAGGTTGAGTATAGGGCAACTTTCACAATGGCTCTTGAATGTGTGGCTCAAACTCCTTATGGCTAATTTGGGTGTTGGTCAGTCTTCTACCACCACCCTTTTCACTAACAGTTAGAGTGTATTGGAAGTTGTGACAAACCCTCTATTCCATCCTCGCACTAAGCACATTGAGGTGCACTATCATTATCTCAAGAAGAGGTTCTCCATTGGAGAGATGAGTCTGGCATATGTGCCCACACGGGAGGACATTGCATACCTTTTCACAAAGACTATGCCTACAAGAAGTTTGAAGCTTTCTACAAAGCTTTGGGCTTACTTCCTTTTGTGGATTTTTTCCACATAACTTGGCACTTCCTTATACATGAGTGCTAGCTCCTTGTTCACTGCATCACTCCCAAAGATATTTGTTGATATATTTAGGTAGTGATGTGGGTGAATACACTAGGACTACTAGGTTACTTTTTTCCCTCTTTATGAGGTTTTTTTCCTCAGCTTGTATATATGCCTATAACCCTAATGGGTTACTTATCTTTGTACATTCTCTTGGTAATACATTCAATAGTGTGTGTCGTGCTCCAAGCTTCTTCTTCTTCTTCCTCGTGTTGTTTGCGTGCTTCCATAGACCTTAAACTCCAACACCATGTGCTAACTCTCAAACGTGTTTTGAAGGTAAGCCACATGAGCCTCATGTCTTGCCTCATATAAGGTTGTAAGTGTATCCAAGGCATCCTTTGTTGTCTTAGAAGACCAAATGTGAGGGATAATGGCATGTTTGATAGAAAAGGCTATCAACACATATGCACAAGAATCTTTTCCATCCCAACAAAGTTTCTTTCCAGTAGGTGCAACAAGAATGTAACACGAACAAGAATCTAAAGATCATCATCTTCAATGCCATCTGCATCACCTTCAATAATTGCATTGGTAGATGTACTATGGTGTTTTTCAATACCTTGCACAATATTTTATAGCCCTTTTGCTATTGATACATGAGGCATGATGTATACATATAATGAGTAATTAGTACCATCCAATTTCTCCTCAACATCCAACATATGGAATACATTATTGCTTCAAGCCATGGCCACTCATTAAACACATTGATGTAGACAAATAATTGTATCTCAAAAAGTTGAACAGAACTACCCAATCAAGCTCTACTAAACCTATAGAAAACTTTGGGTTGCTTGTAATGGTGAACCAAAACTTGCATATATGTTAAGAAAAAAAGGACAAAATTTCCTAACACTACGATAGTGCGTTCAAAAGTTGAAACAAGTTCAGATCAAAATTTCAATGCCACATAGTGAAGTAGTTTTGAACTGCTAATCACCTTGACTATGCTAATCAATTTTTGTGCACTTTTGATACTATCAAGGTTTCTACGATGCCCTAAATGAAGTGATGACCTGCTTTGATACCAACTGTTGGAGTTTGAGGTCTATGGAAGCACACAAACAACACAAGGAAGAACAAGAATCTTGTAGCATAACACAACACAAAACGAATTACCAAGTGAATGTACAAAGATAAGTAACCCAATAGGGTTATATATACAAGCTAGGGGAAAAACCCTAAAGAAGGAAAAAAGTGCATCAGTGTTCCTAAGTGTGTTTACACACATCACTATCAAAATATATCAATAGATACCATTGAAGGGTGATGTATATCAACCCCTATGCAATAGCGATGCATGAACAACCTCCATAAGTAGACTTCTTGGGACCTCTGCAACTCAAAATGCCTCTTTCTCCAAGTTTGTGCACAGAATTCTAGTGCCCTTTTGTATACTCAGACTAGACTAACGAAGCTTTACAAAAAAGAACAAATTTCACTCAAAATGGATGCCTACACTAAGAGAAACAATTTTTGCAACATAGGCTACTTGAATGTATGTTGAAGTTAGTCAACCAATGACTAAACTTTACTCAGCAAGCTTTTCTCATGGATTAACTAGAGAATGAAGCTCAAACTTGGTCCATGTTTAGAGCACTATAGTGGATACCGAATGAAACACATCACAAAATATGTATAAGTTTGGAAGTTTAAATAGTTCCTGAATGCAGCGCTAGATAGCTCTCACAAAAATTCACACAAAGAAAAATATGAATCATTGAAGTTTAGTATTTTAGAGAATTCTCATATCTTACTCAAAGAATGAAATTGAGAATTTGTGGGCACAAAACAGTATATATTAGCTATCCAGTTATCCAAAGGTTACATAAAACAGATTCCTAATCAGAGGTATAGAGTTCCAACATTACTTGCACATAGAAGGAGGTATGCCACAAGCAAGGGGCTTGCTTGTTAACACTCCAACACACTAAGAATGACTTCTAAAAGCTATAAAACATGCAAGATTTCTCATTTGGAGCGGAAATGACATATATATACAAGTTGAAAAGTGAGATGCTCTTTTATAAATGAGATGAATGAGGGGCATTACAACAACTTTTTGTGATGGAATCTCATGGAATTCCTTGTCCTTTAGTTCTACACTTGTGGCCAATGAGATTTATCCAAAGCCCTCCACTTGAAACCAATGAAATTACTCCAAAATGTTCCTAATTTGGAGCTTGATTTTCAACAATACATACATATATATACATGTACATACATACACATGTAGATACACACATACATGCATACACATAGTTCTCTCTCTCTCTCTCTCTCTCTCTCTCTCTCTCTCTCTCTCTCTCTCTCTCTCTCTTCTTCTTCTTCTTCTTCTCTCTCTCTCTCTCTCTCTCTCTCTCTCTCCTTCTTCTTCTCTCTCTCTCTCTCTCTCTATCTCTCACTCTCCCTCTCACACACATACACACACATATATATGTATGGACATAAATCACACACATATACAACTATAAACATACAAATATATACATACATATGTAAACACACACATAAGTAAACACAAACACACATGTCCATACTATGTACACATATCCACATACACACATACAAACATGGATACATACATACATACATACATACATACATACATACATACATACATACATACATACATACTTACACACATAGACATATACATGATATATTTTGGTAGTGCTATTTGTGAACTTTCTTAGGACTATAGGCACACTTTTGTCCTCTTTAGGGGATCTTTTTCCTCATCTTGTATATACACATATAAGCCTAACTAATTTTGCCTATTCACTTGATGATATATTGAGCATTGCATTGTTCTCCAAGCTTCTTCTTTTTCCTTGTGTTCTTTGTGTGTTTCTATAGATCCTGAAGTCCAACAATTGGTATGAGAGAAGGTCACTGCTTTCTCTAGGGCATCCTCGACACCCCTCTAGTCAGTGTCAAAATCACACAAAAATTGGTGGCATACTTGAGGCGATAAGGAGTTCAGAAGATCTTTACTTTATGGCATCAAAATTTTGATCTAAGATTATTTCAAAGTTCAAATGCACCATCAAGTGAATGTGTAGAAAATTATTCCTTTTTGTGTCAAATATATATAATTTTGTTTGGTTTGCTAGTGAAAGGGCTAGGAAGTCTAGTACACATCTAACAAAGCTCATTTGGGTATGTTTGTTCAAATTTTTGTGATACAGACAATTTTTTGCATCAAGGTATTTAGTTAGCAGCCATGGTTGAAAGAAATGATGTATTCTAGATGATTTTTGTTGAGGATAAGTTGAATGGTATTAATAACCCATTGTGGGCAGACATAAAGAATCATGTATTGGTAGTGAAAGGGTTGTGGAATATTGTGTAGGGTGTTGAAAAACCTCTTACGACACCTGCAAATAGAGTGATTGAAGGTGATGCAAGTCGTGTTGAAGATTATGATATTTAATTTCATAGTCATGTTGTGCTTCCTATTGCACCTACTATAAAGAAACTTTGTTGGGATGGAAGAATTGCATAGGCACGTGCATTGATGGATTTCTTTATCAAACATGCCATTATCCCTCACATTTCCTCCTGCAAGACACCAAATGATGCTTGGGATACTCTTACAACATTATAGTAGGCAAGAAATGAGGCTCATGTTGATTATCTCTGAAAAATACTAGAGAGTGAGCATATGAATGAAGGAGATTTCCTCAAGATTTTTTTATCAAATACTTGAAAGAGTTGTTGATTTCTAATGATAAAATATTTCTAAATAGCTCACTTGTACAGATTGTTCTTAATGTTCTTCCATATTCATATCACAATGTTTCTTTTGGTCTTTGGTTGATGATGAAACACAATCCAAATGCCTTAACATTGAGGATTTATTCTCTATTTTGATATAGGAAGACTAGTCTAGGCAAAATAGGTCAATTATGTGTGTTGTATATCATGATTTCTTAGCTAGGAAAAAGGGAAAATGTAAATGGCACTCATCTACTAGTAGAAAAAAATTTGCTAATGTTGCACAATCAAAGAAGGAAGACAAAGATGACAAGAAAATAGAAAAGAAGAATTTTTTTTGCAAGTACTTGAAGAAAAATATAATGTCATAAAGAGTTTTCTTAATTTGGCTTCGAAGGAGGCAAAGAAGAAAGAGGCTAGAATGGTTGTTCTAGAGGCCTCTATACCTAAAATAGAGTCTACTAATCTTTTTTTAAAGGAAGTTTGATCAATCCCTATTCTATCTTACATGAATTAATTTAAAGAACAATTATACACGATAATGGGCATATTGCCCATGGGACACCCCTTATTGCACAAATCAGGGGAAGGTAAAACAACTTTCTCAGCTTGAAGTCTGTAGGAACACTATGACTAAGACTAGACCTTGCCAAAGTTGGTAGCACATGTTTCTTTCCAAATTTCCCAAAGAGCCCCATAAGGGCATTCCACAATGCTACAAATCAATCAATTTCTTCTCGAAGTAAGGCTTTTTTCCAGTTTATTTGGGTGTTTAAAGAAAAAATTCTTCCCGCAACCTACCAAAACAAAAAAGCTCCTTGGGCACAAAAAGAAGAGGTTTCCCAGTTCTTCTCTACCATTAAGACAACACTTACACAATGGAGAGGTTCCAAAAAAATTTTGGATTTAACATTAGTCCAAATTCCTTGACCGAGAGCTTGCCTCATTAGAACAACTTTTTTATTCTCAATCAAGGGATGCCATAGGGATAGGAACTTGATATCCCATCTAATATTTGGCCAATTCAGACACTATATCCTATTATGTGAGTTATTAAGATCCAAATTCTTCTTGAAACTCAACATTATTTCCAAGTTGTTTCTATTGTGCCATTTTGTACCTTGGGGATCATGGTCGAGGAGGAGGCAAGACTTCAAGATATCCCAAGCATCAATTCTATTATGTAACAAGCAACAATCTTCATAGTGTAGTTTCCAAGTTGGGTTAATGTCCTCAAATCTGAACCATTGTCTTCTGTCTCCATTCAAGACATGCTTCCACAAACAAAGCCCTTTTTTCCATAACTTCTTCACTCTTTGTAGGTTACCATAGTCTACAACCCTGATTTCCTTGATTGGGAATGAAATCAAATCATTTTCCCTAATATCAAGAGCCCACTTCCACTCTTCATTGAACTAGAGGTAAGGTGTCAGCTTTCCAACTTTTCTATATCAAGCAAGCCAAATCTGATCCCTTGGGAGTACATGGGAAAGGGAGAACAACAAGGTGATTAAGTCATGCCCCATCCACCTAGGAAAACCCACTAAAGTAAGAGCACTTTATTTTATCTAATATAGTTTGGCCTAGGAGGTATCCATCTTGCTCCAAGATTTTAGCAATCATTTTATTTCCAAATTATCTACTAAACCTTCAATATCTAGAATCTGCGACCCTCATCAATCTTCTTTACTTGCACAAAACCTCCATTTGACTTTGGGCATGCCTCTTGTATTTAGATCACATGTCCGAAAAAACATTTCTACAAATTATTTTCAACTTATCTAGATCCTTGTCTTTTGGTCTCCATCATGATATAAAATAGATAATTGAGGCTATGAGGAATGCATTGACCACCATGGAATGACCCCCCTAAGTCTATTTGCATTCCTTTCAAGTAGACATGCTTTTTTTTCTAATCTTGATAAGAACCCAATCCCACCTCTAGCCTATAGCAGCATCAAGGGTTGATGGAATACCCAAGAAACAAAATATTTGACTACACAAAATCATTTGGCACCCTTGATCTTGTAGGTGCTCAGTAATAGCCTTGAATGTTTTTTTTTTTGAGTGGTTTATTTTAGATATTGAATCCACAGAAAGGTATTGAGATAGTGTACAAAAAAAGTGATACTCTCTTTATCACTATGTAAGAAGACGTTCATGTCCTCAATGAGCATTATTATGATTAACTTGTCTTGGCTATTCGCCCCATGAATTTGGTTGATAAGGGCATAGTGGCTGACCAAGCAGCTAAATCCATTGATGGAAATAGCAAAAAGCAATGGAGCCAAGGGGAAACCTTGTCTGATCAAGTGTTTTAATCTAATTGATTGAGAGAGCTAGCCATTAATATCAATATGAACAATGGTATTATCCATAAGCTTCAAGATCATCTTCATAAAATTTGAGCCGCATCCAAGTTCTTTCAATGATTGAAGGATAAAATTCCACTCAATTCTTTTGAAGGCTTTGTTGAAGTTGATTTTGAGAAATAGAACATCTTACAAGGATTCTTCTACGTAGACAAGGCCATCGATGATAGCCTTGAGGATGGACCTACCCTTAATGAAGCCTTTTTAATCTTTTTGATCCAAGATCATAGGGGAAAATCAATGCAATTAGTGAAATCCTTAGCAAAAATCTTATAAATCATTTGTAGCATTATAATATGCTTCCAATTTTCAAACTTGTTTTTAAGTTCTTTTTGTGAATTAATTTAATCACATCTTTGTTGAAACAATCAAGCAATATGCTAAAGTGCATGGCTTCCTATCAAACCAAGCATAAAGGGGTTACCAATACATGCTTGAAGGACTTGAATAACACATTAGTGAGACCATCCAAACCCAGGCTTTTATCATTTGGAAGGGAATCAATTACTTCTTAAATTTCCATGTTAGTGAAAGGAGAATCAAGAATTGGAACCATATTGTCTAGTATTCTTTTGGTTCTTACTCTAGAGATGGAAGTTATACAATATTGCATGTGAGGAGAAAGTTGTGTACTCATCCGTAGTAGTTGTCTGAAGTGTTTTACAATAAGTGCACTATCCTCTTTGTCCATTTTTCAGTCTACACCAAGAATATTAATTTAGTGAACAGATTCATTATGCTGCTTCTTCTTAAGTATTCTACACATTTAATTTGTTGGTTTGTTTTCTTTTTCCCCTACCAATTCTTAAAGTAGATTTGAAGATTCTTTCTTTAAATTTCCTGATCATATCTTAGCATGCTTCTCATCTTTTGGAACCTACTCAAGAGGTGCAAATGGCCTTTGTTGACTTCAAACTCAAGCCTCTGGAGCCTTTGATAAAGCTTTTCTCTTCTAGCACAAAAGATCTTTTGGAGTTTCCTCTTAATCATGAGAAAAATATTTTGTGTCTTCTTAACTACCACTAGCTAGCACTTATTCAGAGATCAAGCACTGAAGGTTTGGTTCTAGGCCGAGATGATCTCTTATCAAAATGATGGGATGTTAAAAAATAAAGAAGCAAGGTTGTATATATTTTGCAAAAAGGATTTTCTTCAAATAGGAGGAAAATACAAAAGTGAAAAATGGAAGCATAGCGTTGGGATTGACACAATTGGAAGATACCCCAATGTCTCTCCGAATGGCTGACCAGACGCGGGTGAAGCCTATAGGATTAATATGAAATGTGCAAACTATTGTTGGTGGGATCGAATTCTCCGTTGAATACTTGGTTGTGAGACCAAGATCTATCGAAACTACATTTTCTATACTATTGGGGCGACCATGGCTGATGCAGGCTGATTGTGTACATGACTGGAGAACGGGGTTGATCACTATTGGGCCCAAGACCGATCTAATACAAATCCAAGTGACCCCTAGGGAAGATGCCAAGAAAACGGTCCCGATCAAAGAGCTAGAAAAGAAGGTGGTTGAAAAGATTGTGCGTAAAAAAGTACGTGAAAAGTTCTCTCTGATAGTAGAAAATTACAAAATCATTTTGCAAGATGGATTTAACTTACAAGCAACAGAGCAAGGTCAAACCAAGATGGGTGAATATGTGCTTCTAACCTTGTATGATGATGACTCAGATAGGGAGCTAGTAGGGTTTTTTGAAGGAGTTAGTGAATTTGAGTGTCACACAACAATCATGGACTCAGAAGGAAAGAAGACGAAGGGAGCACAAGGATCGTCCGAAGATGTGAAAAGTCAATCGGCCACGCAACGAAAGGTGAAGGAACTTGGAATAGAGGTTGTTACTTTTTGAGCTAAAGTTCCAAGGAAATGCCAAGAATCAAGGAAAGTCAGAGGCAATGAGACCTACGTGTCAGAGGTGGTCGAAGAGATGAAATCAAAGAATGCAAGACTGAAGGACAAAAGGGGAGTCAGTGAACTATTAGCTCGGGACGTATGCACTGGAAAGCAAGTGCATGGATCAAAAGACTTCGGCAATGGACTATGATGAGAAAGTGGAGTTGGAAAAAGGGAAGCTGATTCAGTTAGGTGCAAAGGAAGAAAAGTGGTGTGAAGAGGGACAATCAGTTAGGAGTTGCGATGAGTCTCTAATGGTAGTTGCAGGGGAACCACAAGTTCAAGTTGGTGAAGAAAACTACGAGAAAGGCCCACGCAAGGAGTCAGGGAAGGACGAGCCTAGAAGCTGGAGTAGTACGAATGAAAGAGACAAACACGAGCAAAGTCAAGGCAATCATGATGGCAAAGATACAACGGACAAGAGCATTCAGAGTATGCATGAAGAGAAAACTTCGAGGAGTCAAATGGACGAAGGACATGCTAGGACTAGTGACAGTATGATGAAGGATGAAGCTCGTACCAAGGACGCCGCAAGATATTGCACAAGATCCCAACAGACGATGGTTTTCGTTTTGAGGTTGCTTCAAAAGAGATGTCAACAAAAGAGAAGAGAGTGAGCTAGGTTGAAGAGTTTCGAGAACAGGACATAGGAATGGACATTGAGGATACGGAGTCCCTTTTTGACAAAAACCATTGTACAAGATCAAGTGGATAACTAAGAGCACAAGAGCCTCTATATACATATGATCCTTTTTGTTGAGCATCTACCTAGAATAGGATTGCAAAGAGCTAACGTTGAGTGTCATTTTGCAGATAGGTAGCGAATAAGCACACGATGGCTAATCGGGCACAACAAGCGCAGTTTGAGATAGTACTTTATTTTGCAGATCAGGCCTTTTCGAGTATGGAGATATATGCAGAGAACTCGTTCACAAAATACGACGTTGAGGAAGCGCATTGGTTGGTCCAATTCCTCAATCAAGGTTTGGGTGTCGAATTTCCATTTGTGCAGTTCGAACAGTATTTGATGTATTGGACAGGAATCGCCGAGGACAGATATTTTTATTATGATTCCACTAGAGATATGCCGGTAGACGAAGAGGGTTTATGTTGGGCTTGGGCGGACCAATTGGTCATAGGCAGCGATGACGAGGCTCCTAAGGTGGAGCCAGATTCACCTTCTTAGAGAAACTGATTTCCGTGAGGTGGACGTGGCTAGGTAAGAGAGTCTCGAGTTGGTCTTACAGCATAGTCATTGGAAGAGAGGCCTTGCGAGGGGATGAACACCTAAGTGTTAGTTAGTTAGGTTGTAGGCAGTCAGGTATGCCATTTGAGTGTCGTGTCTGAGGAAGCGAAGACAACAGGAAGATCGATCTATCAAAAGTTTGTTTTGGTTTTGTTTTTGTATGCTTTCCATGTGGGATAGGTGGGGAAGCGCTCCTTTCTACCTCTCCCTAACTCTCAGGGTTCTTTTGAGGGGAACGAAAAAGAAAAAAAAAGTAAAGAGAAGAAAGAAAATACAAAACAAAAAGAAAAAGAAAAAACATAGTGTCTATATGTGTGCCAGCACGCTATGCCGGGCTAGTAGGCAAGCAGAGTCCACCTGGTCGGGCAGTCAGGACTGCAAATCGATGCTAGTTTCACCATAAGTGTTGGAGTATGTGTGTATGTTTTGGCGCTTCGTGCCATAGTGGGTCAATAGGTGAGTGGAGCCATCTCGGCCAGGCGGACGAGACCATAAGTTGCACCCGGCTTCGCTATGGGCAATCCCTTCCGTGTGTGTTTATACATCGTGTATCTATTTCCTTGCGCGCTATGTTGTGTCGGTAGATGGGTGGAATGAACCTAGCCGGGCGGTTAGGGCCACGAGTCGCATCCAATTGCCGCATAGGCCAACTCGTGTGTACATATATATAAATAAGAAAAAGAAAAGAAATATTTTGTGTTCCCGTCCCTGAGGGGGAGAGACAGAAAGGAGGAGGACGATGATCATCCGGATGGGTGTGCCATGCATGTATATGTTTTTCGTGATTTTTTGTGATTGCTGATAGATCGATCTGCCTAACGTCGGCACCAATGAGGACCGATAGTCACATGTGTATTTGACTTGCTTGCTTCCTGCTCACTGTATTTGGCTTTTCTATTCTTGTCAATAGGTTCTTTTTGAAGACGGCAATGAGGTATACCACCTTGATTCTTTTACTTGGGTCACGTTCTATTTTTGGAGATGGTCTCTTTTTTATTGTGCGAGTTCGGTTTTGTGTCAGACTTCATCTTGTTTGCGTATGATCAGTTAGGTAGGATGCCTATATGCATGCAGATTATACATGATGATTTTGGTTTTGACACATCTTTTTGGTACTTACATTTTTGATGAGTTGTGTGAGGTAACAGGTGCAATGGAAAAGAGGGATTCCGTCTTGTATGTTTATACATGGTAAGTCTTTTTTGTGATGGTTGGACTTTGTTTTGATGGATAGTGCAGGAACACAGGTGAAGGGCCAAAGGAAAAAGAGTGCCATGAAGGGCCAAAGGAAAAAGAGTGCCATGGATGGTAAGTAAGGTATGAAGTGATTGAGTCAATGAAGTGGTGACAAGGATGTAAGCATGGTTCTTGTGGTTCTATGTTTGGAAATGGATAGGTGAAAAGAGTGAATGTATATAGATATGATTCAGAACATGGTATGTGGCATGGTTCATATGTGTGTTTGCATAAACTTGCATGCAGCATGATGAAGAAGAGATGTAAGATAGAGAAGAAGTAAAAGGTGATTGCATGAGGACATGGCAATGAATGTGGTTGGCATGTGGCTTTCTTGGAATGCATGAAGAGATGAGTGAGCACGAACAAGAGCGTGTATGTGCGAGAGTGTGTAATTCATGATGTGGATATGTGTGTGCATAATGGTATGTGCTTGGACGTGGGAAAGTGTAGACGAGGCAAGTGAGAGAATAGGAGAATGGAAGTGAGCATGATTTATGTGATCAAGTGCATGTGCGGATAAGGGGCACGGCATATGAATGTGAAATCGTGTCATTGATGATAAGCCAATTAGATGTTTTGAAGAGAACTAATCCTTGGCTTAAGTGGAGGCACACATTGGCTCGTTGAGGACGACTTCGTGAGCAGAAGGGGGGAGTATGTTAGCACCGATTGTTGTTGATTTTTGGTGTACTAACTAGTGGCTATTTTGTAGCATTTGTGCTTGATTTAGGTGTTACAAGTGTGATTGGATCCATACAAAAGAGAAGCATGGAGCTTGGAGCAAGTTGTGTATTTGGCACACCCCAGAGTGAAGGCTACAGATATCAAGTTCAAAACATATGATGATTTCTTGTGGGTTCGGCCTGCAAGTTTTTCTATGGACTTTGAAGGCTATTCTCCATTTTTTCATGAAGCAAAAGAGAAAGGAGAGGAAGGAACATGGCTCCCAAATACTGAATATTTTATTCTAAATACTTTTTATAGGGGGAATGCACTCCTTAGCTCAGACGAATGTTTTATTTCCCTACCTTCATAGGAGGGATATGTTCATATGGTGATCGACTGCAAAAAGAACAAGAATGAGGTTAACGCCCTCCATATACATTTATTCTTATGTGCTTATGGGTTGGAGACTCATGTATTATTATGCAATCATCTCATCCCACTTTTGGTGGAAGTGGGTCGACACGCATAATACTTATTGGTGGACCATGGGGGGTCACTCCAGATCTTCATGTCACTTTAATTTTGGGTGGAGCTTTGTATAGGGCAGCATTTTGAGGGGTGTAGACGATGTGATATTTGAGTTGTTGGATAACCATAACGACATAACGACGATTATGTAAGCTTTATGAGGAAGCATAATGTGTTTTGGGGAATGGAAGCTAAGGCAGTGGTTCTGCAGGCAGCTGTTAGAGCAGGCTCAGGGGGGTTATGCCCCTTTATGCCCACACTGGGGAAATCAAAGGGGGGGACAGGAGAAAGACACAAGTGACAGGAGGACGCCATTCTTGGGGGGAAGGTTTTCTTGGGAGGGATTTCATTTTATATACAATAGGATTCGCATTGTGGTTTCTTCTTCGTTTTATGTAGGGAGGACGGAGGCCCTTTTTTCTAGAAGTCAACAAGTGTCGAAGGAGGGGGGGCAACTTGTTTTGTTTGGGGGTGGTGGCCATGCACAAGTGAAGGCAGTCCTGGAGGGAGCTCTCTCGGGAGGTTTGGGAGAGTTTGCTTCTACTCAGCGCTTCGAGGGTAGAAGGAGATACAGATTGTTTCCATTGGGGAGGTTGTTATCAAGAAAAGGGGGATTTTCCAAAATCAGGGGTTGGAGAGCTCAAGTTGGGGGCTATCGAGTAGTGCAGCCCATTGGCTAAAGAACCTCTTCATCATCCTGGGGAAGATAACAGAAGGGGAGGGGCTCCGAGTTGTGGTAGATGGCATACTTGTTAAAAGTCAAGCTTCAAGCTAAAAATTCGTGGGGAATCTTTTATGGACATGTGGAGCAATCAAAGGAAGCCAAAAGCCACGAGATTCCATCAAGAAAAGTCACTCAACCACTCCCCAAGTCATCTCAACTAATTCCTCCAAGTTAGGAGGCTGATTTGGAAAGGTAGTTCCTAGATTTTAGGGGCACACCTCTCACTATAAAAGGAGCATGTATCCCGACTTCTTTTGGGCCATCTTCTTGGAGTTTTAGCTCATGTAAAGTGAGCACTAAGTGCTGGAGTTGTGATAAGCAAGCCCCTTGCTTAAGCAACCCCCTTGCTTGCTTGTTTGTTTTCTTTTAGTAGGCATATCTATGTGTGTGCGCAGGCAGTGTTGCAACTCTCTGCCCCTGAGTTGTTAGCATTGGTTCTCCCTCATATGGTATCCATTTGATGTAATTCTTGTCTCATTGGATAGCTATAAGAGTCTATTTTATGCTTACCAATTCTCTGGAGCATTCTCTGAGTAAGCTGGGAGCAACATTCATTTTAGTGAAGTTGTGTGATTGATATCTCTCTCTTTGTGTAGGCTCTGTTGGAAATATTTTGCTCTCTGTTGTAAGGGCTGGTTCTCCTTCTCTATGTATCCATTTGCTATGATTTTGGTGTCATTGGGTAGCTATTAGAGTCCTCTAAAGCTGACTGAAGTTTGAGATTCATTCTCTGTATAATCTCTGAGAAAAGTTTGCTGGAGTGAAGTGAGGTCTCTGCTTGACTAGCAGTTGTGAGCATTCAACTAGCTCATGTTGTAGACATTGTTTCTCTTTGTGTAAGCATCCATTTCAAGTGAAATTTGTTTTGTTGGAAAGCCCTTGGTGTCTACTACAGGTCTACAAAAGCTCACTAGAGTTCTCTACATAAGCTCTGAGTAAGAGAATTTTTGGTGTGCAGAGGTCAAAGAAGGATACCTGTGGAGGTCATTCGCGCTTCATCGTTGCTTAGGGGTTGAGATACTTCCCCCATCAGTGGTATCAGAGCATTTGGGCATCTTGGAGGTATCACATACAAGCAAGAAGACCTCTTGGAGTTGGTGGTTGAAGAGTTGCATCAACAAAAGCTTCTTGGAGGTAGCTCACATCAAGGGGGAGCTATTCTACTCAAATTTGCAAGAGCACAAGGTGTCCATCTAAGGAAAGCTTTGGATTGAGGTAACCTCAGAGCCTCATTTTCATTTTACACACATTGGAGCATTAGCCAAGGGCTAGGTCAAGTATCAAAGACTAGATATGGGAGACTTCAACACTCAAATTGAAAAGCTAGACAAAGGTAACTATCAACCATGGAGATTTAGGGTCTCCAACTATCTTATGGGCAAGGGCCTTTGGGGGTTGATTAGTGGAAGTGAACCAAGACCTAGGTTGGATGAGAATCCAACCAATGACCAGAGAAGGGCCTTTAGGGAATGGAATGAAAGAGACAAGAGGGTTATCTTTATTCTTTCCCAACACATTAGCAATAGCATGATCGGCCATATCCAAGACCTGGATTCAAGCATGAAGGTATGGGAGACACTTGAAAGGCTTTATTCAACAAGCACCAAAGCAAGGAAGATCCAACTCAAGAATGAGCTCAACAACCTTAGGAAGAGCAATGACTACATACTTAAGGTCAAGGAGTTATCAGATGCATTGGGATCCATTGGAAGCCACGTAGACGATGACGATCTTGTGGCTTATACTCTCAATGGTTTGAGAGATGATGAGAAGTGGAAACCCTTTACCACTTCAGTTTATGTAAGGGATAATCTTCCCGATTTTGAGCAATTGGTTGCTCTCATGGTCACCGAAGAAATGAACATAGGTGGAAGTTCAACTAAAAGCAAAGATGCACAAGTTTTCTATGCAGGTAATCAAAGGGGCAAAGGAAGACAAGGACAAGGAAGGGGCAAAGGAAGGTTTGGAGGAAGGCAAGGCCACTCAAGAAATCAAGGACATGACCAAGGCACCTCATCACAAAGAGGGAGAGGAAGATCAAGAGGAAGAGGAGGACGACATCAACAAAACAGGAATCAAGATGGCGAAGGATGTTACATATGTGGCAAGTTTGGCCACTATGCTAGAGATTGCTACCAAGGAGGAAACCAAAGGAGCTATAATCAAGGTTCTTCATACAAAGGCCAAGGTAATTACGCTTCTACAAGTTCAGAAAATGACAATCTCTTGATGATGCACATGAATGGGAATTCAAGCAAAGTAGATAACACTTGGTATATTGATAGTGGATGTAGCAACCATATGAGTTGCAATGCTTCTTGGTTTACTAATCTACATGTTCCCAAAGGTAAAGGACATGTAGAAACAGGTGATGATATAGCCCATGAGATCTCCCATGTTGGAGATGTAGCTTTGGATGACAAGGAGGAAGGAAGATGTCTCAAGGATGTCTTGCATGTACCTACCATCACAAAGAACTTGGTGTCCGTTGGGCAAATGGTTGAAAGAGGCTATCAAGTAAGGTTCAACAAAGGTGGATGCTTTGTGGAGAACCCTAAGCAAGGTTACAAGGTCATAGCAAGAGGAAAGAAGCAAGGGAGACTCTTCACTTTGGAGGTAAATTCTCATTCTACTCAACATGTCTACTTCACATATGGAAACAAGAGGATTTCGGAGTTGGACTTGTGGCACAAGAGGATAGGTCACATCAACATACAAAGAATGAAGGAAATGCAATTCAAGAGGCTGGTTGAAGGT
This sequence comes from Ceratopteris richardii, assembly GCA_020310875.1. Lineage (NCBI taxonomy): Eukaryota > Viridiplantae > Streptophyta > Polypodiopsida > Polypodiales > Pteridaceae > Ceratopteris > Ceratopteris richardii. The sequence continues at coordinate 85,241,846 of CM035420.1, forward strand.
CTTCCCAACTTCCAAGGACAAGGTATGAAGCATTTATGTGAATCTTGTCAACTAGGGAAGCAAGCGAGACTTCCATTCAAGAAGAGTGGCTACATAAGCCAACATCCATTGGAGTTGATACATACAGATGTGTGGGGGCCAACGAAAGAGCAATCCATTGGAGGTAACAAGTACTTTGTCACTTTTATAGATGATTGCACAAGGATGGTTTGGGTTTATTTCATCAAAAACAAATCAGATGTGTTTACATGTTTCAAAGCATTCAAGGCAATGGTAGAGAAGGAAACAGGTACATATATCAAGAAGCTAAGGTCCGATGGAGGGGGAGAATATTTCTCAAATGAGTTTTCTGATTTTTTAATGGATCAAGGCATCAAGAGGCAAGTAACATGCAGGTACACACCCCAACAAAATGGAGTAGCAGAGAGAAAGAATAGATACATTGCCGAGATCGCTAGAGCAATGCTTAATGAGATGAATGTACCTAACATGTTTTGGAGTGATGCAGCAAATACCGCCGTGTATCTAATGAATAGGGCTCCTACCTCAGGGATCCATGGCTTGACACCATATCAAGCCTATTATGGTAAGAAACCTGATCTTTCCCACTTGAAGATATTTGGATGTACTTGTTATGTACATGTGCCAAGTGAATTGAGGCACAAGCTACAACCAAAGGCAGAAAAGTGTGTGTTTCTAGGATATTCAAATGATCATAAAGGTTACAGGTGCTTGAACCCAAACACAAAGGACTTGAGGATATCAAGGGATGTAGCATTTGATGAGCTACTCCCTTGGTATAAGAAGTATGATTGTATGCAGGACTATGAAGAAGAAAAGCATGGACATGATGAAGAACAAATCGACCTAGAGCTAAGCGGCCCAAGGTGTTCCATCAATGAAGATAGTTCAAGCATGAACTCACCATGGAGGGGGAGATCTTCATCAAGCTATGAAGCACAATCAATCAACAAAGGCAAAGCAACATTGGTGGAGTTGGATGAAGAAGGTAATGAAGTTGAAGATGATGAAGGACACATGATGGAGAAAGAAGCCACGTCAAAGAAAGAGATCAAGTTCCCAAGGCAAAGGAGGTTTATTCCTCCAAAAGGTGAAGAAAGGAAGTCTTCTAGAGTTAAGTATCCAACTCAAAGGTTTACTTATGATTCATACATGGCAACACATTATGCATATATGAACAAAGTAGTAGAAGATCATGAGCCCGATTGCTATGAAGATGCAAGCAGGTACACCGAATGGAAAGAGGCAATGCAAGAAGAGATCGACGCACTTGAGGAAAATCAAACATGGACTCTAGTGCCCAAGAAGGAGAACATGAAGGTAATATGTAATAAGTGGGTGTATAAAGTAAAGAGGAATTCAGATGGATCTATTTCTAGGTTCAAAGCAAGATTGGTGGCCAAGGGTTTTGCACAAACCTATGGAGTGGACTTTGAAGAGACATTCAGCCCCGTGGCAAAGATGAGCACCATTAGGACACTCATTGCAATGGCTGCTAGCAAAGGATGGAAGCTCTTCCAATTGGATATCAAGAATGCCTTTCTCAATGGAGACTTGGAAGAAGAGGTATACATGGAGCAACCACTAGGTTTTGTTCATAAAGAGTTTCCACATCATGTTTGTAGGTTGAAGAAGGCACTTTATGGCCTAAAGCAAGCTCCAAGGGCTTGGAACCAAAGATTGGTGGACTATTTGATCAAATGTGGTTACAATCAATGCAAGGCGGATCCATCTCTCTTCATCAAACAAAGAGGAGAACTTGTGGTCTACATGTGTGTGTATGTAGATGATCTTATCATTACAGGTAATGATACAAAGGGCATTGAGGAGATCAAGGCAAAGCTTGGAAAGGAGTTTAGGATCTCTGATCTTGGAGATCTTAGGTATTTTCTTGGCATTGAAGTTGTATACAAAGAAGAAGGTATTATGCTCATACAAAGGAAGTATATTCTAGACCTACTTGAGAGGTTTGGGATGCTACATTGCAAGCCTATTTCAAATCCCATGGAAGTTAATGTAAAGCTAAGCTCCATTGATGGAGAGCCATTAGAGGATGTAACTTTGTATCGATCTATTGTAGGCTCTTTCAATTATGCCACAATAACCAGGCCTGACATAGCATATGGAGTTGGAGTGTTATCACAATTTATGCATAGTCCAAGGACTACACACTTGCAAGCTGCAAGAAGAATGTTGCGATATCTCAAAGCCACTATAAATGAAGGATTGTTCTACTCATTTGATGATGATATGCAGGTCAAAGCTTATTCCGATGCCGATTGGGCCGGTTCGAAGGAAGATAGAAGGAGTACAAGTGGTTACCTAGTCATGCTAGGTAGCAAGATCATCTCATGGATTTCAAAGAAGCAACCCACGGTGGCATTATCTTCCACCGAGGCTGAGTATAGAGCTTTGGCTCAAGTCACATGTGAGCTAATGTGGATTAAGAAGTTATTTATGGAGCTTAATTTGCAGGTTGACACATATCCAATTTTTTGTGACAACATGAGTAGCATTCATCTAGCATCGAACCCTGTCTATCATGCTAGAACCAAGCATATTGAAGTGCACTATCACTTCATAAGGGAAAAGGTGATATCCAAGGAAGTTTCAGTACATCATATTGGTACTAAGGACCAAGTTGCGGACATGTTTACAAAGGCTTTGGATCGGATGAAGATTTCAAAATTCAAGCAATGCATCAACATGAAGGAGCTTGGATGAGGATGAAGAATTGAAGCTTGAGGGGGAGTGTTAAAAGTCAAGCTTCAAGCTAAAAATTCGTGGGGAATCTTTTATGGACATGTGGAGCAATCAAAGGAAGCCAAAAGCCACGAGATTCCATCAAGAAAAGTCACTCAACCACTCCCCAAGTCATCTCAACTAATTCCTCCAAGTTAGGAGGCTGATTTGGAAAGGTAGTTCCTAGATTTTAGGGGCACACCTCTCACTATAAAAGGAGCAAGTATCCCGACTTCTTTTGGGCCATCTTCTTGGAGTTTTAGCTCATGTAAAGTGAGCACTAAGTGCTGGAGTTGTGATAAGCAAGCCCCTTGCTTAAGCAACCCCCTTGCTTGCTTGTTTGTTTTCTTTTAGTAGGCATATCTATGTGTGTGCGCAGGCAGTGTTGCAACTCTCTACCCCTGAGTTGTTAGCATTGGTTCTCCCTCATATGGTATCCATTTGATGTAATTCTTGTCTCATTGGATAGCTATAAGAGTCTATTTTATGCTTACCAATTCTCTGGAGCATTCTCTGAGTAAGCTGGGAGCAACATTCATTTTAGTGAAGTTGTGTGATTGATATCTCTCTCTTTGTGTAGGCTCTGTTGGAAATATTTTGCTCTCTGTTGTAAGGGCTGGTTCTCCTTCTCTATGTATCCATTTGCTATGATTTTGGTGTCATTGGGTAGCTATTAGAGTCCTCTAAAGCTGACTGAAGTTTGAGATTCATTCTCTGTATAATCTCTGAGAAAAGTTTGCTGGAGTGAAGTGAGGTCTCTGCTTGACTAGCAGTTGTGAGCATTCAACTAGCTCATGTTGTAGACATTGTTTCTCTTTGTGTAAGCATCCATTTCAAGTGAAATTTGTTTTGTTGGAAAGCCCTTGGTGTCTACTACAGGTCTACAAAAGCTCACTGGAGTTCTCTGCATAAGCTCTGAGTAAGAGAATTTTTGGTGTGCAGAGGTCAAAGAAGGATACCTGTGGAGGTCATTCGCGCTTCATCGTTGCTTAGGGGTTGAGATACTTCCCCCATCAATACTTGCACCGAGGCAAATGAGAGATCTCGCAATTGTGTGTCTTCCATGAAGTTAGATGTTCATTCATTGTGAGAAGATGACAAAGCTCCGACCACGCAGCTGAAAGATATGGAGTTCCCATCATCCAAGGAACTCAAACTGTTGTGACAAGCGGATGTTCAGGGTGGCCACAGTTGAGGAAGGATTCAGTGCAGACATGTCGGCCATGGGGTAAGTACTCTTAGCTTGAGGGGAAAGCATGGTTGTTGCTTGATTCATTGTCACATAATTATTATGGTTCATTGTTTTGTCTAGATGTATAACTGCTTGTCCATCGAGTGGTATGAAAACCTGTAGACCTCCTGACTTATACTTAATCAAAAGTGTGGTTTAATAATGAGAGTCTGGTTCCCCCAGCTATTGGAACGGTTTAACAGAAGAATATAATGAATATGGATTAAGTATAATCAACACTTATCGATCTCTGGACTAAAGACAGAGCCTTCACGCAGTTCTATTGGTGTTTAGCATGTAGAAATACAAGGGAATTTTTTTTGTGTTATGTAAAAAACATGACTTTATAAAACAGAGCTTATATTGGATTGTTCGGAGTTGGAGGAAAATGTTGATGACACAGACATGTATGAGCGTTCAATATTGTGGATCATGGAGTGTGCTTAATGTAATTGTTTGCCTTAGTAGTGTTGTTTTAAGTCTGTCCAACATTTTCTGGCACTAATCGTTGTTGCGGTACTCATTGTGATAAGTGGTATAAGTGGTTTCTGTTCGGTTGTGCCACCTATGAATATCGTTTGTATGAATTTTATAAACGTCCACTCATGTAGCAATCTAGTTTCATTGCAATCATTGTGTGGGATCCAAGTATGAAGATATAAAATGAACTCTGTTATAGCAAATGTCCATGTGCCTTTGTTCATTTATTTGGAAGGATAGTATATCTGATAAAGCATGTGGGAAGAGTAGTTGAGCACCCCCTCCCTTTGAGGACCTTTCGGGTCCACCAGCTGACTGAACTGTGGGTACAACTCTGACCGTGAATTGGTGTACACGCACGATGACAAAATGCTATGAGGCTTGTCTTTATGGCAGTCGCCCCTGATAGTGGTTGGTCTCTATTCAGTCATCGTCCGGAGTTCTCTGTGTTGAATACCAACTGACATGATTCAAGACCTGGTGCACAACTAACCATTGCAAATCTGGTGCCGAAGTTAAATAGTAGTGATTGTTCACTGATGTTCCAATAATCAAGCAAGGATCATCTTAAAACTGGCATTGTAAACTTGACTCCTGATACCAAGAAATATCCAAATGGAGTTTGGTGGATTCAAACCTCAATGGAAATGACTTTTGAATGGTAGCATGTGAAATGCTGAGCGGTATTGGGATAAGTCGTGACGTAAAATATATATAGTACATGATTTGACGCCATCGACCACCTTTGTAAGTGCACATGTGGGTAAGTATATGTGTATGAGTATGCATGTGAATGTGTGAGGAAAACCGTGCATGTTTAGGTGTGTATGCATGTGAGAATGTGTGTGTGAAGGAGAGCTCATGAAAGAGCGAGAGCACGCGAGTGAGAGTGCCTAATCGAGTGCGTTTGATTGGCTGCTGATGTGAGTGTGTACTTGAAGTTGTGCATATATGAAGATGTCTTTTCACAAGAGCATATGAATGTATGATTGTGCATCTGAGTCGTATGCAAGAAGGAGTGCTCATTATAAATAGATAAAGTGTGTGCATAGAGGGTAAGTGAACAAGAGACAAATAGGTGCAAAGAAGAGAGCTTGATTGTGCATGTGTAAAAGAGTGTGTGAGATAGAAAAGGAGAAGTGGATTAAGAGGGTATGCATGTGAATGCATAAGGGTTTCTAGGTGGGTGAAAGTCTGTGTGTGGGTAAGCGTGAGTGTGAGAGTAAGCATAGGAACGAGTTAGAGAAGAAGAGAAAGAAAGAAAAAGAGTGTGTGTGTGTGTGTGTGTGTGGGTAGACGTGTGCGAGTGTAGGTGTGCTTGTGGGAAGTGTGAATTTATGTGTGTGAGGCTAAGAGAGTAAGAGAGAGGGAGAATTAGAGAGAGATGTGGTGAGAAGGAATCACTCGAGTTGGATATCTATTTGTGCATGTATTTTTCAGTCTCTTCCAGAGGTACAATGGAGTGAAATTATGGACTTAGGGCGATAAAAGCTGACCTAGCATCAGAAAGTTTGGGCAAAATATCATTGTGCGTAGGCATTTTCCCTTGGACTTGGAGGCTTACCACAAATGTAGAGCCATATCCATACCTTTCAGGCTGCTTTCTCTCCTTTGTTGACCTTCTAGGAGTATGCTTGGAGCATTCTCCACATTTTCACATTTTAGCCTTTCCTCTTGACTTCTAAAGCTTATAGTCTCTTTCCTTCTCATATTGATAATCATGAGATTCACTTCTTGGATCCTGGACATGTGTATCATGCTTGCTACCTGAGGATGGAAATCATAATCAAGATCATAAGGTAGGTTTACCTTTTGTTTGTCTTTAACATACCATGATGTGTGTTCTTCAAACACAACATCCTTGCTTGTGGTAAATTTCTTTGTGTATGGATTATAGAATGTGTAGCCCATTTGAGTTGAATCATAGCCAATGGATACTGCCTTAGTTGCCCTTTCATCTAGTCTACCTTTGATTTGTGAAGGTACATGTTCAAAAGCTAAACAACCAAATAACCTGCAATGTCCTAGACTTGGTTTTCTACCAATCCAAGCTTCATAAGGATTCATATCTCAAAGATATTTGGATGGATTTATGCTTACAAAATATACATCTATTGAGATTGCTTCTACCCATAAATGGTGTGGTACCTTGTTCTAATCAAGCATTGTTCCAGGTGATCTAACTAGGGTCTTGTTTCTTCTCTTTACAATACCATTCAATTGATGAGAATGCCTGGTAGTCACTTCCCTTTTGATCCCTTCACGTGATTGATCTTCAGAGTAATTTTTGAAGTCCCTTCTATTGTGACTTCTATTGTTGTTGTTGAAGTTGTGTCCACCTATGCCTCTAATATTGCCAAATCCACCTCTTATACCTTCTTTTTGGGTCCTTCCATTGAATTAAAAATTTTGAGTTGTATGGTTGGTCTTATTATAGATGGCACAAGGTTGAACATCTTTTCCTTTTGATCTTTTATGCTTTGATTCTTTCTTCTTCCCTTTCCACTTGCACTTGCCTGCATAGTTTTCTTGGGAATTTTCTTTTTCATCATCTTCCTTCTTCTTCCCTTTTTGCTTCTTGTATTTTTTATCTATATAAAGAGCACTTGTTGTATTACCTTGATAAAAGTCACCCTCCTTCATATTATTATTGGTCTCTTAGTTGAAGATTTTTCCAAGGAATATGTTGAAATCGAGGGTTTGTACATCCATGATGAGATCATAAGCTATGGTAAAGGATTGCCATTGCTTATCACTTCTAATTACATTTAGAATCTAGCTCATGTGGATGCTACGTGATCTGCATCCTTGACCTTGGTAACAAACTCTCTGATATTTTTTTTTGGGTGTTTTCTTCATTTGGTTGAACTCATTACATAAATGGTTCTTTCTTGCTTTGGTAGTAGCAAAAAAGAAGGTCTCAACAAGTCTCTTGCAATGTTTTTCATCCTCTAATATGTGGCAACAAAAAATTAGAGATAGAGGTTAATGTGTATGACCTTGCTTGAGCATCCCTTCTACACTAAAGTGTGAGTTTCTTTGTCTACTCTTGTGTAGGTCTTTGTTTTGATCTTGGAGTAGGCATAGCTTCATCAGTTGTTATAATTCCATAGAGATTTCTACCTTGGAAATAGGTTTCCATTCTAATTTGCCAAGAATCATAGTTGTCTCTATCAAACTTCTCAATCATATTGGGAAATTCATCATCCATCTTGATGTAGCTCTGATACCACTGAGAAAACTTGGAGAAGCTTGTAGGAGGTAGAAATGTGAGGTTCAAAGTGATGAAGGTTGGTCTAGCCAACCAACACAGGACCAGCCCTTGCACTCTTGGAGTGTTAAATACATGTTATAGCCTCAAGACCTTAAAATGGTGATTTCTCACACTCCATTGAACCGAATTTGACAATTACTTGTATAAATATAAGAAGAAAATAATACCTTTCCAATGAATGTTTAGTAATCACATTTGGAGCATTCTAGAATTATTCTTTGCAAATTTTCTTGAGTTGAAGATGATGCTATAGAGATTGGAGAAGAAGACATTTGAAGATAAAAAATGTATTTGTATTGATCTAAAAACATTGTACAAAGAAGTGTGAGTCTTTACATAGACTCTTCAGAGTCACCCAACGGCTCTCTTTACAAGAATTTGAATTCAAATTAGCTCATGGTTCAGGTTTTTGGTGATTGAAGAAATCATCTTCCTATAAACTAGGGAAAATTGAAGTCAAATCTAACAACTTGAATTTAGGTGATTTGATTGATTGATTGAACATCAAGTGTAGAAACTTGTTTTTTTTTAGCTTTTTTATAGGTGTAGAAACTCTAGGCTTTTACATGAATAATTAATCCTTAAAGAATCCTTATGAAATACCAAAACTTAATATAAATGAGAAAACTCTTAATCTAAAAATATGGGGGAATTAACCTATTCACTTAGTCATATAAACTTGCATGATTCTTTGAATGAAAGGAAAGACAAAAAATTGTTTTTGAAGTTTTCTTAGAACAAGGAAGAGATGAAGCATGGATTCACTCATTAATGGAACTAGGAAAAATATAATGATAAGTTCACATGGAAGACTATTGAAGGAATATTCACCCATGCAAGGACAAAAGGATGAAGCAAGCACTTTTGAAATACAAAGATCGGTCATCTGAAGGAAAATGCAAAATCATGCAAGAGTGCATTTGCGAGACCTCTTGAAAGGTATTATATGTGATATAAATTTGCTATTTTTGAGTCTTATATGTTCTTTGGAGTATAGGCTATAAGTATAAACCTTAAAATTTAAGAACTTTGGGGAGCATCCAAACTAGCCCCTCCAAACATTGTTTCTAGTCGGTGATACCAGAGCAACTAGTCAAGTTTGGAGTTGCATTTCTCCCTACTCAAGTGTCCATTTTTCATGATTCTCAACTTGTTGGAAAGATATTCTTATAATTTCTCCAAAGATTCATAGAAATCTGGAGATTTAATAGGTATAGGTACATCATTTGTACTGAATAATCACTTTTTAAAGAAACATCGAGTAGTATGATGGCTCTTTTCAAGGCAAAGGATGGATGCAAATTGTTGATCCACTAAGTATTTTAGAAGTGGATGCTTGGTTTTTATACTTTATTTCGATTGTTTTAATCACCTTGCACGTAATATCAAAGTGCCAAACATTTGAGTCTACTACAAACATACACTACACATGAGAAGATGGTTCATAGTTGCAAACAATAGTAAATGCTCGTGCTTCATTTTGAACAACTAAATTCCTATTCTTCATTTTGAGCAAGAGGGTTCATTTTAACATAGGTGGGCTATCCGAACACTCAAGATCCATCATTATTGAACAATGGCTTTGAGATAAAAACATCAATTGGACTTCATTTGTCTCTACAAGATCAAAATCAGTGATGAAGACCTTACAAAGATACTTAATTGAACTTCTTCATGTCATGTGTGGTTTGAAACATCATACTTGTAGGGCTTGGATGGATCTTCTATAGGCATTAAGCATGGTTCAAGACTCTACCTTTCAGAGGCCTATGAGGATTTAAACCCTCTGTGGGTTGATGCCTCCCATAAATCCCCCATGCAATTGATCATTTCTTTACTTTGTGTGCCCGATCTCGACATGAACAAACAAGTTACTCGGCAAGCATTGGAATCTCTTTCAATAGATCTGATCATTTGTGGGGAATTTAATACGGTTGAAGCTAAGTCCAACATATGGGAATAAAGAGGAATCATTATTCAAGGTCTTGAGATGGACATATGGGACTAAGTTAAGCTCCATCATGATCTTGTGGAGGAAAAAGACAAAATTGGCTTCTTTGGGCCAAACCTCCAAGCTCAATTGAACCTACACAAATTTGGAATAGATAGAAGTTATGTGTTCCAAAATATCATAGATAAGTTGGGTTCTGCTTCCCTCACTCAATGTGTAGAACTTGTGGTTTCTAACCACTATCCCATGTTTTTCACCATCAAACATCATAGGAAACCTCCTTAGATCCATGCCAATCCTATGAACTCTCCCTTGTTGGAGAATTCCTCTCCTATGCACAATAGAAAGTTTAGAAGACCTTCTCAAGATTAAGACTTTTACCTATAGCTGAACATTAGAATGAAAACTAGTATCAATTGAAGAATACAATGAACTTGTGGCTTTGCTCACTCAAAGTAGACACTACTAGTTTCAAATGAGCTATCAAACAATCAATTTGAGGTATCTTTGGTTTGGAAAATCTTTGCCTCAAAACAGACTACCTATGCACTAAGTTAGTTTTAAAACTGGTCTTCACTAAAAATTTAATAACTCAAAGTGAGCTCACCAAGATATGATATTTTAGACTCCTTACCGAGTTTTCTTTTGGTCTCTTTTATTTATAAAACATTACTTAATGTTATGATGAGTTCATCAACATATATGCATATGTATAATTGCTTGCCTTCTTCTTTCTTCACATAGAGAGAAGGATCTGCACTACTTGAACTATACCCACACCTTGTGAGGTACTAAACCAATCTTTGGTTCCAAGCATGTGGTGCTTGCTTCAACCCATACAAAGATTTTTTCAATCTGTAAACAAAATTTGGATTTTTTTTATCTTCAAATCCAAATGGTTGACTCATGTATACCTCTTCTTGAAGTTCTCCATTGAGAAAATCATTTTTTATGTCAAGTTGGTACAATGGCCATCTCCTTGATGCAATCACTAGAATCAGAGTTCCAATTGTTCCCATCTTTGCAACCAGGGTGAAAGTCTCTTCATAGTCAATGTCATGAATCTACTTGAATCCTTTTGCTACTAGTCTAGCTTTATGCCTAGCTTGAGAACCATAAGCATTTCTCTTTACTTTAAACACCAATCCATTTGGAATGATCTTCATACCTCTCGCCTTTGGAACTAGCTCCCATGTGTGATTGTCCTTGAGAGCTTTTATCTCTTCTTTCATAGCTTGCTCCCATTCTTTTTGTCTACATGATTCTTTGTCTACAACCGGTTCTTTGTCTTTGAACACCTGTGTCATACATGCAATATACTTTGCAATACAACTATGATAGTTCAACCTTTGAATTGGATACCTTGCTCTTGAAGACCTCCTTTCATTTCCTTAAGAATATTGCTTCTTCAACCAGTTCAACTTTACCTTTGGTGTAATCACCTCTTCATACTCTTCTTCACTTGCATTTGAATCACTACTTTGGGTAGCACTTTCAGCTTCAATTCTTCGATAACCTGATGTTGGTGATGAGGAATGAATCCTTAGTCTCCCTTCCCATGTTGAGCTTTCTCCATGTGATCTAGAAGCTTTTGGATCTAACAATTGAGTGCTTGTTTGTAATTCTTCTTGGACAACTTCTCTATCATCTTCATAATCTTCTTCAAGAATATTCTCTTTCCTTTTGTCTCCAAACCATGGTCTTAGTTCATCAAATACCACATCTCATGAGACTCATAGCTCCTTTGTCACTAGATTGTATCACCTATATCCTTTTTGCTCCGATCAATACCCAATGAAAATACATTTTTTTAACTTTGGCTCCATCTTTGTCCTTAGTTCTTGAGGAATGTGAACATAACACACACCTCCAAAAACTTTGATATGTGTAAGATCACGTTTCTTACAAAAATAAACCTCCTTGAGGGTTAGATTATGCACTCCCATTTTTGTGCACTTGTTCATCAAATAAACAGCCATACTAGCTACTTCAAACCAATAGTTTAGTGGCACCTTTATCTCATTGAGCATGCATCTTGCAACTTCTGTGATATGTCTATTTTTCCTTTTAGCAATTCAATTTGTTGAGGTGCGTATCTACATGTAAATTGTCATTTGATACCAATTTCATAAAGAAATCTGAAAATTCTTTGGGGAAATATTCTCCTCCTCAAAGTCTTTATGTACCATCGTGTTTCCTTTTCCACCAATGCTTTAGATAACTTGAAAACACATTTGAATTGTGTTTTATGCAGAACCTCCATACTTTTCTTGAATGATCATCAATAAAAGTGACAAAATATCTATTACTAGCAATCGATGGTCACGATGGTCCCCATACATATGTGTGTATCAAGTTGAGGACATTCCTTGCCACATAGTTGCTCTTCTTGAATGAATGTTGAGTTTGCTTTCCTAGTTGGCATGCTTCACAAAACTCATGCAGTCCAACATCATTCAATCTTGGAAGAACTCTTACCACTTCATGGTTGCTCATGTCCTTGAACTTGGGAATGTTGATATGTCCAAAACTTTTGTGCCACAAATGAATTTCAACAATTCTCTTGTTTCCAAAATAAATATACATCACCTTTCCATGTGGTTATTGAATGTCCAAAGTGAACATCCTACCTTCTTTCCTTCCTTGAGAAACAACCTTGAATCCTTCTTTTGAATTCTTTATAAAGTCTTTTTCATTGAAGATAACATGAAATCCTTTCTCTACCATTTTTCCTATTGAAATCAAATTCTTTGCAATAGTAGGAACATGAAGAACATTAGTCAATACCTTCTTGTCTCCAAGATTGATTTTTCCAACATGCCCAATTGTATGTTGAGTTTCATCACCGATCTTTACACATCCTTTTCCACTTCGAGTTTTTCGATTTGTGAATAAATCTCCTTGGCACGGCATATGATTGCTGCAACTTGAATCTACAAACCATTGTTTATCATCACTTCTCAGGCTATTGTACTCATGCTGCAAGGCAAGCATGGTTTTCTTGTCTCCTTCACTTGATGTACTCACATAGTTATTTTCGCTTATTTTGCTTCCTCCATTCAGCCTTCCATTCTTTTGCCAACAATCATTTGCATAATTACCTATTTTACCATAATGATAACATGTTATACTTTTATGAGGATTGTATGAAGCTTGACCTCTTCCTCTATTTCTTCCTCGACTTCTTAGATGTTGTCATTTGAGTTGTCCTTGTGCTCTGAGTTGTGTTGGATGAAATTTGTGTTGTTGTTGCTTCCTCCTCTTCCTCTTGAGCCTCATCTTGAGTTCCTTCCTCTACCTTGACCTGCATATAACATTTGGCTATGGCTTTCCTTACCTTTGTTGGCTTCTCCTTGTTGAGCGACCTCTTCAACCACGATATTTGGTATAATCTCATTGAATGTTGGTAGAGGGTCTTTATAAAGGATGTTTGTGATGAGGGGCTTCCACTTCTCCTCACTCCTCAAGCCATTGAGGGCTATTTGGATGATTTCTTCCTCTTCTATCTTCATCCAAGTGATGCGAATTGACCTCAAAGATCCTTGATTTTTAGCGTATACTCAATAATGCTTTTGTTTGAGCTTTTCTTCATGTTGTTGAGCCCATTCTTGAGTTGCATCTTTCGAGATTTTCAATAAGGCATTGTACATAAGCTAATTGGGTACATTTTCTTTTTATCTTGTTTACAAGAGTAGGAATATCTTCTCCTTGAGACATGTTTAGAGAATAAAGTTGCATTTTAAGTGCTATTTTGGAGTTTCTAGAAATAGCTCCAAAATTTTGTTCTAAAGTAATCCATGCTTGATTTGTGGTGGTGCGATCATCCAAGAAATGTACATAGTTATCATCAAGGGATGTGAGTAACATTCCAAGTGCTTGCTTGCTCATCTCTTTCCATGAAATATGGTAGCCCTCTTCTATGTTCAAGTGTTTCATTTGGTGCAAGCGGTTTTGTAACTGACCATAATTGTTTAGTCATGAGATGACCTTTGATCTTTGTTTGCCATGTGTGAAAGCCTTGACCATTAAACTTGTTTAGAGCCTTTTCACTCATATTGGAGAGGTCTTACCAAAGTGACTTACCTTGGCAGTGTCTAACTCCTTACAAAAACCTTGATTTCTAGAATTTTATTCTCATTGGGAAGGTCTTATCACTCAAGGAGGAGGGTAGTGTCTAATCCCATGAAGCTAATACAAAATTAAAAAGACTCATATACATTGCATGCACAAACTTACAAGATAGGAATAATTGTAGAGCAATAATCTGTATTTGTGGTGATTCTCTTCTTTACGTATCTAAGTTTAGGTTTTCAAATTTGATGGAGGTTGAATTACACATATTATTCAATAGAAAAAGATTTTCCATGAAAGAATATTTGAATGCATATCATGAGAAATTGTTATACAATGCAAACAAAACAATTCTCACAATATACTTAAGGAGTTTCATAACTTTGCACTTTAGAGGTTGAAAGTGCTGATTGAATTTTTCCTTTCATCGCATTAAACTTTGATGCGTAGATTTGGGCTTCTTTGGCACAACTAAATAATCAAGCTTAATTCTCTTCATCGACCACACTGTTGTAGAAAAATCATGGCTACCATGTAGGTTGCAACTAAATGCATGAAAGAACGTGCATCTATAATACATGATGATAATGGGTATTCCTACAAATCAAGATTATATACCTGTATCGCATATCATGATGCCAAATCTTTCGATAGCGAGCCTTCTTGCCAAAGCTTATTTCAGTGTGTCAACTCCAAGCCTATCTTATGCGACCTTGCCTTGAGATCAAATCCGATGACTGTGTGAAGCTTCTTGGGCATTTAGTAGATCTCACCCAACTCAGTATTCAGAATAGTAAAGTCTATCTTTGAGAGGTCATTGGCTACACACTTTGCGCTTTGATTGCTTGAGTTCCTTCAGTGACTTGAGACAAGAAAATTCCACAAGATAGACAATTTGAGGGCGTGATATGAAATGCAAATTTGCAATGCACACAATGGTGCTTGTGCAAGCCAAAATGCTAAGTCTAATAGAAAAGCTTATAGACCCATTAGGCATCATCTCCATAGACAAAAGAGCCTGCTCCTCTAGCATTGTAGAAGACATGGAATGACATGGCGAAGTCTTGCAGTTCTTTCAAAGGAAAAATGGCACTTCCCATTCTAGAAGCACTCCACCAAACACCATGAACATAAGCATAGTAACTGAGATGTGTCGAAACAACACAGATCCCAATACTCTAACTCTAATGTGATAGAAGCAGTATAGACACCACTCCTCTTCTACTTCATAGTCTAGCCATTCAAATGCTACAATGTCCCAATTTTGATGGCAATGGACTACATGAGATTCCAGCAAAGCTCTAATACCATGTGTAGTTATTGTGGAGAATGAATTCTCATATGCGCAATGGAAATGTGTAGTGAACCCTTGTATGTCCAACACTTGGACAAATAATTGCACCTTAGATAGCTTGCTGCTCTCAATACAAAACTCAAATGGACTTGTGCCTTTATTCAATCAAAGTATACAAAGAGAAATTTCGAACCATCTATAAATAACTTAATTTGGATAAGTTTTGATTAGGAAACACAACTAACAAAGATGAACTACCTATTCACACAAGTATGCTAAAGAACTGAACTTCACTCTTAGACTGATAACTCTTTGAATATATATCCTTTGAGAAAGATATTTGGTAGAGAAAAAGTAGACACAAATAGCTTTGCAAAAAGCTAAAAAATAAGTAATTTGCATGAGTTTTGGTCAGGAAACACAACTGAACAAAATAGACCACTTCTAGACATAAGTACACTAAAAATGTGGACTTCCCTCTCTGATAGATATCTCATAGAATATAAATCTTTTGATTGAGATATTTGGAAGAGAAAACGTACATGTCAAGAACTTTCCAACAAGATAAAAATCAAGAGATTTGGATATGTTTTGATTGGGAAAGTTAACCAACCAAAATAGACTACCTGTCTACATAGGTATACTAAAGAACTGGACTTCACTCTTTCACTGATATCTCATAGAATATATAAGCTTTGAAGGAGATATTTGACATATAAAAAGTAAACAAGATAGCTTTTTGATGAGTATTTAAGTGCAAGAAATGGTTACATATACACTTCAATATGAATTTCACAACAGAGTTGTGTACAAACCGACGTGCTGTTGGAAGGAGTCTCAGGGAAGACAAAATGACAAAATGGTTAGATCTAACTATTGGGAGTTTTTGCCTCTTTCTCTTCTTGTTTTGAATATGATCCCACTTCACTTTTATAACCAATGAGCATGTGAAGAATTTTGTGTCTCCTTCTTAACTCACCACTTTCCCCACTACATGCCACTGACTACAAGGCAAGATATTGTATCTTTTACTCATCATGAATTTTGACTAGAATTTTTTCTTTACTTTTTTTTTTCTTTTTTTTCTTTTTCTCTTCTTTTCCTTTATCTTTATATTTGGTAAATTTATCCAAGCATAACTCATATGAAAATGAGCTTGTACATTTATCTTCAACACTCCCCCTCAAGCTCATTTGGGAGTTATCTTCAACCATGTCTTGCAAATTTATCACATCCTTGAAACCTTTGAGTTTAGAAGCATCCAAGAACTTTGCAAACATATCTGCAACTTGCTCTTTGGTTTTGATGAGCTTTATCTCCACATTTTTGCTCAATACCTTTTCCCTTACATCATGGTAGTGGACCTCTATGTGCTGCTCCTTGCATGAAACATAGGATTGCTTGCCAAGTAAATACTTGACATGTTATCACCGTATATAGGGATGGTTCCAACTTGCACTTCAAGATTAGCCAAAAGCTTCTTAATCCACATTGCTTCACATGTGGAAAATGCTAATCCTCTATATTCAACCTCCATGGATGAAAGTGCAACAATAGGTTGTTTTTTTGAGCTCCATGTGATAGGTTAGCTTCCTATCATGAACACATAACCTGAGGTTTATCCCCTATCTTCCTTTGAACTTGGCCATTAGCATCGCTAAAGCCTTTGACCTGTAGTTCTTCATCAAACTTGTAAAACAAAGCATGATTAATTGTATGCTTTATGTATCTCAACACTTTCTTGGTTGAATTTAAATGTCCACTTGTTGGGGCTTGCATAAACTGAGAAAGTACACCAACAACATAAGATAAATCAGGTCTTGTAATGTTTGCATAGATTAATGATCCTACAATGCTTCTGTATGTCATTGCATCTTCCAATGGTTCTCCATCATTTGAACAAGTCTTTGTATTTGTGTCCATGGGTTGAGTGAGTGGTTTGCATTCACTCATTCCAAATCTGAAAAGAACATCCAACAAGTACTTCTTGTTAGTATATGATCAATGTCTACCCCTCATGATTGTATGCACATTTTGTAAGGCCCCCTTTATGAGGAGAAGCCAAGCTTGCATTACCCAATTGATGGGAATCCCAACTTGAATGTTGGATGAAGGTCATATTGGACCATGTAAGGTATTATAAGGAAAGGGAGTTACCAGGGTCCCCAATTGTGGGGTCCGGTGCAGCGGTGAGCAGCCCCGGCTGGGGGGTCCAAGGGGGCCAGCGGGCCCCCTGGCTGGGGGGTCCCAGGGGTCCATGGAATATTCCCTGTCGGAGTCAGAAATCATTTATATTTGTTAGGTCGGTTCAACCAGTCTAAGCCGTGTATGGCAATTACGCGGGCGGTGGCCGCCCACGCTCTACCGCCCATGTATAGCCGTCCATGGCAGGCCACCCATGATCCTATATATACATGACTTCTACACTACCTAAGACATTAAGTTGAGCCAGCATACCTCTACCTTGTATCTCCCTATCTAGAGTTGTCTAGATCACCATTTAAGCTCTACCTTGAGAGCGCATGGGTGGACAACGCCATCATCTTTGTACTTGCTGCTAGTAGAAAATTGTTGAGATTCTCCTATATCTGTTATCTTCTCTACTATTGCTCCTATGTTATATTGCGTAATTATTGTCTTACATGGTATCAGAGCTATAAGGTTCGAATAGCTTGAGAAGTATCATTATTTTAGCCTACTAGCAGACTAGAATATCAGTAGATTATTCGAGTGATTACATGATGGCTTCATCGTCGAACACTATTCTTGGTGCTTCACCTAATGTTAATGCTGCACCTATTCGAATTCGTCCACCTGCATTCACTGAAGGGAAGCTGGATGGAACCAACTATACACTCTGGAAGTTCAAAATTTCTGCAATTTTGGACTCCTATGAATTACTTGACACTGTCATGGGACCGATGGGATTGGATCCAGAGCCTATACCAGTTGAAGATCCAGCAAATTCAAGATTGATGATTCAGCCAGATCCAGATCTTCTACGAGCTTGGAAGAGGCAGAATGCTGATGCATTATGTGCGATTGTCACTAGTGTAAGTGATTCTGTGCTTACTTTAGTTCAACATACTACTAAAGCACATGAGGCTTGGGGCATATTGGCTCGACAATATGAGACCAAGAACCACACTAGGATACAGAATTTAGAAAATCAGTTGGCAAATGAAAAGCATTCTGATTCTGAAAAGGCTGAAGATTTTATCAAACGGATAAAGCATCTTCAAGATCAATTGGCTGCAGTTGGTGTTGTTATAACACCAGAAGAGCTGGCTCGAAGATCTGTACGTGTTCTTCCAGCAAAGTATGATGGATTAGTAACAGCCCTTAACACTCAGGTAAGGCCAACTCCTCTTACATTTGAAGAGTTTTGTGCCATGCTTTTAGAAGAAGAGATGCGGCTGAAGAATCGGCAAAGTACAACTGATGCTGCATTCTCAGCAAATGCAAAAGGTAAAGGCTCTTCAGAGGGATCAAAGAAGAAGCCAAAGAAGAAAAAGTTCACAGGAAGTTGCTTCTATTGTGAAAAGAAAGGCCATGCCATCAAGGATTGCAGAAAGAAGCAAGCTGATGAACGGAATGGGACTGTAAAATCATCATGGAAGAACAAAGAGTCTGCAAACAACACAGAGCTGGAACTTTGGGTAGCTATTGAAGAGGTATTTTCATATACTCAAGCTCGTGTTGATGAGCCATGGATTTTAGATAGTGGAGCTTCTCGCCATATGACTAGTAAAAAGGATTTGTATAGTTCCCTAGTGCCTCTGCGGGAATCCATCAATGTAGTGGTGGGAAATGACTCTAAGTGTCCAGCTGAAGGAACTGGAACCATCTCTTTTATCACTTCTCCAGGTGTTGAGAAAAAGTTATCCGATGTTCTCTATGTACCTACACTCAAAAGAAATTTGTTGTCAGTTTCTGCAATAACAGATCGTGGACTCGAAGTTCACTTCAATAAGAGTGGTGCGGAAATCATGGATTCATCAGGTAATGTTGTAGGTAAAGGCATACGACGGGATAACTTGTATGAGTTAAGTGCTTTAACTGCTACAGAAGATAAAGATGTAAGCAGGTTATGGCACCAACGATTTGGGCATCTCGGATTTGCAATTTTGAAGGAGATGCAACGAACAGGGATGGTTGCTCATTTGCCTGCATTTTCAGAGTTGCAGGAACCTTGTGAAGCTTGTATGATGGGCAAGCAACAACGAAAGGCGTTTCCAAGAGAGACCAGCAATCGATCTCAAGCTCCTCTAGAGTTGGTACATGCTGATCTCTGCGGTAAAATGTCTACACCTGCTTTAGGAGGATCTTTCTACTTCTTGCTGTTAGTCGACGATTATAGTAGAAAGATGTGGGTTTATTTCATTCGAGAGAAGGCTGATGCTTTTAAAAAATTTAAAACGTGGCATAAGTATGTAGAAAATGAATCAGGAAGGAAACTGAAGAAATTTAGAACAGATAGAGGAGATGAATTCTTGTCAACAGAATTCAACAATTACTGTAAGGAGCATGGTGTGAAAAGGCAACTTACCATAGCTCATACACCCCAACAAAATGGCGTTGTTGAGCGCAGGAACAGGACAGTAGTTGAAATGGCTCGTTGTATGTTGAAGGCTCAAGACATGCCTGATTCATTCTGGGCAGAAGCAGTCAATACAGCAGTCTACATCCTCAATCGAAGCTACACAAAAGCACTGAAGGGGATGACTCCTCAAGAAGCATATTCTGGTAAAAAGCCTTCAGTTTTGCATTTCAGAATTTTTGGTTGTTTCTGTTATGCACATATTCCTGATTCAACAAGATCAAAGTTGGATTCAAAAAGCAAAAAGTGTGTCTTCCTAGGATATAGTGAAGAGTCTAAAGCATACAGGTTATGGGATCCTGAGGCAAGGAAGATTTTTGTCAGCCGAGATGTGGTGTTTGATGAACGACCACACTTAGTAGAAGATAAAGGTAAATCTACTATCTCATCAAACGGAGAAATATCTCACCTTGTGCCTATCAAAAGACAGGTTAAAGTTGAGGAGGAGGAAACATCTGATGGAGAAATTTCCTCAATAAAAAGCCAACCAGTTGTAGCTGCACAACGTAAGCCACTACCGAAGTGGGCACAACAGCTCTTTGATGATCACAATCCACATGTAGATGTACCAGAATCATCATCGGATGGATTACGAAGATCAAAGAGAATAAAGGAGCAAAGAAGAGCCTCAGAACACATTGTTAACATGGCTCTAATGGCAGATATCATGGGTTCGATAAAGGAACCTACCACCATTGAAGAAGCCATTGATGATCCAGGTTGGAGAGCGGCAATGCAGTCTGAGTATGATAGTATACTCAAAAATGATACATGGGATCTAGTCGACTTGCCGCCAAAGAAGAAGGTAATAGGTACTAAATGGATTTGGAAAGCTAAGTATAAAGCTGATGGAACATTAGAAAAGTATAAGGCACGATTAGTTGCACAGGGTTTTTCACAGATTGAAGGATTTGATGTTCAAGAAACTTTTGCACCAACAGCACGCATGACAACTATTCGGACGGTACTTGCAGTAGCTGCACAAAAGTCCTGGCCTATTTTCCAGATGGATGTCAAATCTGCATTTTTGAATGGTCACCTCAAGGAGGAGGTATATGTATCTCAACCACCAGGTTTTGAGGTGCCCAATTCAGAAAATAAAGTTTGCAGGTTGAAGAAAGCTTTGTATGGACTTAAGCAAGCTCCACGGGCTTGGTACCAACGAATAGATCATTTTTTCAAAAATATGGGTTTTGAAAGAAGTACTTCTGATGCTAACTTGTATGTAACGAAAAGGGATAGCAAGCTAGTTGTTGTCATTGTATATGTAGATGATTTGATCATTACAGGAGATCATCAGGAACTCATCAATCAAACTCAGATCAGCTTGGGAACTGAGTTTGAAATGACAGACTTAGGTCTACTCCATTTTTGTCTAGGAATTGAAGTATGGCAAAGGAAGGATGGCATTTTCATCTCACAACAAAAATATTCCAAAGAAATTCTCAAGGCATTTGGAATGATGGACAGCAAACCAACTAGCACACCTATGGAGGTAAATCATAAGCTATCTATGGATGATAACATGCCTGATGTAGATGCTAAGAAGTATAGGAAGCTCGTTGGAAGTCTTATTTTTCTGTGCAACACTAGACCAGACATTTGCTATGCTGTTGGAGTGTTAAGCAGGTTTTCCAACAAACCTAAGGAGAGTCACTAGAATGCTGGAATGCGAATTCTAAGGTACATTGTAGGAACCTTGTATTTTGGTATTTTGTATACCACAGGTGATACACTCCAAGGATATTGTGATTCAGATTCGGCTGGAGATTGTGATTCTAGAAAATCAGTTTCTGGATATTGTTTCTCACTTGGTTCAGGAATATTTTCTTGGGTAAGTAGGAAGCAACCAACTCTCGCACTCTCCTCCACTGAAGCAGAGTACAAAGCAGCTTGTTTTGCTTCTTGTGAGGCAGTCTGGTTAAGGAGAATTCTTGCAGATCTTGGCTTTCCATCAAATATGCCAACTGTACTCAAGTGTGATAATCAAAGTTGTATGGCTATTGCAAAGAACCCAGTATTTCATGCTCGCACCAAGCACATAGAAGTACAATACCATTACATTCGTGAGCTAATTGAAGATGAAATTGTGGAGCTAGAATATTGCCCAACAGAGGCAAATTGTGCTGACATATTCACTAAAGCACTTGGAAGAGAGCAGCTCAACAAGCATCTTCAACAGATGGGCATAGGATCGAGACCTACTTGATTTATCATTGGTAAACATTGAGGGGGGGTGTTAGTATATGATCAATGTCTACCCCTCATGATTGTATGCACATTTTGTAAGGCCCCCTTTATGAGGAGAAGACAAGCGTGCATTACCCAATTGATGGGAATCCCAACTTGAATGTTGGATGAAGGTCATATTGGACCATGTAAGGTATTATAAGGAAAGGGAGTTACCAGGGTCCCCAATTGTGGGGTCCGGGGCAGCGGTGAGCAGCCCCGACTGGGGGGTCCAAGGGGGCCAGGGGGTCCCAGGGGGCCAACGGGCCCCCTGGTGGGGGTCCGGGGGCAGCGCCCCCGGCGCGACAGTGAAGGGAATATTCCCTGTCGGAGTCAGAAATCATTTATATTTGTTAGGTCGGTTCAACCAGTCTAAGCCGTGTATGGTAATTACGCGGGCGGTGGCCGCCCACGCTCTACCGCCCATGTATAGCCGTCCATGGCAGGCCACCCATGATCCTATATATACATGACTTCTACACTACCTAAGACATTAAGTTGAGCCAGCATACCTCTACCTTGTATCTCCCTATCTAGATTTGTCTAGATCACCATTTAAGCTCTACCTTGAGAGCGCACGGGTGGACAATGCCATCATCTTTGTACTTGCTGCTAGTAGAAAATTGTTGAGATTCTCCTATATCTGTTATCTTCTCTGCTATTGCTCCTGTGTTATATTGCGTAATTATTGTCTTACACTTCTTTGCATAAAGTAGATGCCACTCTTTCCATAAAAAACTTCAATTCCTAAAAAATATTTCAACTCTCCAAGATCTAAACTTTTAAACTCCTTACCAATCTTCCTTTTGATATTTTTAATCCCTGTAACATCATTTCCTGTTATGATGAGGTCATCAACGTATATGCAAATATATACCTCTCTATTTTCTTCCTTCTTCATGTACAATGAAGGATCTGCACTACTTGGGTTGTATGCATACTTAGTTAGATATTCTAACAATCTCTGATTCCATGCTCTTAGTGCTTACTTCAAGCCATAAAGTCCCTTGTTCAACCTGCAAACAAAATCTGGATGGTTTTCATCTTCAAATCCAATTGGTTGACTCATGTATACCTCTTCTTGTAGTTCTCCATTAAGAAAAGCATTTTGATGTCGAGTTGATATAATGGCCATCTCCTTGAAGCACCAACTGATATTAATGTTTTGATAGTTCCAATCTTTGCAACAGGGCCAAAAACTTCATCATAATCTATGCCTTGTGTTTGTTTAAATCCTTTAGCAACTAATCTAGCTTTATATCTAGCTAATGAACCATCAACATTCCTCTTTGCTTTAAACACCCATTTATTTGGAACAATCTTCATACCTCTTTCTTTGGCACTAGCTCCCATGTCTGATTATCTTTGAGAGCTTTGATCTCCTCTTTCATAGCTTGCTTCCATTCATGTTGTGTGCAAGCTTCTTCATATGTCTCGGGCTTTTTGTCTTTGATAACCTGCATCATGTATGCAAAATGTGTCACCATAAAACTATCATAACTCAACCTTTGAGTTGGATACCTTGTCCTTGAAGATCTTCTTTCATTGCCTTTAGAAAGTTGCTCCTTTAACCTATTTAGCTTTACCATCGAAGTGATTACCTCTTCATATTCTTCTTCACTTGCATCTATCTCACTACCTCGAGTGGAGCTTGCTTCTTCGATTCTACTATGAGCTGAATTTGGAGACACAGAATGACTCCCCCTCCATGTTGAACATTCTTCATTTGATGTAGATGCCTCTAGACCTGAAACCTTTAGACTTGATTGTTGAACTTCTCTTTGATTTTTTCCTACATAATCATCACAATCTTCTTCAAGAATCTTTTCTTTTCCTATATCTTCATACCATGGTCTTAGTTCATCAAAGACCACATCTTGTGAGACTCTTAATTCCTTTGTTCTGGGGTTGTGACACTTGTATCCTTTTTGCTCCATCAAGTAGCCAATGAAAATGCATTTTTCTGACCTTGGTTCCATCTTTGTTCTAACTTCTTGTGGAATGTGAACAAAGCAAACACATTCAAACACTTTGAGGTGTGTAAGATGAGGTTTCTTATCGGAATATACCTCCTCTAGAGTCAACTGATGTATTCTTGATGTTGTGCACCTATTCATCAAGTAAATGGCAATTATGGTAGCTTCAACCCAATAGTACAATGGTACCTTCATCTCGTTGAGCATGCATCTTGCAATTTTTGCAATTTGCCTATTTTTCATCTCAGCTAATCCATTTTGTTGTGGTGTATACCTGTAAGTGAACTATCTTTTGATCCCATTATCTTCTAGAAAATTTGAAAATTCTTTGGAAAAGTATTCTCCTCCACCATTGGGCCTTTTTGTTTCTTTTTCAACTTCAACTTTGAATCTTTTGAATATAGAAAACACCTCTAATTTTTGCTTCATACAAAACAACCATATCTTTCTTGAGTGATCATCAATGAAGGTGACAAAAAATCTATTACCAGCCATTGATGCCCATTGGGTTGGTCCCCATACATCTGTGTGTATCAAGTCCAAGACATTTGGGGCCACATAATTGCTCCTCTTGAATGGCTGTCTCGTTTGCTTTCTGAGTTGACAAGTTTCACATAACTCATGTAGTCCAATGCTATTAAATTTTGGAAGACCTCTTACCACTTCATGTTTGCTCATGCCCTTTAGCTTTGGAATGTTGATGTGTCCTATTCTTGTGCCATAAGTCCAACTTTGAAATCTTCTTGTTCCCACATTGGATGTACATGACCTTTCCATGTGGATGTTGGACGTCCAAAGTGAACATCCTTCCTTCTCTTCTACCTTGAGCAATGACCTTGAAGCCTTCCTTTGGATTCTTTATGAAGCACTCATTCTCATTGAATATGACATGATAACCCTTCTCTACCATTTTTTCTACTAAAATCAAGCTCTTTGAAATTGTAGGAACATGAAGAACATTAGATAGTACCTTTGCTCTATTCGTATCTCTAAGCCTTATATCTCCAATATGTTCAATCATGTGTTGAGTATCATCACCTATTTCAACACATCCTTTTCCACTTGGTACCTGTAGATTAGTGAAAAAACTTCCTTGGCATGACATATGGTTACTACAACCTAAATCAATGTACCATTTTCTGTCATCTTCACAAGAGCCTCCTATGCGCAATGGAAATGAGTTCTCCTATGCACAACTGTGGAGAATGAGTTCTCCTATGCGTAATGGAAATGTGTAGTGAACCTTGTATGTCGAGCACTTGGATAAACAGATGCACCTTAGATAGCTTGCTGCTCTCAATACAAAACTCAAATGGACTTGTGCCTTTAGTCAATCAAAGTAAACAAAGAGAAATGTCTAGCAAGCTATAAATAACTTAATTTGGACACGGTTTGATTAGGAAACACAACTGATAAAGATGAACTACCTATCCACACAAGTATGCTAAAGAACTAAACTTCACTCTTGGATTGATAACTCTTTGAATATATATCATTTGATAAAGATATTTGGTACAAATAGCTTTCCAAAAAGCTAAAAAACAAGTAATCTAGATGAATTTTGGTCAGGAAACTCAACTGACAAAAATAGACCACCTGCACACATAAGTACACTAAAAATCTAGACTTCACTCTCTCACAGATATCTCACAGAATATGAATCTTCTGAATGCAATATTGAGGATAGAAAATGTACATGCCAAGAGCTTTCCAAGAAGACAAAAATAAAGTGATTTGGATATGTTTTGGTTGGGAAAGTTAACCAACCAAAATAGACTACCTGTCTACATAGGTATACTAAAAAACTGGACTTCACTCTTTCACTGATATCTCATAGAATATATAAGCTCTTAAGGAGATATTTGAGATACAAAAACTAAAGTAAATGAGATAAGCTTTAGAATGATTGTTTAAACAGAAGAAATGTTTACATATATACTGAGATATGAGCTTCACAACAGAGCTGTGTACAAAATGACATGCGGCTGGAAGGAGTCTAAGGGAAGAAAAAATGACAAAATGGCCAGATCTGACTATTGGGAGCTCTTGCCTCTTTCTCTCCTTGTTTTGAACATGCTCCCACTTCACTTTTATAACCAATGAGCATGTGAAGAAGTTTGTGCCTCCTTCTTAATTCACCACTTTCCCCACTACATGCCACTCACTAAGGCAAGATATTATATCTTTTACTCATCATGAATTTTGACTAGACTTTTTACTTTTCTTTTTTTTTCTTTTTCTCTTCTTTTCCTTTATCTTTATATTCGGTAAATTTATCCAAGCATAGCTCATATGAAAATGAGCTTGTACATTTATCTTCAAGAACTATGGGAGGATAGTGATGGTATCGCAATAGGAGAAGAAGCTTATCCTAAGAGATAGATAGAGAGAAAGAAAGAAATGGATAATAAGGAGAAAGAAATGCTCAGGCGTACGCACAGATATCGAGTTGAAAAATTTTCCTTACTTTTCTCATTCACAAGATGTCTTCTTATACAAAATAGAAAAGTCTTCTGGCCAATGAAATAGGGATAAGGATTTTGGGTAGGGTTTCCCTCTTACATAGAGATTTTTCACATAAAGTCTCAAAGCTCATAGCCAACATTTACCTTTAAGGTAATTTTTCATTCTATACCTCCAAGGTTGAAAACTATCTTTATCTAACTTCTCAACTCTCTCTCCTAAATCAGCTATTGAGAACTTCCAAGTTTGAAGTTTACCTCAATATGTTGTGCCACTCTGTCTTGGCTTTAAAAAGATCCCTATTGATTTGTAACTTCTCCTTTGCTTTACTTTAGTTCAAATGCTTTTCCTCTTCAAGATCCAATGCTCTATTATTGATCTCTAATACCAACTATTGGAGAATTCTTCTCCTATGCACAACAAAAATTATAAAAGACCTTCTGAGGATTAAGACTTTTACCTACAACTGAACCTTCGAATGAAAATTGGTATCAATTGAAGAACACAAGGAAATTGTGGCTTCGATCACTCAAACTAGACACTAATAACTCTCAAATGAGTTATCAAACACTCAATTTGGATTATTTTTTGTTTGGAAACTCTTTACCTCAAAATAGGTTGCCTGTCCACTCAGTTAGGCTAGAAACTATCTTCACTAGAAACTCAATAACTCAAAGATCATGGAAAATTTGACAAATTGTTTTAGACAAAGGAATTACACAAGATAATCTTTTGAACATATATTTAAACTCTAGAAATGGATACATATGTTGAGAGATATGAATCTTGCAATAAGGCTATGTATAAATGGTGAGCATTTGGACATAGTTTGTGAGGCTATAGAAATTGAAATGACTAAAACCAAATGAACTACGTACAAGGGGACCTCGGTGCCTTCTTCCTTTTTACTTGAGTTTCCTCCCTTTCCTCTTTTATATCCAAGTGACCACGAGCTCTCATCATGAATTCGTGAGCTCTTCTCCATAGCTCATCTTTTACTTTGAGCAACTATTCTTCTTGTTCAATTTAGTTTTTGGATTGATTCTCTTTTGGCCTCCACTACTTTCATCATGTATTCTATCATTAGGTTCACTGCAGCTCCGCTATCCAATTGCGCACCTGGGACCGCATATCCATTGATCTCCACTGTGACTACAGGGGCATTCGAGTCCACTTGAGTCGTAATACTTTGGATCATCCCTAAGACCACATCGTCCACCTTTTCTTTTCTTTTTCCTTTCCTTGGTTTCTTGATAAACTCATTGTAGAATTGCTTTCTGCAAGTTGGTGAACACCTTACTAATGTGGCCAAATCCATGGTGACTTCGGTCTCAGCAAGACTTTGTACAATGTCCATTCCCGTTTCTGCTTACTTCTTTCTTGGCAACTTCCCTTGGACTTTTAGCCTTTCTGGAAATGGTGGAACTCCTGGTACAAACTTTTGTGTAATTGGTGGAAGGACCTCCACCTCTTCTTCCTCGTCCAAATCCCTTTGCCTATGAATCTCGTCATCGTCATTCACTTGAACGGGGTTCCCTTGAGTGTACTCTTGTGCGCGAGTGACCACAGCCACCATCAGTTGTTTACCTTTCCCTTTTCCTTGATGTACCTCTACAAGGTGGGTAGAAGTGCTACCTCCTGGATCCAACTTCCTAATTACTACTCCAATATTGGGCATTCTTCCTTAAGGTTGCATCGTTGATTGTGGTTGAGGCTATGCCTAGGTGGAAATATCAACCCCTCTTTGTCCTTGGCCATAATCATTTCTTTGTTGCAGGCAATCAACATCATAATGGCTCTCCCTACTACAATATCGGCACATAGGTGTAAAGTCTTCATGCTTTCTCTCGTTCGGACAATGTGCTTGTATATGCCCAAGGCACCCACATCGCCAACACTCTGGCGGTCCCATTCTCCTTTGATTTTGTGGTTCCGGCCTTTGATATCCGCCTACTTGGCCTTGGCCTCCATAAGCATACGTGGGTCTAGGACCCCATCGAGGTGTAGGAGGTTCACTTTGGCCCGGCAATCCTTGATAAGCATAGTTCCTATTGTTTAGCCACCTTCCCTTGTCACGGCACTGATCTTCAGTGTGATTGTTCCTCTTGCAAAAGTTGCAAAAGATTCATGGTTCTACATATAATCTCGAGACTGTAGGACATTTTGTGGCCATGTGCCCATATCCTCGACATTTTGCACAAAAGATGTTCAACCTAAACACTCCTTGACTTGGTTCGGGTGCCACTTCCTGCCTAACCGCATATGTTTCATGTGTTAGAGTGACAGCTTTTACCGCTTGAGCCACGATTTCGATAATCTTTTCTTCGGTCAATGTCGGCTTCACCTCTTGGGGCGCCTTCATAGCGGCCATAAATGCCGGTGGAGTTGCGATGGGATTTTCTTGAGTAGCACCACTTGTAGGCCTAGTGTTCGTACCTTGCATCGGTTCAAACAAAAGTTCTTGCCTTCGTTGCTGGCCAAGTTGAACCTCTTCCCACACGCAAGCAACATCTTTGGCGGCCACCAACGTCGCCGGTCGGCTCAAACTGATATGTTGTTGAGCACTTGGATCTCTAAGTCCCGTAATAAATCTTCGTTTCAAGGTATCTTCATTTGGGGCATTTGCACCCATCTTCCTTACCAAAGTTTCCATCCGCTGGATATAATGGTCTATACTCTCATTTACCCCCTGTCGGAGGTAATCCATTTGTTGAGCTAGACGATCTTGGAAACCTTGCCTACGAAACTTAGCCAAAAAGACATCCTTTAGCATTTGATAAGTTCGCCTTCGTGGCTCTTCCAAGTTCTCGTACCAGTTGGCAGCCTCATCTCTAAATATGGCTGGCAAGATTCAAAGTCTTTGCGCTTGGTTGACCACTTCATTTGCTTCACAAGTGACCTCGAACAATTGGATAAAGCTATCTGGATCCTCATCCCACATTCCCGAGAATTTGGGAAAGTGTCCTAAATGCACTTGGACTCGTTGTGCCATTTCAAACAGTGGCGTAATGTCAATATCCTCATGATCCCAGAAATTTAGTGGACGTGGCCTTAGGATCCCTCCTTCAAACTTTTGCACTTGATTCGCGGCTCTCCTACGGGAGTACACTTTGTTGGAGTTAGACGTCTGCAGAAGCACGCGAACAGCACAAGGAAGAAGAAGAAGCTTGGAGCACAAACATACAATACTGAATTTATTACTAGAGAATGTACAAAGATAAGTAGCCCATTAGGGCAATAGGCATATATACAAGCCGAGGGAAAAAAACCTCCTAAAGAGGGAAAAAAGTGTCCCGACGGTCCTAGTGTGTTCACACACATCACTACCTAAATATATCAACAAATCCCCCCTGGGAGTGATGCGGTGAACAAGTAGCTGGCACTCATGTATAAGGAAGTGCCAAGCTATGTGGAAATCACTCCACAAAAGGAAGCAAGCCCAAAGCTTTGCGGAAAGCTTCAAACTTCTCCCTAGGCAAAGCCTTCATGAAAAGGTCTGCAATGTTCTCCTGCGTGGGCACATATGCCAAGTTGATCTCCCCAACAGAGAACCTCTCCTTGACATAATGATAATGCCCCTCAATGTGCTTAGTGTGAGCATGGAACACACGGTTCCTCGCAACTGCCAATGCACTCTGACTGTCAGTGAAGATGGTGGTGGCAGAAGTCTCACCAACACCCAAATCAGCCATAAGGCATCTGAGCCACACACACCCAACAGTAGCTGTGAAAGCTGCCCTATACTCAGCCTCACAACTGGAAGTGGCCACAGTAGGCTGCTTCTTGCTCAACCAAGATATACATGAGCTACCAAGCATGAAGCAAAAACCACTGGTGGACACACGAGTGTCATAGCAACAAGCCCAATCTGAGTCAGAGAAAGCATGCAAATCTGGCGGTAGTGATCCCCCCTTGGGATACTACAACCCAAGTAGCCGAGTACCACTCAAGTAGCGAAAGATGCGCTTAACCGCCTTCCAATGCGTGACGCCTGGGCAATGCATAAACCTACTCATCTATGAGACAACAAACTGAATAAGAGAACAGCATCAAATGCATCTCCAGCATCATGAAGACTCAATCGTAAACATGTCTCCATAGGAGTGGCAATAGGCTTACAGTCTTCAAGGCCAAAACGCTGCAATAATGTGTCAATATATTTCGTTTGGCACAAAGCCATTCCACCATCAACTTGCATAAATTGAATGCCCAAATAGTGATGCAAATGCCCCAAATCAGACATCTCAAATGAGGCATGCAAATCAGCCTTGAAATCAGCAATATGCTTCTCAATAGGACTAGTGAGTAGCATGTCGTCAACATAGACAACAATGATCAGAAGCACATCATTAGCACGCTTAACATATAAGGTGCTTTCATTTGGACTATTCTCAAAACCATGTGCAACCAGATAGGCATGTATCTTCTCATACCAAGCATGTGGTGCTTGCTTTAAACCATATAATGCCTTCTTTAACCTGCACACCTGGTTTTCATGCCCTTTCTGCACAAAGCCACGAGGCTGAAAAACATACACTTCTTCATGCAAGTCACCATTCAGAAATGTTGTTTTAATGTCCAAATGATGTACATTCCAACCATGATGGGCTGCAAGTGCACAAATGCTCCGAACAGTAGTCATACGGCATGTAGGTGCAAAGCTCTGATTTTTAATGTCCAACTGATGTACATTCCACCCATGATGGGCTGTGTCCATAGAATCACCTTCATTCATGTGCTCACTCTCAAACTGTTTTCGGAGGTAAGCAACACGAGCCTCATTCCTAGCTTGGTACAATGTGGTAAGTGTATCCCAAGCATCCTTAGCTGTTCTGCAAGAGTGAATATGAGGAATAATGGCACGTTTGACAGACAAAGCTATCAATGCATGTGCTTGGGCATCTCTGCCATCCCAACGAATCTGCTCTGTAGTAGGTGCAATAGAAATAGCAGCACGAATAGGAATCTATGGAATATCATCTTTGACACCATTTTCATCAGCTCGAGCACCTGTATTTGTAGTACCTGTTGTTACAGGTGTAACAGGACGTCTTTCAACACCCTGCACAATGTTCCACAATCCTTTTGCAACCAATACATGTCACATCATATAAGCCCATAATGGGTAGTTGGTACCATCCAACTTATCATCAACAGCCAACATACGGAATACATCATTGCTTTCAGCCATGGCCGGTGACTAAAATACCTTGATGCAGAAAATTGACTGTAGCTCAAAACGTTGAACAGAACTACCCAGAACGAGTTCTGCTAGACCTGTAGCAGACTTCGAGACGCTTATACTGGCAAACAGAAACTGGTATATACCTTTGGCACAAAAAGACAAAATAGCCTACACAAGCACTATGATAGTGCGTTCGGAGGCCGAAATGAGCTCAGATCGCGATTTTGGCACCACAAAGCGAAGCAGTTTTGATCTCGGAAACACGTTGAGTATGCTCACCAAAATTCGTGCGATTTTGAGACTGCAAACGAAGGAGTGTCGACAGCTCCCTAGATGAAGCAACGACCTGCTTTGATACCAATTGTTGGAGTTAAACATCTATGGAAGCACATGAACAGCACAAGGAAGAAGAAG
The DNA here is from genome assembly GCA_020310875.1 of Ceratopteris richardii. NCBI lineage: Eukaryota > Viridiplantae > Streptophyta > Polypodiopsida > Polypodiales > Pteridaceae > Ceratopteris > Ceratopteris richardii. The sequence continues at coordinate 85,273,777 of CM035420.1, forward strand.
AAGCTTGGAGCACAAACACACAATACTGAATTTATTACTAGAGAATGTACAAAGATAAGTATCCCATTAGGGCAATAGGCATATATACAATCCGAGGGGAAAAAACCTCCTAAAGAGGGAAAAAAGTGCCCCGACGGTCCTAGTGTGTTCACACACATCACTACCTAAATATATCAACACACTTTTTTGGCAGGTTTCTTCCCGCTAGTCGAGGTCAACTCACCTTGCGACTCCCACCTTTGCCTTTCTCTATCAAGGGCTCTTCTCTGAGCACGCTCTTCTCTTTCCGTTCGCGTTCTTCTTGAGGATGAGCTCCCCTTGCTCATGTACTAGACTCGGGGTCCGTAAGCTTGGCCAACATGTGGCGCTAGGCGAACATATGGCACTCTCTTATAGAGACGTGCCAAGCTTATTCCCGGCAAACGCACCAAAATGGTAAGCCTCCAAGTCCAAGGGAAAATGCCTATGCACAATGATATTTTGCCTGAACTTTCTAATGCTAGGTCAGCTTTTATCGCCCTAAGTCCATAATTTCACTCCATTGTACCTCTGGAAGAGACAAAAAAATACATGCACAAATAGATATCCAACTCGAGTGATTACTTCTCACCACCTCTCTCTCTAATTCTCCCTCTCTCTTACCCTCTTAGCCTCACACACATAAATTCACACTTCCCACAAGCACACCTACACTCGCACACGTCTACCCACAGACACACACTCTTTTTCTTTCTTTCTCTTCTTCTCTAACTTGTTCCTATGCTTACTGTCACACTCATGCTTACCCACGCACAGATTTTCACCCACCTAGCAACCCCTATGCATTCACATGCATACCCTCTTAATCCACTTCTCCTTTTCTATGTCACACGCTCTTTTATATATGCACAATCAAGCTCTCTTCTTTGCACCTGTTTGTCTCTTGTTCACTTACCCTCTATGCACACACTTTCTCTATTCATAATAAGCACTCCTTCTCACATACGACTCAGATGCACAATCATACATTCATATGCTCTTGCGAAAACACATCTTCATATATGCACAACTTCAAGTACACACTCACATCAGCAGCCAATCAAACGCACTCGATTAGGCACTCTCACTCGCGTGCTCTTGCTCTTTCATGAGCTCTCCTTCACACACACATTCTCACATGCATACACACCTACACATGCACGGTTTTCCTCACACATTCACATGCACACTCATACACATATACTTACCCACACGTGCACTTATAAAGGTGGTCGATGGACTCAAATCATGTACTATATATACTACGTCAAGACTTATCCCAATATTGCTCAGCATTTCACATGCTACCATTCAAAAATCATTTCGGTTGAGGTTTGAATCCACCGAACTCGGTTTGGCTATTTCTTGGTATCACAAGTCAAGTTTACAATGCCAGTTTTAAGATGAGCCTTGCTTGATTATTGGAACATCATTGAACAATCACTACTATTTAACTTTGGCACCAGATTTGCAATGGTTAATTGTGCACCAGGTCTTGAATCATGTCACTTAGTATTCAACCCAGAGAACTCCGGACGACGACTGAATAGAGACCAACCACTATCAGGGGTGACTATCATAAAGACAAGCCTCATAGCATTTTTTCATCGTGCGTGTACACCAATTCACGGTCAGAGTTGTACCCACATTTCAGTCAGCTGGTGGACCCGAAAGCTCCTCAAAGGGAGGGGGTGCTCAATTACTCTTCCCACATGCTTTATCAGAGATACTATCCTTCCAAATAAATGAATAAAGGCACATGGCCATTTTCTATAACAGAGTTCATTTTATATCTTCATACTTGGATCCCACGCAATGACTGCAATGAAACTAGATTGCTACATGAGTGGACGTTTATAAAATTCATACAAACGATATTCATATGTGGCACAACCGAACAGAAACCACTTATACCACTTATCACAATGAGTACCGCAGCAACGATTAGTGCCAGAAAATATTGGACAGACTTAAAACAACACTAAGGCAAACAATTACATTAAGCACACTCCATGATCCACAATATTGAACGCTCATACATGTCTTTGTCATCAATGTTTTCCTGCAACTCCGAACAATCCAATATAAGCTCTGTTTTATAACCTCATGGTTTTTACATAACACAGAAAAATTTCCCTTGTATTTCTACATGCTAAACACCAAAAGAACTGCATGAAGGCTCTGTCTTTAGTCGAGCGATCGATAAGTGTTGATTATACTTAATCCATATTCATTATATTCTTCTGCTAAACCGTCCCAATAGCTAGAGGAACCAAACTCCCATTATTAAACCACGCATTTGATTAAGTATAATTCAGGAGGTCTGCACATTTTCATACGACTCGATGGACAGGCGGTTATACATCCAGAGAGAACGATGAACCATAACAATTATGTGACAATGAATCAAGCAGTGACCATGCTTTCCCCTCAAGCTAAGAGTACTTACCCCATGGTCGACATGTCTGCACTGAATCCTTCCTCAACTGTGGCCACCCTAAACATCCGCTTGTCACAACAGTTTGAGTTCCTTGGATGATGGGGACTCCATATCTTTCAGTTGCCTGGTTCGAGCTCTGTCATCTTCTCACAATGAATGAACATCTAACTTCATGGAAGACACACAACTGCGAGATCTCTCATTTGCCTCGGTGCACATATGCCATCTACCACAGCTCGGAGCCCCTCCCCAATTGTTATCTTCCCGAGGATGATGAGGAGGTTCTTTAGCCAACGGGCTTCACTAACCGATAGCCCCCAACTTGAGCTCTCCAACCCCTTATTCTGGAAAATCCCCCTTTTCTTGATAACGACCTCCCCAATGGAAACAATCTGTATCTCCTTCTATCCTCGAAGCGCTAATCAGAAGCAAACTCCTCCACACCTCCCGAGAGAGCTCCCTCGAGGACTACCTTCACTTGCGCATGGACACCACCCCCAAACAAAACAAGCTTCCCCCCCTCCTTCGACGCTTGTTGACTTCCAGAAAAAGGGCCCCCATCCTCCCTGCAAAAAACAAAGAAGAAACCACAATGCGAATCCTGTTGTATATAAAATGAAAGCCCTCCTAAGAAAACCTTCCCCCCAAGAACGGCCTCCTCCTGTCACCTATGTCCTCCTCCTGTCCCCCCCTTTCATTTCCCCCGTGTGGGCATAAAGGGGCATAACCCCCCTCAAGCTGCTATGATAGCCGCCTGCAGAACCACCACCTTGGCTTCCATTCCCCAATTCACATTATGCTTCCTGATAAAGCTTACATAATCGTCGTTATGTCATTATGGTTATCCAACAACTCAAATATCACATCGTCTACACCCCTCAAAATGCTGCCCTGTACAAAGCTCCACCCAAAATTAAAGAGACGTGAAGACCTAGAGTGACCCCCCATGGTCCACCAATAAGTATTATGCGTGTCGACCCACTTCCACCAAAAGTGGGATGAGATGATTGCAGAATAATACATGAGTCTCCAGCCCATAAGCACATAAGAATAAATGTATATGGAGGGCCTTAACTTCATTCTTGTTCTTTTTGCAGTCGACCACCATATGAACATATCCCTCCTATGAAGGTAGGGAAATAAAACATTCGGCTGAGCTAGGGAGTGCATTCCCCCTATACAAAATATTTAGAATAAAAACTTTAGTATCTGGGAGCCCTGTTCCTTCCTCTCCTTTCTCTTTTGCTTCATGAAAAAATGGAGAATAGCCTTCAAAGTCCATAGAAAAACTTGCAGGCCGAACCCACAAGAAATCATCATTTGTTTTGAACTATGTTCATTTTTTGTATTTCATAAGGATTCTTTAAGGATCATGTAAAAGTCTAGAATTTTTAAACTTGCAAAGGGATAAAAGAAAAGGTTATGTTCTATAGTTTGAGGTATTTGAACTTTATGTTCAATCAATCAATCCTTTCACCTAAAATCAAGTTGTTAGATTTGACTTCACTTTTTTCCTAGTTTATAGGAAGATGATTTCTTGAACCACAACAAACCTCAAACACAAGCTGATTTGAATTCAAATTGTTGTAAAGACACTCGTGGGAGACTCCAAAAGCCTTATAAAGACTCACACTTCTTTTTACAGTGTGTTAGATCAATACAGATACAATTTTTATCTTCAACCTTCTTCTTCTCCAATCTTTACATCATCATCTCAACACTAGTAAACTTGGAGAGGTTGGTTCTCCTTGTACAGTGCTCCAAATTTGATGAATGAGCATTCATTGCAACATTATTACTATCTTTTTGTTGTGTACAAAGGTTTGTGGCATTTGGGTGAGTTCCTTGTGAGCAATCTTTATTTCAATGTCTTAGGGTCTATCTCTGTACAATCATGAAAAATTGGAGGTACCACCAATCAGTGTTCAATTCATTGTAAACACATTATTTTATGTTAATTCCTTATCTTGTGCATTTTAGCTACTCAAGCCTATGTATAACATTCATCCAAAAGAATTTTTTCCCATTGTAATCATGTTTGCTGCTATGAGCATTTGAAGTTCAATGTTTCATCCCAAAACAAGTTTTTTTAACTAGTCAATGTGCAAACTTATATGTTTTGTATCAATTTTGCCTCATTGACGTTCCAAATTACATAGTGGATTTTATTGCACTTATCACAATAATATAAGGTTTATTCGAAACTCTAAGATTGTTAAGGGCTAGTCTTGTGGTGGTTGGTCAGACCAATCTTCATCACTTTGAACCTCACATTTCTACCTCCTACAAGCTTCTACAAGTTCTCTCACATACAAAGCTTACAGGTTCAAATCTAGAATCCTTACATATAAAGGAGTCTTTTTTTGTTCTATCTTGAAGAAGATTGAGTGCAGGAGCACGTGGAAAAGGAATAAAGAAGTGTTGAATACTAGGCTTTTATAGAATAAGACTCTTGGACTTGTTGGATAAAACAAAGTATTTTTGTCCATGAGGTCTCAAATTTGATTCCCATAGGGTTGACCTTTTGTTTCTATTTTCATTTTTCAAGAGAAATGGAGAAGCTAAAAACCACATAAGAGCTCTAATACCAATGTACCAAACTAATCTATTAGGAACACCACATGCTAGAGAGATGACTCTCCTCCAAAGATTTTGCCTCTATATATAGCTACTGAGGACTCAATTCCTTTGAATCTAAACCAGTCTTTTAAAGAGTAACTTTACTTGAGAACCACTCTTTAGAAAAGTGACTTTAGCCCGGAACCACACTTTTCTAAATCAATCCACACCATCCTTTTGTTGATTGATTGTCCTCTACACATTATCTATTAAGATGTCAGTTAGAAAGAACAATCCACAATGCTCAAGCTCATAGAGCCCTTGGGAAAAATCTTGTAGCTTGCATGGCTTGAACCCAAGACCTCCTCCTTTGCCCCTTAAGACTTAACCACTAAGCCAGGTGGATTCATTGTCTTAGAGAGCATAGGAATTACTTAATTTTAGTCATGAGACCTTTGGCCAAACATACAAGTGACCAAATGGTTTCTGAATTCCGATCTGTTTGAACTAACTAGACAATCAAATCACAAACTTACTTTATAACATTTTATTTCTCAACTATCTAGGTATATGTATGTACCACACACAACCAAAGTTCCTTAAGTGAAATAGGTTAGTTCTTTTCCTTGTACGTGTTTCATAAGGTGTCCTTGATTCTATCCTTGAGGATGAGCTCTATTCATTAAGTAAACATTTGTGGTAATTGCATCATCCTAAAAAAAAAATAGGTACATTAATTTTAATCATCATTGACCTTGTTGCCTATATGATATGCTTGTGCTTTCTTTGTACCACTCCAATTTTATTTTTTATTTTTATTTTTTTTTTGGGGGGGGGGGTACAAGTGCAAGTGAAGTTTCCCTTGATCCCTTTAGATCATAGATAATCATAGTGTTCTTGGAGAAATACTTTCCCATTTCATTTGATCTTAGAACCTTCACATACCTATCTACCACCTTCTCTACATATAAAATGAATTTTTTGAAGCACCTAGATACATTTGATTTATTCTTTATACGATGAGTCCATGTCATTTGGGTTCAATCATCTTTAATTTGGTAAAGTGCTTAACTATTTCAAAATGATGCTTCCTTATTTGGACTCCAAATCTCCAATGGATGATTGCTTATATATGTATCTTCTTGATAGGTAGCTCACTTTTTTTTTTTGCTTAACTAACAAGCCTCACACAAGTGCTTCATCTTCTGAGAGTGGAATTCCAGTAGCCCTTCCAAAATTACCTTCATTTGCATATTTCTCATTCTCTTTACATTATTGTGACATATCCCTTAGTTCCATATGTCCAAGTATACAATCTTCCTAGATCCCTAATGAAAATGTGAACTTTATAATTGAGTAGGTTTTACCTCCAATGTGAATATTATTCCTTGTTTTGTTCCTTTGGCAATGAGCTTATACGCTTTCTTATGGTTCTTCACAAAGAAACCCTTCTCATGGGATGTCATTTGGTATCCTCTTTCAACCATCATCCCATTTGATACAAGGTTCTTGGTTAATGTTAGTACATGGTGTGCACCCTTGAAGCAAATACTCTTATGATTTTTGTCCACGTCCACATCTAGAATGTGTGGGATTTTATTAGTGGTTTATTCCCCTATCTTTGCATGAGTTCTTCCTTTTTGGTTCATGAAATTTTAATGGAAATTTTATTTTTATAACTCATCAGTTGGATGCAACCACTTTTTATACCATATATTATCTATCACCTACCTTTGATCACTTAAATGCATCATTGCTAGCAAATTCTCACAATTCAAATTGGAAGTAGAGTTCATATAACTACTTTGAATCTTATAAATTGATTCATACCTCTAATTTTTCCATTGCTTTGTTCCTTGATAACATTTTCTTGCAAAGTATCCTTGCCTTTCACACATAACACCCATCTCCATTTTTTTTGTTTCTTGAATAGCCTCCTTTGGCTCCTCTGCCTCTTTCTCTACCTCTTCTTCTTTGACATGAGCATCCTGTTAGTTTTAAAGTCCCACAATAAATATAGAGACAAAAATGAAAAAGAAATGTGAGAGATGAAGGAACAAAGCACAACATATATTCAATACATTCCAAAATATGAAGTACATGAATGTCACAAAGAAACATAAAGATTTCATATGAATATAGAGACAAAAATGAGATAGAAATGTCAGAGATGAAGGAGCAAGGCACCACATATATTCAATACATTCCAAAATATGAATTACATGAATGCACCATATCTTGATAGCTTCACAATCTCCATGGTGTATATGATCTTCTCCAAGTATAAACAATCTCCAAGCTCATGGCCTACTTATACTAGAAGATAAATCATAAACCCTAGTTGATGCTCACCCTTTGAAGAAGTTGAAACCCTAGCTCAACTCCTAGACAAGGTTGAAGAAGAACTCCACTTAGTCTAGCTCATGTTTACCTCTCAGAATTGAGTGAAGTATGTGCTATGGACCTCCTCCTTAGATAGTTCTTGTTCAAACATGAAAAGCAATCTTGAAAAGCACCAAAAAAACCATGCACAGCAATTGATTTTTTTCTAAAAGCATAAAAAATTTGCACATATCACAAGTTGCTAGCTAAAAAAGTGATCATGATGAAGGTACTTGTAAAATAAGAATACATAAAATTTTTTACATGAAGAGACTCCATACTATTGAAAATGAGAATTCCTAAAGTATTCCCATACGCTCTTCTCATCCAAATACTTTCATGAAAGGATCAAGATAGGGAAAGAAGAAGATAAAGTGTAGACTAAAACATATTCCCTCAACTCTCAAGGTTGGTCATACCTATCAAGTGTTCATAGAATGTTCTCATCTACACCTATCCCCAAAAATTGTATACAAGAAGTTGAAAAATCCACCATAAGGTTTTGAATGTAGATCTATTTCCTTTCCTTGTTAACATAAATATATGTCCTGATGGTCTTGCAAATCTTCAAAAAGTCCAATGTAATAATTGAATATGACTTGTTTAGAACATCTGAAAAATATGTATGATTGCTTGTGCAATCAAAAGGACTAATGTGACTTGTCTTAGAGATGACTTCCTTTGGTTCATGTATCTAGAAAGTTTCTCATAATTTCTTGTTTTGTGGACATGTTGCCACCTGCTAAATAATGAATTGAGCTTGAATTGTGTTTGTCCTATTGCTCTTATCTTTCTATATGTTGCATTATTCTCAACACACTCTATGTGCACTATTTCCACCTACTATAATATTAGTTGTTGGTTTTTAAGGCCCAAAATCAATATAGAGGCGAAAATGAAATAGAAACATGAGAGAGAATAGACAAGACAATAGAGAGATGAAGGAGCAAAGCTCCACATATATTCAATACATTCCAAAATATGTACATGAATGTCACAAAGAAACATAAATATTATGTATAAATGCATCAATCCACACCATATCTTCATAACTTCACAATCTCCATGAAGTGTAGATGATCTCCTCCAAGTATAAATAAGCTCTAAGCTCATGATCTCCTTGCTATGGAAAATAAATCATAAACCCTAGCTGATGCTTGTCCTTTGAGGAATTTGAAGCCCTATCTCCACTCCTTCACAAGGTTGATGAAGAGCTCCACTAAGTCTATCTCATCTCTAGCTCTAAAAGTTGAGTGAATTATGTGCTATAGACCTCTTCCTTATATAATTTTTGTTGAAAGATGAAAAGCAAGCTTGAAAACCACCCAAAAAAAGCATGAAAAGCAATTGATGTTTTTCTAAACGAATAAAAAAATACACCAATCACAAAAGAACTACTTGAATATCTAAAAATCATAGCCTATGTGCTTTTGGAGGAAGTTCCAAGAATTTTGGGTGCTTTTGGTATGAAAATCATTTGAAAAGAAAAATTAGCGTTGTTTTTGAACCCTCAAAACATCTCTAGATCTATAATGTTATCATTGGATAGCTCTTGAGATGTATTTTCCAAATCAACAATAAAGTAGTTTGACCAATTTTGACCATCTTGATCTTGATTTGACCATGGTTGACTTTGTCTAAAACTAACCAAAACTGATAATATGTGCAATCAAGGTTTTGTTTTGAACCCTTAAAAAATCTCCAAATCTATACTGTTATCATTAGATAGCTCTTCATATTTATTTTCCAAATCTATAGTAAAGTAATCTAACCAATTTTGTCCATCTTGATCTTGGTTTGACTATGGTTGACTTTATCTAAAACTAACCAAAATTGATAATATGTGCAATCCATCTTGTGGGAGGTTGCATTTTCAACAATCCCCGCCTAACCTCACACAAGCAGAATATGCCAAGAAACTTAAATATGTTCTGGTAGATTAAAAAATACTATAAAATGATGCTGCTAGCTAAAAAAGTGATTATGATGAAGTGCCTAAAAAATAAGAATGCATAAGATTGTTGACATGAAGAGAGTCCATACTATAGAAAAAGAAATCTCCTAATTTTTCCCATAAACTCTTCTCATCCAAATACAGGCATGGAAGGATTGAGATAGGGAAAGAAAAATATAACGTGTAGACTAAAACATCTTTCTTCAACTCTCAAGGTTGGCCACGCCTATCAAGTGTTCGTCAAATGTTATCATCTACACCTATGTACAAAAAATGTATACAAGTTGAAAAAAAATGTCCACCATAAGATTTTGAATGTAGATCTATTTCCTCTCCTTGTTAAAATAAATGTCCTAATGATCTTGCAAATCTTCAAAAAGTATGATATAATAACTGAATATGACTTGTTTAGGATATCTACATAATGTATATGATTTATTGTGCAATCAAAGAGACTGATGTGACCCCTCCTTGAGCTGACTTCCTTTGGTTCATGTATCTAGCAAGCTTCTCATAACTCCTTGTTTTATGGATCTTCTACCGCCCACTAAACAATGATCTAAGCTTGATTTGTGTTTGTCATATTGCTCTTGTCTTTTTATATGTCGCACTATTCTCAAAATGCACTATGTGCACTATTTCCACCTCCTCTAATACTAGTTGTTAGGTTTTAAGGTCCACAATCAATATAGAGACAAGAATGAATAGAAACACAAGAGAGAATATACAAGCAAAAAGAGAGATAAAGTAGCAAAGACCCACATATATTCAATACATCCAAAAATATAAACTACATAAATGTTACAAAGAAACATAAATATTGCATATAAATACATCAATCTGCACCATATCTTCATAACTTCTTAATATCCATGAAGTGTAGATGATCTTCTCCAAGTATAATTAAGCACCAAGCTCATGAGCTTCTTGTTGTCGAAGAAAAATTATAAATTGTAGTTGATACTTGTCCATTGAAGAAGTTGAATACCGAGCTCCATTCCTCCACAAGGTTGAAAATGAGCTCAAATGATTCAAGCTCATGTATAATTCTCAAAATTGAGTGAATTATGTGTTATGTACCTCCTCCTTATATAGTTCTTTTTCAAGCATGAAAATCAAACTTGAAAAGCACCTAGAAAAGCATGAAAAGCAATTGATTTTTTCTAAAAGAATAAAATATTTTCAGTTATTACAAAAAAACCAAGAAAATATCTAAAAATCATAGAATATTCCTTTTAGAGGAAGCACTCAAACTTTTTGGTTGTTTTTGGTGTGAAAAGTAGTTGAAAAACAGAGTTAGAGTTTTGTTTTTGAACCCTCAAAAGATCTCCAATTATATATTCTATATGGTTGGTTGTTGAGGATACATTGGATTGTAATAATTACACATTGATGGCATACATGATCTGTCATGTATTGGTAGAAGGTTGTGGAATATTGTACATGCTGTTGAAAAAGCTCCTAATACACCTACAGATAGAGTGATCAAAAGGGATGCAGATGTGTTGAAGAGGATGATCTTCAATTTCATGGTCATTTTGTGGTTCCTAAAAGATGCATAGGCACATGCATTTATGCCTTTGTCTATCAAACATGCCATTGTCCCTCACATTTGCTCTTGCAAGGCAATAAAAGATGCTTGGGATACTCTTACACCATTATACCAATCAAAAAATGTGACTCATACAGCTAGAGAGTGAGCATATGAATGAAGGCAATTCCATGGAGAATTTTTTGAAAAAGATCAAATATTTGTTGATTTCTATTGGTGAAATATTGCTAGATAGCTCAGTTGTGCAAATTGTTCTTAACATTCTTCTAGATTCATGTAGAAGTTTTGCTTCTATTCTTTGGTTGATGATGAATGGAGATTCAAATGTCTTAGCTCTTTAGGAGTTAGTCTCTATTTTTCTACAGATTCATGAAGAAGTGCAAGCCAAGATGTTTGGCTTGAGGGGGAGCTGTTGGTGCAGATGTCCAAGCCTTCACATTTGGCTAGGTATGGAAATGTGTGCAACCACTTGATGAAGCATGTGAACCATAGCTTGTAATTGTTTTGATTATTCACGATGGTAAAAGGTTTTGATCTTGAGAGAATCTTATAAAGGCATATATCTCATGGAGGTAGAAAGCATATTAGCTACAAGTTTTCAATGAGAGAATATATCCTAGATCAAAGGAATAACTTTTAGTTGGAGCCCAAACTTGAATTCAAATTCAAACTTCATAGAGAACTCTTCTGAAAAGAGGCTTTTGTAAATCTTGCAAAAAGGGGTGCCTCCTTCTGAGCTTATTGTTGATCTTTTATAGAAGCTAAGTGACTTACACCATATCTCACTTAGATCACTATCATTGGGCATAATTTCTATGCCAATGATCTTGTACAACAATGTTCTATAATACATAAACATCATTGATCATCTCTATCCACTTCTCTGTTATGACTACTCAAAACAGTGAACTTTGCTTGATCATATCTCAATGCTTTCTCAACGATTTTGCATGATCTATAGCTTGTTGGAACCATCTCAAAGTCTATTTTATATTTCCCAAGTTTCAAGGCATTTTGGTTCAACCATTTTGGAGAAATTGCCATCGAGCTGCTCACTAGTCTTCTATTACTCAATCCCTAAAAACTCGGGGGTAAGCTCTGGATTGCTAAATTAATTTCTTAGAGTATAGTTCATCATTTTAGATGATTCCACTTGTAATCATTAGCTATCTAAGCTAATTTGATTCCCTCAAAAGGAATTTTATCAATTGCTATTGTACTATGAGTATTGAGCAAAAGATCCAACAGGTGTGAAGACCAAAATAGCAAGTTTTGTGACACTAGATATTTACAAAGTAGTCTATTTTGATTCAATTGTTTCAAGTATCCACTACAAAGTACATAGGTACTTTCTTGGTGTAATATGCAAGCTAAAAGGGCCTACTATCTAACACTAAAGTGATTTAGGATAGGTACAAAGCAGGCTTTAGCAGCACCACCTCACTTCCTTGAGGTATCAATCCATCTTTTCCAACAATGCTCAACAAAGCCCTTTCCACTTTTCATCCCACCTAGCCATCCACACCATTACCTATATCCATGCCTACACATACTCACCTCCATGCCACCATAGCTCACATGCTCTCATATATGCTCATGCCCAACTCTTTCCCCATTCCATTTTATCGCACAACCAAAACTCAACAAACACATATCAATCCAACATTTTTCATAATACCAATCATAAAGTCAAAATCAAAGACTCCATCGCAAGTCCAATCCTCGCTAGACCATCTTGCAAAAAAGTTCAACAAAAACACATGATCCGCATGTTTCCCACAACCCAAAACATGAATGCAATGAATGAATGAAATCAACCAAAAATACTTTCATAACCCAATCATGAGTCTACCTTTCCAAGACCATCCGGCAAACCTATAGATAACCAAACACACCACATCGTTATTCAAAAACAAGTATATACATACCGTAATTACCTTGGCAAAGTCCTCCTTCATCATCGCATTCTTGTCACCAGCAAACTCATCCAAAATGTCGATCCAAAAAACATACAAAAAAGGGTATCAACAAAAACATGTATAACTCTACATCTATATTTGTCAACTCCTATACTCGCCATAGATATGTGAGCAAAAATGAGGGCATCTAAAATGTAGTCTCACTCATGCCCTAAAAAGAAAAATTGATCACACACGATGAGACAAGACAGGTAAAGAAGTTTCAAGGAGCACATACACAAATACTATTGTCAGGATCTTGCTCACGCACATACAGAGATTACGGATGCTGAAAACACAGAGACAAATAGACGCAACAAGAGACGAGATAGAACACAGTATTGGGTGCAATCTCCCCCCATGCACTCTGTTCCGACCTGCGTTCTGTCTCGTCTCTTGTTGCGTCTATTCTTCTGTGTGTTTTCTGCATTCGTAACCTCTGTTTGCGCGTGAGCAAGATCTTGACAACAAATACAAACCTCATGAATGGACCTATCAATAACATAGGAAAAGCTAAGTCAAACAAGTCACTTACAACTAGCCGGTCCGACACATACAATAGCTATACCATTGTCAATGTTAGATTCCGGCTGATCGATCTATTGGTAGCTAGTCTCTCAATCTCACAAATACATACATGCAAAAACACACCCATCCGGGTGGTCACCGCCCTCCTCCTCTCTATCTCTCCTCCTCATGTGTGGGAACTTTTTCTTTCTTTTTCTTTTTATTTATGTTTACTTCACGAGTTGGCCTATGTTTCAATTGGATGCGACCCGTGGCCCTAGCCACCCGGCCAGGTTTGCTCCACCTATCTACCAACACAACATAGTGTGCAATGACATACACACAATATACACATATATATATGTGCTAGCCCATAGCAAAGCTAGGTGTGGCTTCTAGACTTGAGTGCCCCGCCAAGATGGTCCCACTTACCTATCAACCCACTATGGCTTGAAGCACCAAACAGATATAGAATCATAGTTGTCTAGGCATATGACGAAGCTAGAATCAGCCCATGCTCTTGATCACCCGCCTAGGATGACTCTTTCTACATACTAAGCCATCATAGCGGCATGCTGGTGTTGGTGTAAATCACAAGCGTACACATTTGGCTTGAAAGATATCTTGAATACTCTACATATGTGAAGAAGCATAGGAACCATTGCTAGTGGTTAATTACCACTTTATCTCCTTGTAAAAGTCAAATTGACTTGAAATCTTTTGTAATCATTTCAAAAGGATTCGTGGAAAAAGTTAGCTATTTGATTGAAGGAATATCTTCTAGGATATAGGAGCTTGATCATAGGGAGCCAAAAGTTTGAATTTGAATTCACATTTTTACTCATTCCTTATAAAAATGATCATGGAAAAGTCGCGAGTAGAACTCATCACTCCCGAGCTTCTCATCAGTGATTCTGAGTGTGTGTGTGTGTGAGGCCTACACTCTAGCCCACACCTATCTACACCATTAGGCAATGATTTTCATGCCAATAGATTTGTATACAAGTGTTCATTAATACATACATTCACATTGTTCATTTCTGAGTTCTCTGTCATACTACTCAAAAGTCTGTCAACTTGTGAAGTGCATATCTCAGTCAATTCTTCACCACATTCAGTGATTCAAGGCTTTTTGGATTCAGCTTGAAGTTATCTACTTGCTGCTAAAGTATGAAGAGATTCTATTCAGCCATTTCAGAGAAATCTGCATCGAGGTGATCACTGGTCAATATCTGCTACAGCCCTAAAAAATCGAGGGTATAGCTTAACTTGCTAAATTGATTTCTCTTAGCATAGTTTATCTTTTTACATCATTCCACTTGGAATAGTTAGCTTACTAAGCTAACTAGATACCCCTAAAAGGACTTTTTCCAATTCCTAGTGTGCTGGTCATACTCAGCAAAATACTCAACAGGTGTCAAGACATAAATAGAAGGTTTTCTTGAGTTTGTGAGTTTCAAAGTTATCTGTTTTGGTTCAATCATTGCACACATCATTTCCAAAGTACATAGGGCATTTTATGGTATCACTGGAAAGCTAAGGAGGTCTACTTATCAAGTCTGAAGCAAAGAGGGCTGGTACAAAGCAGGTTTTAGTAGTACCTACTCAGTCTCTTGGAGCACCCATCCATCTTTCCCAACAATGGTATCAGAGCAAACTAAGGTAAAATGGGAGATGGTTTTCCTTCATTTATTGATAAATTGGATAGAAACAACTATCAAGCATGGTCTCTAAGGATGAAGACCTACTTACAAGGAAGGAGTCTCTATGGATACATCTCAGGAGATGAGGAATTTCCCTCATTCAAAACAAGAGGATTACCAACCAAGGAAGAACATGAAAAGCTCAACACATGGTGTGCTAAGGATGCATTGGCAAGGTCTTATTTACTCAACTCCATCTCTGATTTTCTTTTGCCACATATTAGAAATTGTATGACATCCCAAGAGACTTGGAAAACCTTGTCATCATATTTTTCCTCAAATACAAGGGCTAGGAAAAATCAGTTGTGGATTGAAGTCACAACATTAAGGAAGCAACCTAAGCAAGCTGTTTTAGAATTTGTGACCAAGATTAAAGATGTATCATATCAGTTAGCAATCATAGGAGAAGAGATTGAAGAAGAGCAGATTGTAAGGCAAGTGATCAATGGGATCAAGGCTGATGACAAATGGGAAAGCTTCACCACTGCCATGGACCTCTACATGGACATGCAAATACCATATCTAACAACTCTCATGGGACAATTGTTTACACATGAAGCAAAGCTCAAAAAGAATGGAGATACATCCAAAGGTAATAACTCTTCTGCCCTATACACTGATAAGAAGTCTAAAGATAAAGGCAAGAGCAAGAAGGTGGAAGATGAAGGCTCTACCTCCCAAGCCAACTATGCAGGAAGAGGTAGATCATCAAGAGGAAGGGGTAGAGGAGGTAAGCAAGGTAGGGGGAGATCCTATAACTCCTCACCATGCAAAATTTGTGGTTTATCAAATCATACTACAGATGAGTGTTTCAGGAATTACAAGAATCAGAGAGGAAGAGGATACCAAAGAGGTGGATACTCACAGTCTAGAGGTAGATTCAACCATCACCAAGGCTACAACAACAACTACAACAATAATTACAATGGCAACTACCAAGGAGGATTCAAATCCAGAAAGGACTACAACAACTACACAGAGGAGCAGGATGACTCTCTTCTGATCATGAACATGACTTCAAAATTAGGTACAAATGATGACCATCTATTCTACATTGACTCAGGGTGCTCAAATCATGTTGCTGGCAATGTAGCATTACTCTCTGATCTTGAGGAACCAAAAGGTAAGCATCAAGTCCAAACAGATGATGACACCAAGCATTCAGTAGTTAAAGTTGGAAATGTTAAGACTTGTGATGGAAATAAGAATTTGTTGAGCAGGGTACTCTATGTACCAACCATTACCAAAAATTTGATGAGTGTTGGACAGATTGTGGAGAAAGGTTTGCAGGTTATATTCAACCAATATGGAGCATTTGTGGAGGATCCAAGACATGGGTTCAAGAGAATTGCTAAAGGAGAAAAATCAGGTAGACTTTTCACTTTTGAGTTAGAAGACACAAAGAATATTGCACTATACAATTATAAAGATCAAACACTTTCAGAGCTTGAGATTTGGCACAAAAGATTAGGGCATATAGGTGAAAGAACCTTGAAGCAATTATGCAGGGATCAATGTGTGCTTGGAATACCTAATGTATCCAAGCAGCATATGATTTATAAGTGTGGTGCTTGTCAATTTGGGAAGTCTCACAGGTTACCCTTCTCAAGGAAAGGATACATGCATGAAGACTACCTAGAGCTTGTCCACACAAATGTATGGGGACCAAGCAAAGACCCCTCAGTCTCAAGTTCAAGGTACTATGTATCTTTTATTGATGATTATAGCAGATGGACTGTATTGTATTTCATGAAGCACAAGGATTAGGTGTTTAATTGCTTTAACAAATATCTTGCACTAGTTGAAAACCAGACAGGGAAGAATTTGAAGAGGCTAAGGTCAGATGGAGGAGGTGAGTACTTCTCCAATGAGTTTGAAAACTTCTTGCAGGACAGAGGCATCAAAAGAGAAATAACCACAAGGTATTCTCCTGAACAGAATGGGGTAGCTGAAAGAAGAAATAGGTTAATTGTTGAGACAGCTAGATCTATGTTGAATGAGAAAAGGTTACCTAACTATCTATGGGCAGAGAGTGTTTCTACTGCCACTTACCTCATAAACACGTTACCATCTAAGTCTCTTGATGGCATGACACCCTATGAAGCATGGCATGGTAAGAGACCCTCACTTGACCATTGCAGGATATTTGGATGTGTAGCATATGTACACATTCCTTCTCAGATAAGAGGTAAGCTAGACCCAAAGGCTGAAAAGTGCATCTTTATTGGGTATGATCTAAATCAAAAAGGTTACAGGTTTTATAACCCTACCAATAAGGGATTCATGGTAAGCAGAGATGTTGTCTTTGATGAAAATGATTCTTGGTATGAGAATGAATGCAGGAAGGTTAAATTACCCTATGATTTGGAAGAGGAGTTTCCAAATCTTACAAAGGAGGAACCTACTCAGAATGAAGCCTCAAGTTCAGATGATGAAGATACTATCAACCTTGAAGAGTTCAAGGCATGTAAGTCCAAGGGCAAAATGAAGATGAAGAAGCTTGAAGACATACCTGAATCTTCAACTCAATCAATCAGAAAATCACAAAGAGAAAGCAAAAAACCTATCAGATATGGGTATGATACATCTCTTGTTACTAAACATTCTGTTTATCTTGCCAAAGATTTGTCAAATGAAGAACCAGGATCATATGAAGAAGCCATAACCAAATCAGAATGGAAAGAAGCTATGGATGAGCACTCAAGGAGAGTGACACATGGGAGTTAGTACCTAAGAAGGACTCCATGAAGGTAATAGGATCCAGATGGATCTATAACCTTAAAAGAAAGTCTGATGGCTGAATTAATAGGTACAAAGCTAGATTGGTAGCCAAGGGTTTTGCACAAACCCAAGGCATAGACTATGAAGAGACATTTTCTCCTGTGGCCAAGATGCCAACTATCAGAGTGTTGTTAAGTGTGGCTGCATCAAAAAATTGGAATATGTACCAATTGGATGTCAAGAATGCTTTCTTGAATGGATGGATTTCAGAGGAGGTATATATGTCACAACCTCCTGGCTATGAGGACCCTAAGAAGGTAACATATGTTTGCAAATTGAAAAAGGCTTTATATGGATTAAAGCAGGCACCTAGGGCATGGAATTACAGGTTAACTACATACCTCCAAGACCAAGGTTTTGTCATGAGCAAGGCAGATACTTCTCTATTCATCAAGAGAAGTAATTCAGAGGTAATATATCCTTGTGTTTATGTTGATGACATCATCATTATAGGTAATGATGTCAATGGAATCAAATATATCAAGAGCCAAAGGATGAAGGAGTTCAAGATCAATGATCTTAGTCTATTGAAGTATTTTCTTGGGCTTGAATTAGTCTACACTAATTCAGGAATATATATTACTCAGAAAAAATATATACAGGACATATTAAAGAAGTTTCATTTGGAGGATGCCAAAGTAGCAAGCACTCCAATGAAGGTAAACCTAAAACTAAGTGCCCATGAAGGTGATGAAGTCAATGACATTACAGGTTATCAAAGTATGGTGGGTAGCTTGAACTATGCTACCTTAACAAGGATAGATATTGCATATGGAGTTAGTGTGCTAAGTCAATTTATGCACAAGCCAAGGATACCTCACTTAGAGGCTGCCAAGAGAATCTTGTGAAGAAGCATAGGAACCATTGCTAGTGGTTAATTACCACTTTATCTCCTTGTAAAAGTCAAATTGACTTGGAATCTTTTGTAATCGCCTACCAAAAGGATTCATGGAAAAAGTTAGCTATTTGATTGAAGGAATATCTCCTAGGATATAGGATCTTGATCATAGGGAGCCAAAAGTTTGAATTTGAATTCAAATTTTTACTCATTCCTTATAAAAATGGTCATGGAAAAGTCGTGGGTAGAACTCATCACTCCCGAGCTTCTCATCAGTGATTATGAGTGTGTGTGAGGCCTACACTCTAGCCCACACCTATCTACACCATTAGGCAATGATTTTCATGCCAATGGATTTATATGGAAGTGTTCATTAATACATACATTCACATTGTTCATTTTTGAGTTCTCTGTCATACTACTCAAAAGTCTGTCAACTTGTGAAGTGCATATCTCGATCAATTCTTCACCAAATTCAGTGATTCAAGGCTTGTTGGATTCAGCTATTCTATTCAGCCATTTCAGAGAAATCTGCGTCGAGGTTATCACTGGTCAATATCTGCTACAGTCCTAAAAAATTGGGGGTATAGCTTAACTTGCTAAATTGATTTCTCTTAGCATAGTTTATCTTTTTACATCATTCCACTTGGAATAGTTAGCTTACTAAGCTAGTTAGATACCCCTAAAAGGAATTTTTCCAATTCCTACTGTGCTGGTCATACTGAGCAAAATACTCAACAGGTGCCAAGACATAAATAGAAGGTTTTCTTGAGTTTGTGAGTTTCAAAGTTATCTGTTTTGGTTCAATCATATCATTTCCAAAGTACATAGGGCATTTTATGAGTGTCATTGGAAAGCTAAGGAGGTCTACTTATCAAGTCTGAAGTAAAAGAGGGCTGGTACAAAGCAGGTTTTAGCAGTACCTACTCAGTCTCTTGGAGCATCCCTCCATCTTTCCCAACAGCTGGCACACATATATATTTACATAGGCTTTTACTTGTATTTTTCTTTTTCTATTTTTTCACTTTTCCCATCTCCTATGTCTTGAGAGTTAGGGAGAGGCAAAATGGAGCATATCCTACCCGAGTTGCACTTCATGCAAACAAAAATACACAAAAAAAATACAAAAAACATATATATGGAGTTGATAGATCAATCATCTCGGTACCTTATTTATGCACCCATAACGATTATATACTACACAAATGAATAGTCGCAAATAGAACTATCAAATCGGATTCCCCTATCCTACTTTTGAGTCCCTTCCTCAACCATAATGTCACACGACCACCTCAAAAATTTCTACGTTGTCTCCCTCACAATAGCTGATCAATGCTCTCAAAGAGGTGAGTCAAGCTCCACCTCAAGAGCCTCATCATAGCTACCTATGACTAATTGATCGGCCCAAGCTCAACAAATTCCATTTACCTCGTCTGATATCCCTTGAGAGTTGTCATAATAAAAGTAGCGGGCCTCTGCATACCCGACCCAACAAAGAAAATATGCTTCCAATTATGAAAATGGAAAATCAATATCAAAATCTTGGTTTAGAAATCATACCAACGAATGTGCCTCCTCCACATCGTATTCCATTTGCAAACTCTCGATGGGTATCTCCATGCTTGCTAGTGCTTGATCTAAAAAATATATCGCAATGTCGAATAGAAAGTTCTTGTACTCTTTATCTTCCATTTGTTGCCTAACTCCTAATGATCATGTATAGCAATACATTCGATCTATTAGCTTTTGTGATCCCTGCAAATAGAAGGTAAGCTATTTGATAAAATAGAGAAAGCTACTCTTGCTCTATTCTCATATCGAACCACGCATCTCTTGTAGGATTGTCCAAAGCATGAAAAAAAGTCCCATCATCCAATGTCTCACTCGAATTTCCTTTCGTGCATATTCTTCTATCATTCTTTGTACACTCTACTGGCTATCTCGATACTTATCTCCATAAAACCTCAATCTGAGAGCTTTGGCATGCTCGGCATAAGCCATTCTTGACTTCTTCAAGCTACTGCCATTCCTACCAGCACTCTCTATAGGAGGCCCTTTACTCACCATGCCCTTTTCTAGATCATTTTTTAATGTGTGTCCTCTCCTTGGTCTTTTGTGACTTGAAATCCTCTTTTCACAACCATCTTGGTTCTCCTTGCCTCTACCCTTCAAAAGGTCTTTCTTTTGATCACCTAATTCCTTACTAGGGCCATCCTAGTCCACACACTACTTTTCTCTCCCAAGTCTACTTCTACCCTTGTGTTCTTCCTTGCATCTATTGTTTCTCATGATGTTACACATTTCAGTTATGCCAAAAGCTCGGTAGCCATCTTGCCTCCTCATCAGCTTGGTACGGCATCCCTAATCATGAGCCTTAGGAAAAGGACTCTTATCTTTTGAGAAGTATCTTCTTCTTACACAAGGATCAACCATCTCATTAACTTCCTTCTCTTCCTCTATAACACCTACATTTATCCTCTCTTCTCCTTTTGTCTTGGCTTTCTCCTGATCTAATGAGCATGCACTAGTCAATAGTTCTTTAGATTTGCCTTCTTGCTTTGGATTTAATTCGTCTACCTAAAGTACTTCTTGAGGATGAGAAAGCTTGGAGTTTAGCTATTATGCAAATAGTATTTGGGATAAAGGAATAAAACTTGTACCAATTCCTTGTACATTTGATTTCTTTTCCATCATTGTTTCTATCCCTGGGCAAATGCCCTCAAACTCAACTTCCAAAGCTTTGACCTTTTCCTCATGTGTCCTACTTCCACAATGGTGGTCAATTCAAGGTTTGATTCCTTTCCTAGGACTTTTCCCTCATATGATCATTGGTATTGGCTTCCCTTGGATTTATGTGCATCATATAACTGTCATCTTACTTGTACCTACCAACCATCCTTACAGTTCCTGATCATAATCATCCTTATAAAAATAACAGATTCTGGTACTCTCTCATTTTCGTGTTTTGGACTTTGGATAGTTGCAGGTTGAGCCCATCTTGAAGCAGGTCCATATAAGTATCCGTGTTCAAGGAAAACCTTACCCATGCCATTTCTTGCCTTGCTTTCTCTTTTTCCTTCTTTTCCATTTCATTGACTATTGTCATCTTCTTTTTGTTAGTCGAATTTGGAGATACTTGGATTTGTATCTGGTCAGACTTTGGCCTGATTGTAATGAAACTCATGTGCCAATCATGCATACAATTGGCTTGCACTAGCCATGGGCATCCTAATAAAATAGAGAACGTGGCTTTTGAAGTTCTTGGTTAGACTATTGGGTAATCGATGCTAAACTCTAGCCCACCAACAACTGTTTTTATATTCTTTAGAAGACCAAAAGGCTTCAATTGCATTTGGTCTACCATCCTGAAGGACATTGGGATCTCTTCCATGTGGATTAGGCCAAGAGCCTTCATCAAGTACTGAGTCATTAGATTGATTTCTGCCCGACTATCCAATTGGGCACCCAGGACTGCATATCCCTTAATCTCAACTGTCACCGCAAGAGCATTTGAATAGATCTAGGTTGTGATACTTTGAATAATGCCTTGGATGTCTTTCTCCTATCTTTTCTTATCGTGGGACTTTTAGGGCTTTTTGATATAATCATTGTAGAACTTTTTCCTATAGGCAAGAGAATATTTCATTAAAGTACCAATGTCTAGGGTAGCCTCCATTTTAGCCAATTTTTGCACAATGTCAATTTCTCTCATGCTTTGCTTTTCTTTTTGACACTTTGGAGCCTTCAACCTCTTAGGGAGTGGAGCAATGCCTAGCACGAAATTCTTTGCCACTAGTGGAAGTACCTCCACTTCTTCACCTTCTTCCAATTCAAGTTGCTCCAAAAGTCCTTCCACTCTTTCTTTTGCTTCACTATGCTCAGATACCTTCTCCTTGCCGACATTTTTGCTTCCTCTCTCTGCATCCTTTTTCATATATTCTTGCATCCTCATGAATACTATCACAATTGGCTCTTTTTGTCTACTCCTTCCTTGATCAGCTTCCACAAAGTGCATGGTTGAACTAGCTCCTTCCTGAGGATTCGATGTCCTAAATACCACTCGAATTGTGGGAATTTTCTCTTGTGCTCTAGGAGTGGGATGCACTATAGTTCAAGGACTCCACTAGCTGCTTTCCCTTGCCAATTTTAGCCTTTCTTTTTAGACAACCTTCATCAAAGTGGCCCTCTCCACTGTAGTACCTGCATAGGAGGGTGTAGTCAACCAGTTTCTTTTCATTTGGGCCTCTAGCTTGAGTATGTCCCAGATCATGGCATCTCTGTTGAAGCTCAAAGTCAAGGACAAAGCAGGGAAGCACATCAAAAGGTGGACACAGAAGGAAAGGGAGCAAGTAGGGAGCTCCAAGAAGTGTACATCAAATTTTCAGAAGAATCCCCTACAAAAATAGTGATTTTCATCACTAAAAACCATTGTAAATACCATTATCTATTTTTATAACTCCATTTTGTTCAAGCCGAGGAGTCCTCGAGCTTGAGGAGTATTAGAAGTACCATCGTACCAATTTTCATAATTTTTAGACTTCGTTTGAGCCCTCAAATAAGCCCTGGAACCTAATTTTTAACTAGGTCGGACACTAGGTCTGGACAGGGCCAAAACTAGTCAAAAAACTATAAAAAGAGCTAGAGAGCTCATTTTTGAGGTTGGATTGTTAGAGAATAGAGCTTTTGTAAGAGAACTCTTTTGTAATCTAAGCTTTCCATTGTTCCTCTCTTTGATCTTACTTTGTGTGCGTGTGTGTGTGTATGTGTGTGCATGTTGGTGTGCTTTCACTCACGCACTTGTGCCTTCACTTGCTCGTGGTCTTCATACCGGTCCTCACGTCTCCGCGGATTGACAAGTAAAGGAGGTGGTGCTTACGCTTGAGCTACACCAAATTTTGGCGCCGTTGCCGGGGAGAGAGCTTCGAGGACGAGCGTTGTGATGGTAAGATCGTAGATTTGCGACGTTGGAAGGTAAAAAAACTGTCATTTCAGTTCATTTTCTGTTTTTTTTCCTCTTCATCCTCATCATCATCATCATCATCTTCACCTTCTTCCATCTTCTTCTTCATAGAAATTTCTTGTTTTTAGTGCATTTTCACCATTTTCATACCATTTTTCATGCATTATTGTGTGGGAAGGAGTTAGGAGGTGCAAGGGAGAGCAAGCGCTGTGTTTTTTTCATGATTTTCTGCTCATATGGAGCTCACCATAGCCGGCGCTCAGAAATTTGAATTTCCCGCCAAAAAACGCGATTCTGTGATGAAAATCGCGATTCTGTGAAAATTCAAATTTTTTTGAAAAATCACGATTTTCTGTTTTCTCGCCTAAAAGTTGGCTGAAAGAATCACGATTCTGTGGTCATTCTCAGAATCGCGATTCTGTGATTGTGCTCAAAATCGCGATTCTCACAAATCACGATTTTCAACCAAAAAAACACGATTTTGAAAAAAAACACGATTCCCTACTCAAAATCGCGATTCTCAAAAAATCACGATTTTCAGTAAAAACACGATTTTGTGAAAAAAGGCAATTTTGTGTAAACACGATTTTTTGCTCAAAATCGCGATTTTCAAAAAACACGATTCTCTGCTCAAAATTGCGATTCTCACAAATCACGATTTTCAACAAAAACACGATTTTCAAAAAATCACGATTTTCAAAAAATCACGATTTTTTAGCCAAAAACACGATTCTGTGAAAACACGATTCCGTGAAAACACGAATTTTTGCTCAAAATCGCGATTTTCATGTCCAAAAAACACGATTTTCTAGAAAAAAAAAAAACACGATTCTGTGCTCAAAATCGCGATTTTCATGTCAAAAAACACGATTCTGTGCTCAAAATCGCGATTTTCATGTCAAAAAAAAAAAGATTCTGAGAACCACGATTTTGTGA
Source organism: Ceratopteris richardii (assembly GCA_020310875.1). Lineage (NCBI taxonomy): Eukaryota > Viridiplantae > Streptophyta > Polypodiopsida > Polypodiales > Pteridaceae > Ceratopteris > Ceratopteris richardii. The sequence goes on from CM035420.1 coordinate 85,298,365, forward strand.
AAACCACGATTCTCTGAGACAAAATCGCGATTTTCAAAAACACGATTTTGTGCTCAACATCGCGATTTTCAGAAACACGATTTTGTGTTCAACATCGCGATTTTCAAAAAACACGATTTTGTGTTCAACATCGCGATTTTCACAAATCACGATTTTCAGCAAAACACGATTTTTTTCACGATTTTTTAGCCAAAAACACGATTTTGTGAAAACACGAATTTTTGCTCAAAATCGCGATTTTCATGTCCAAAAAACACGATTTTCTTTAAAAAAAAAAAAAAAAAAAACACGATTCTATGCTCAAAATCGTGATTTTCATGTCAAAAAACACGATTCTCTAAAAACACGATTCTGTGCTCAAAATCGCGATTTTCATGTAAAAAAAAAAATGATTCTGAGAACCACGATTTTGTGAAAACCACGATTCTCTGAGACAAAATCGCGATTTTCAAAAACACGATTTTGTGCTCAACATCGCGATTTTCAAAAACACGATTTTGTGCTCAACATCGCGATTTTCAAAAACACGATTTTGTGCTCAACATCGCGATTCTTTGACTTCACAGCATCGCGATTCTCTGAAAGTTCACAAAATCACGATTCTCTTGAAGATCACAAAATCGCGATTTTCTTGAAAATGTCATGTTTGCCTATTTTGACCCCCAGGAGCCTGATTTGACATAACTTTTTCATCCAAAGTCCATTTTTTGAGCTCTATAGCTTGTTGGAAAGCTCGTTTCAAATCCTACACGATCTCAACTATTTTTTTTCAAGAATAATGCGTTGATTTTGAGTTAGGATAATTTGAAGTTGACCCTCAAGTGGGACTAGGGAACCAAGGGGGCTCGAAAGAATTTTGAACCATACCAAGGGGAAAATTTGGACTCTTGACTAAAGCATATGAACCTGAGATCTGGTAGACACTTAGGCAAGGATAAACAAAGCATTAGATCTTCTGAGGCTAGTGTCAACCATACATCCAAGTCTTGGGCACAACAACTAAGTGATCATCTTTTACTAGTGATTCAGAAATGTCTTTTAGCATGGGAAAACCTGCAGGTGGCTCAGGGACTGCCCATCTACAAACACCAGAAGGTCCCTATAAGACACAGTTGGAATATATTCGGACCAACCGTTTAGGTGCTGGCATCTATGAGGATGGTCTGAGGCGATCAGTGGTCCAACTCAAAAATCCAGATCAACCCTTCGGACTTGAACACCCGGTGGTCAAGTTCGAAGAGGGTTCATACATTGATAAGGAAGGAACCATGTATGTGGTTACCAACCAACCAAATAGGACCGATGAGTTTGGAAATATCATTCACGAGAATGAAATAGGAGACCTAGAACAAGGAAATGTAGGACACGGACCCCAGACTCCTAGAGGTAAGTCAGTTTTGACCCGAGTGATCACTCCGGATTGGATCCCTCAAGACAACAAAAGCATAGAACTATTTTTGAATAGAGAAACAGAGGAAGCCTTTTGGAGATTCAAGCCAGATCAACCTAGCCAATTGGGCATAGTTATCATCTATGAATTCAAAGATCCTGAGATACCAGGCAAAGTTGTCTACCTGGATAACACATCAGAGAAGATATTCTTGGTAACAGAACATGATAGACATGCATATACTTGGAAGAATGAATTGATTTTCCCTCCACCAAGATCCAATGTTTCCCATGGCCTCCAAGGAGTAGGATCATCCCAAGCTCATGAAGCCCAGAGAGAAAGAACTAGAGAGAGACCTAAGGTAAGTTTTGCACACACGGTGGGCAGAAATAGAGCAGGATTTGAAAATGAAAGACCTAAAAGAGAGAGACATCAAGCACATAAGCAACAAAGAGATGAACATGATTTTCCATTGCCTAAACCCCGAGAGCACCCAAGAACTCTTAGACCCACTCAAGTGATCAAGGCAATGAAGAATTATTTTGACGGGTCAGGAGATCCTTATGATCATGTGGCGGAGTTCAAACAAGTGTTAAGAGCGGAACAGGTTGAGGATTTGTTCACCCAGTACGAGGCATTTGGTCTGACTCTTAAGGGCACTGCCTTAGCTTGGTTTCAACCACTGAGTAGTCGCAATTATCGTGACATAGGTCAACTGCTAGACGAATTCATTGTAGAATTTTCCAAGAGTGGTATCAGGCATAACACATCATCCTTGATCCACAGTTTCAAGCAAACACCCCAAGAAACAGCGACTAGCGGGTAGAAGGTTCAGACAGTACCTAGAAAGATGCCCTACTCCAGAGCTACCCACACCAGCCAAACGAGTGGCTTTGTTCTTAGATGGCTTACTGAGCACAAAGTTAAGATCATATGTATACTTGAAAGAGCCTAGATCCATAGAAGAGTGCATGCGGACATGCATTGGCATAGAAGATAACTTGGGTGAGGAGTTAGGATTATCCAAACTCTATAAGGATTCAGATAGTTCTACTAGTCATACTTCAAAAATCTCCACGGAAATAGAGGAGATAGTTGAGCAAGTTGCCAAGAAGCTGGGAGTCCAAAATAAACAAACACAGAGAGTCACTCCAGTGAATCGGTGTTATACTTGCGGAGGCGACCACATGGCTAATGTATGCCCATTGCACAACCAGAACATGAGAGAAAGGAATGCTCCATATTGCACTATTGAGAGAAAATACACAAACCACACGGCTCAAGACTGTCCCTGCAATAGGCAGGCTGTTAGGCAAACTTATCAACAACCTTACCAACCAGGTAGGTATCAAAACCAATACCAACAGCCATATTATAGACCACAACAGCAATATCAGGCACAATATAGGCCACAACCAGTCTTGGGAAACCAACCACCAACTCCTGCCAACGTGATTCCAGTCAAATATGATGTGGGAGAGGAAAATCCAAATAGAGCATTGGTACCACTAACCCCAGTGATACCAGATAATGACTCTCATGCTCATAGTTCAGACTATTCCCATGAAGGTAGTCCACATGCTTATTACACAGAGTCACATGAACATAGTGAGATTTACTCATATCAATATGAGGCACCACCTATGGAGCAAAATTGGGAGCCAGAATACTCCAATATCATGTACACAAATCCTAACCCTAGGCCCTAGTTGAGATAAATGAGACCACCAGCCCCTAGAGGATCTTGTTTCAGATGTCATGGTGACCATTTCATTCGTGACTGTCCCCACCCACCATCTCCGAGTCAAGGACAGGCTATCACAATATAGGCTTTCTGTCGTGATTGTGGCAAAGACCATCTCCCCAGAGATTGTCCAAGAAACCCCTCCAGTGCACCCAAGATTACACCCATTAATGTGGTAGGCTTAGTGGCAGATTCAAGTTCAAGTAGTAGCAATGTGGCTCCTATACAAGCTGTCACTAGAGCACAAGCCTTAAAACAAGATAAACCAGCAGAACAATTAGAGTCGAGTGAATCAGGAGAGCCTAGTAAGAGGAAAACAAGAACATGGAAGGATACCAGAGAGAAGGCCAATCACAAGTGGAATAAAAAGTTATCGGAACTAGAAGAAAGCTTAAAAGAAGCGAAAACAAAAATAGAAGACATTGCATCTCAAAGCCCCTCGCATGCCGAAACTCCATCCACTCCACCTCATCCCACCCCACCACCCATTGTAAATAGGCCGCAATCAGGGTCTGTTCTTGCAGATCCAACCCCAGAAGGTTTGGACATGATGTTTAAGGCCTACCAAGCTCATCTTCAAGAAGGGCCAACAGCTGCAAATCTAGACAAGAGTTACCCTAGAGCGGATTTAGAGATTGAACGAATGAAAATGTGCATGAAAATGGTAGAACAAGCTCAAGCTATACTAGAGACTAGTCAAAAGTTCAATCAGACAAACTCTGTCAAACCGGATTTGCATTTCCAGGGCTTACTAGAAAGATTAGAGCAATTGGTAAACAAACCACAAGTTTCTTTACCACCACAGGCTCAACCAGTTATTGAGAGAAGAAGCTCACCACCAATGGGAGCTTATGTTCCTAATTCCACGGATGCGGGAATACCTCCTTCAGTTCAACAGTACTCTCAAGAGTTCTTGCGGGAAATACAAGAAGATAAATGGGCCAAGGAGAAGGGTAATTCCCCTCCTATTCCTGAGATTGATGATCTTCATGATCAATTTCCCCAAGATATTCCATCTATTTACGGAGATGAAGCAGAACAACAAGAAGACGAAAGGTTAGATTTTGAATCTAATACCTTAGAAGAACTGCCTCAATTTCCAGGCCCATGGGAATCTGAATCTCTCCAGATTAGAGCTCCCATAATACTAGTAAGAAATGAAGACTAAGTGGTTCCACGGATGTCGTGAAGAACACTAAGGTTCAGTGTCATCTCATTGTAGAAGAGCTGCTCAAAGCAAAACCTGAGTTATGGAATCATGTGAAGGATCAGGTCCCAGAACTTGAGTCCAATATGCCAAAAGCAGGCTCTAAGCCAAGGGTACCAGAGATACCTCTAGACAAAATAGGGGACATGTGTGAGGGTGAAGAAGGTAATACTTATCTTCCAATCACCTACCAAGGTTACACAACCAAAGCAATCATAGATTCAGGTGCTGGTGTTGCCATTGCGACCACCTCTTTGTGGAAGCAATGGGGAAAACCCACATTAAGACCAACTAGAATGAAGCTTTAAATGGCTGACGGCCATTTTGAAAGACCTCTAGGATTACTCGAAGGGATAACTCTAACCACTTGTGATGTAGAGTTTGATCACACATTTGCTATATGTGACTTTGAGAAAAATAATGTCTATGAGATGATCCTAGGAAGACCCTTCCTACGACAATTGCAAATAGTACAGGATTGGGGAACTAACTCCTTGTACTTACAGCACTTAGGGGTCACCACCAAGGTCAATTTGAAGGATTACACCTTCAGAGATGTACCACCCCTACAATGGAATTCTATCCACAAAGCGAAAGAAGATTCCATCTCTGTGCAGTCTGAAAGTTCACCTGATCCATCATGGCTGCATGAAGATACTCATTTGTGGATGTGCAAGGTCACAAAGGAAGAGGAAAAACGTTTAAAGGCAAGAGAAGAAGGAACTTCGCCAGGAGATAGACCAATTAAAGACCCAGCCTATACACCGATGATCTTTCCAGATGAGGAATTTGAGCCTCATGGCTCGCCAGAAATCTTAGCCACCATGGACATTGCTGTCAATGAACAACAATGGACACCTCATTGTGATGAGGAGGGTTATGATATCTCAGTGTTCATGTGTCAGCCCTTGCTAGAAGAATGTGACCCTAGTGATGTCATAGAAGAAGAAGAGAATGACGATGATCTGGAGTCTATTGTGATGGATAGTTGCTTTAACTCAGAGCAGCACTATCTAGAAGATATAGGAGTGTTCACCCAGAAAGAAGAAGAACCTCTCACAAGTATTAAAACAATAAATTCAAAGGATGGAAGTGAGAGTAGTCAAAAGAAAAAGAAAAGAAAAGCAGTGAAACAAGAAGAGGAGGAATCATTGTTTGAAGTACCAGAAAACTTCAAGAAATATGAAGTTGACGACCGCAAAATTTTGGTACGAATGTCTAAGAGAGAGGTCATCATAGGAGAATCATATGATAATAAAGAAAAGACCAAGAAGATTGTAGTGACCATCGAAGAGAACGAAGAGAGATGCACATATATAGGAGATGACCTAAGTGTAAGGGAAGAAATGGAGCTTGTAGCTCTATTAAGGGAATATAGGGATGTGTTTGCGTGGCACTATAGAGACTTGAAAGGGGTAGATCCAAGAATTTGCTCTCATACTATCCCCATGACTGTTGATGCCAAGCCCACCAAACAGAAGCCCTACACATATAATGATACATACGCAGCCAAAATAAAAGAAGAAATTGATAGGCTGATTGAAGCTGGATTTATCTATGAGATTGAGCATACTGAATGGGTGTCCCCCATTGTAGTAGTGCCCAAGAAGAACGGGAAGTTGCGAGTGTGTATTAACCTTAAAAAAGTTAATGCCGCTACGATTAGAGATAGTTATCCGCTTCCAATCACAGAACACCTATTGGAGCGTGTTGCAAGCAAGGAAGTTTATAGCTTCCTTGATGGATTTTCAGGTTACAATCAAGTAGCCATTGCCCCAGAAGATCAACACAAAACAGCTTTTGCTACAGAGTGGGGAATCTTTGCATTTCGTGTGATGCCATTTGGGCTCACAAATGCACCTGCAACATTCCAAAGGCTCATGTGTCATGTTTTCAAAGAGTTCTTGCGAAAGAGCTTAGAAGTATATGTGGATGATTTATGTGCTCATTCCCAAGAAAGAAGATTTCACATCCCTGAGCTCAGACAAATCTTCAACAAGTGTAGAGAATATCGAGTGTGTCTGAACCTAGAAAAGTGTGTGTTCATGGTGCGTCAAGGTAAAATCTTAGGTCATATTGTTTCTAAGAATGGAATCTCAACAGATGAAGATAAGGTACGAGCCATAGCGGAGCTACCTAGGCCAAGGAATGTTAAAGAGGTACAAGCCTTTATGGGCCATTGTGGATATTACCGTAGGTTTATCCACATGTACGCGATCATAGCTAGACCCCTTTATGCCTTGTTGTCTAATTTTGAGTGGAACGACGAATGCAAGAATTCTTTCAACGAACTGAAGAAACGTTTGTGCACGGCACCAATACTGACCACTCCTGATTGGAATAAACCATTCCATGTCCATGTGGATGCATCCAATCATGCCATAGGATGTGTGCTTGCACAACCCACAAGTGAAGGAAACTTAGATTTGCCCATAGCATATGCTAGTAGACAGCTCACTGCAGCTGAACGGAACTATACCACAACTGAGCGAGAGGGCTTAGGCATGGTATATGCTGTGAAGAAGTTTAGACACTATTTATTGGCCAACAAGTTCAAGTTTTTCACTGATCATCAAGCTTTGTTATATTTCATTAGGGGAAAAAATGAACCCTGCATGGACCTTGTAAGGATTCCTAATTTTAAGGGATTAAGCCTAATCTTGTTCTTGCTTGAGGGAACAAAGTGCATTTAATAGAGCACTTTTTAGTAGGCAAGACTAGGCTTTTTTTTAGGCCCAAGTAGGGTCATCTCTCTCTTCTGCAAAAGAAAGAGAGAGAGATTCCACTTTACACATCATCAAATCCGTCCATCTTTGTGAATAAAAAAATGACTTTTTTTTTAAAAGTCACAGAGTTAGTTATTGCTTACTAAAAAGGGCCCATTTTTTAATATACATGTCAAAAGTTACTTTTTTTTTATGGATTTTTTAATAAAATCACTCAAAATAGTTCTTTTTTCAAACTGCTCCAAAAGTAAAGTGCCACATCATCAAACTCGTAACTTTCCATACCTCAAAAAATGAGTTTTTCAAATTTTTCTCATTTTCACTTACATAGAATGGAAAACCTCACCTTGACCCATACACATATCAAAAAAGTAATTTTCTCTATGTACAGATACTTCTTAGTCCATTATACATGTTATTTTGATTCTCTTCTATCTTTCTCTCTCTTACCTCTTGAATTCTAGCAGCCATGGGGTTCTCGCACAATTTCCTCCAAGGAGAAGATGTAACAATAATAGAATCACTCACAAAGAAATTTTTCTCCCATGAGATGACAATATGCATGTCCAAGTAGGTGGTTCATTCTTTCTTTGTGATCAAAGATGTACTATTCATTTTACTTTCCAGTATTCATCTACTATTTTTCAGGAGGAAAAGCACACAATACCATCATTCGAAGCTCTTTCATGTGGAGTTGGAGGACAGAGACACCATATTCTTCTAATGAGGTATATATTTTTCTTGATTCTCATATTTGCAAAAGAATTAAACCAATATTTCCTTTGCATAGGTAATTCATCTACGAAATAAGTGCTTCATCAACACCAAAGAAGCACTTTAAATTGTTAATAGTTTCTCTTACTTCTCCTTCTTTTCAAAAGAATTATGACACCTATATTACACAGTATGGATAGGAAAATGTGTGTGGAAGCATTTCGCCATGACTATAGAAGTTATTCATTAGGAACATGAATTATAAAGAGAACATGATTGATATTTCCACATAGTACTTACACATAAAAGAAAATATGCCTAGGTATGTTTAGCATGCAACCATGACTAAGGAGTCAATGAAGAAATCAAATCCTTAGTTTATGAAGAACTCATATACATATGCTTTTGTTTGTACAAAACAATAAATAAATAAATTTAATCTATAGAGGATTCAAAAATCAATGTTCTTCTTCTAGAATAAAATATACCTCTACCAATATTCTTTTCATATCCCTTTTGAATTTGATTTTATATATGTTTATCTTTTTTCTACATGTTGTGGTTATAGGCTCAAATTCATATTAAAGATACTAATCATCAATGACTTGGAATAGTGAAAGGTAAGGTACATTCTACATTCAGATGTTGTTTGTTTCTTTAAATTGTGCTCATTTTATTCATTGAAATATTACATGTTATATTGTCATATGGAGAATTTTGATGTATCGATTTTTATCAGTCAAGATTCTAGTACAGTAGTGATGGAAAATTCCCACTATAGATCTAATAGTAATTTCTTAAAAAGTACATGTCATATTAGTGGTTCTATGCATGTTGACTCGTTGGAATAATACTCACTTGCTTTTCTTCAAAAAACTTTTGCAAGAGTTTGACTATTAGAAATGTTTTCATGAAATTACAACACAACATTGCAAGTGAAAATTGGAGGTTATCAACAAGTCCTTTGCATCATGATCAATGTCATGCACAAAAAGTGTTTTAGGGTTCAACTTGGAACTCAAGTTACATAAGAGGCATCATTGATTATTTTATACTAACAAGTTTTTGTGGTATATCCTATCCATGCTCAAGGTACATAATGACCACCTTGGATGAAGCTCCATCAGAGAGGATGAAGTGGTCTACATGCAACAGAGGTCACCATACAATCATAGAGTGGCTCAATATGACAGAGTCAAATCGATTAAGAATATCAAAATAGTTCATACCCTCATCCATAGAATCATTCTTGTGAGCATGATGAAGATCAACTGCCACAGATGTGACCATTCATAAAAAGATTCGAAGGACATGCACAAAGGGGAATAATAGATCCACTAATCATTGGTGATGAACCATTTGAACTCAATCTACCTCCAAATGGAACATGTCTGATGAAACATGCATGAAGTAACCATTCCAAGTCATCCAAAAAGGAGAGCTTCAAGGAATCATCATGAAACATATGCATATTCCAACATCATATCAAGTAGAGGCTATAAAGTCACTACTATAAGGTCAAAGAACACTACCCACATATGAGAAAAGAAACATATGCCATAAATTGTGTCACAATGTCAATCAAGGCATAGATGTAAAATGAATAAGAACTACCAACCACATCATAGATCATATGTAGCACAACCTAAAGTTTCTCCTAATGCAAAAGCAGCAAAAAAGTGAGCAAATGTTATCAATCCTTAGTGATTCAAAGTTAATGCACTAGACTTTGGATATAATCAATAGCACTTCAACCCATCCAAGAGGAAGGAGATGCATTCCTTACTTCTATTTTAAAAGATATTGACTTGTGTGTAGCTCATGTGAAGGTGATGACCATACAACCAAAGAAACTAGATGGGACCATACATGATTATGTAATCATTCTTGTTGATGAGATACATTTTGTAAAATCACATTTCCATTATGATAATCTACTTTTCATAATATTTCTTACACATGCTCAAGTCCACATTGATCTATATCATATGTTCATAATTGTATCAACTTGCATAAAGAGTGTATGTGTGCAAAACAAATCCCTTAGAATCAAAACTAGTATTTGCATTGTTCAACTAGGTTGTGCATATAATAAGGTCCATGAACCTAAAATTTGAAAGAAGGGAGTTGTATTGTCACTAACCACATCATATTCAAATGTCCTAGGAAGAAGATACAAGCTGGGTTTAAGACTTCCACGATCACCATTCCACATCAAAAGATCATCATCTGAGTCAGAAAAGGAGTAATATCCATCATGAGAATCATGCCCTTGATTCTTTAGCTAGATATACTACAATCCCTTTCTAGTACCATCATGGATATCCATCATCATCGTGTTCCAATACAACATATAAAGAACTCTAAGAAGACCAATAACTATGAAGATTCAATTTCCAAAAAATATCATAGTTACATAGCTACTTCGCATGGAGCTTATCGCTTTGAGAGGGAGATGATATCATAAACACAAAGGAAACCATTGTAAAACCATAAATTCTATGAAAATATTTATATCTCATGAATGGTTTAGAATTTGGAGAAATGGATGCTACCATCATGTCCAGAACATGCAAAAACCCTAAGATTGACTGTTTATTTGTCCAATTCTGACATCTAGAGCCTTGGAAACCTCAAAAAGCACCAGAAAAGGGGCAGCCACAGAAGCGCGGGATTGGCCTCTGCAAAAGTTTTGCAGAGGCCAATCCCGCGCTTCTGTGGCTGCCCCTTTTCTGGTGCTTTTTGAGGTTTCCAAGGCTCTAGATGTCAGAATTGGACAAATAAACAGTCAATCTTAGGGTTTTTGCATGTTCTGGACATGATGGTAGCATCCATTTCTCCAAAATCTAAACCATTCATGAGATATAAACCTTTTTTGGTGCTTTGAGGTCATGCAAAGTCATCCAATGGTGGAAATAAGTATTAATTCTTGCAAATTTTAGGAAAATTATGCAACCCAAGAACTAGATAGGAGCATATATGACTATGTGATCATTCTTCTTGAAGAGATGTTTTGTAATTAGAATTATCTCATTGGTAATATATTTTTTCATAACCTTTCTTACACATGCTCAACTCCACATTGATCTATATCATATGTTCACAATCATATGCACTCAAGTGAACATGCTATGTGTGCAGAGCAAATCATTTATGGTTATAAAGTCATTTTTCCATTGGTAAATTGAGTTGAGCACATAATGAGTTTCATGGACATTCAATTTGTAATAATAAAGTTTCATATCCACTAGAAATAAACTTGCATGGCCTCAAAAGCACAAAAAAAGTTCATCAAATAGGCCTCTACAAAACTTTTGCGAAGACATATCCCATGTTTCTATGGCTCCTCTTTTTTGATACTTTTGATGCCATGCAAGGTTATATTTAGTGGATATGAAACTTTATTATTTAGATTTTTAGAGTCGTGGAACTTATTTCTAACAAGTCACTTACTCTATAGTGATCCATGCATATACAACTTCTACAATGGGAGCCAATATAAACAAACATAGTCACATGAGATAAAATAGTTTGCAAAGTATAATTTAGGATAATATCCTCATGTGTAGCATTCTTGTTGTGCCTCTATACCCCACATAAGGCAGAAATCCCCCTTTGAACTCCTCCCATTAAGGTTCTATGGGGAAATTCCATGGCACCAGAGGGCCTTTATTTTCAACTTGAATGGCATTCAAATTGGCAAAACTTTTATGCCCCACTTACTTCATGGCATCAATCACAAAGACCATTTATTACCATAAATTTTCACATATAAAACTCATATAACTTATAAGTTAAGGTTCCATGGATGTTTGTACTCTCAAAGTGGTTTCTCCTCATAATGGGGGCCTTATAACTTAGAGCACCATGGATCATTTGTGGTACTTGAGGAGTAAGTATTGAGTATATCTAACATGAATGGCATTTTTTAGTTATATCCTTTGTATTTCAAACTTCATAAATGATCATCTATTGAGAAAATTAACCAATAAAATATCAATTATTGTGAACTTGAACGTACTCTATATAAAAGCAAAAATTGAATAATCACCAAGAGAAATTATAAATGCAGAGTTGTAGACTACAAAAATGTGAGAGTAAACATGTTTTCATTACAAATATCAAATCTTACAAAATTTACAAATCATTGGTATCAATGATTGTACAACTTGAAGTGCTTGCAAATGCAAGAACGCATCACAAAATTTGTGATGCTCATCCATGATGTAAAGTATTTCTAGAACAATTCTAGATCAAGAGGATTTTTAGATATCTTAGTAGGAGAGAAGGGATCAGAGAAGAAGGTATATACAATATCTAACATGAATCAATTGTCCTACTTTTTACAAGGTTCTTGAAAGTGAAAAAACTATGAGATACAATGACTGGGGCCCAAGAAGTGACATTATCAGGTTGCAAAAGAACTATGAGAATGAGAGTTTTGTTCCATCTTTTCTCCAATCTACAAGGACTTCCATTTTGTATTCCATTCTTCTACCCACCTGTAATCAATTTGCAAGAAATTGAAGTCATTAAAGTAAAATAAACAATAATGAAAATATTACTTTAACAAAAGCCCGAAACATTTCTCACCTTATGTCCTCGAATTTTGAATTTGGATTGAGTTAGTCCTTCAAACCCCATAATCATCAAGTGTTCTCTCAGATTAGCCAAGGCCCAATGATTATTCACTAAAATAGTTTCTGTTTCATTATTGGGCAATCTAAGCTTTATTTCAAATGACTGTAAAGATCCCTCTGAACTTTGAAATGGTATCCATTTGCCAAGTTTGCACATCCAATGATCATAGTAGAATCTGATGTATAATGAAGTACGTTGTTTCAAATATCAAAATCCTATACCTGTTCCACCTATTTTACAAAGATATTTATCACCTTTTGCAATTCCTTCTATCAAACCCCAATCTTCACCAAGAAGACTTTCGACTTGCTCATATGTGATATCTTTACACATGAACATGGTGGAAGTCTCTTGGAATGAGAATCCTTGGAATAAATATACAAAAAAATGAATGGGAAAAGACCAGTGCAAACCTACAGACCTAGACACTTTTGTGAATTTCAAAGAGTTATGTATATCCATTACCATCTTTTGCTTCAAAGATGATACGGACCATATACCAGGTTTTGGCCACTCCAAGCTAAGAAGAGAATGTACTTCAATTATCTCTAACCTTCCAAAACCATTCATTGTAGAGGGTACAACATATCTATGTGTGTAAAAGAAAACTCTAACATGGTAAAGTTGAGCAGGAGATATTTCTGGAAAGACTAGTGCACCAACATCTGCATGCAATGCCTGGAAAGTACCTGTAAGACTATGAAGTGGTTGATCTTCCAGCAAAGTAGAAGGAAATATATCTGAAACAAACAAAAACATATCTAAATAGTTCAGAAATATATCCGACACAAGAAAACATAAAATATTGTAGAGTAATACTTACAATTCACAGGATATCTCATTCTACTAGAGTTTTCAAGTTTCATAGTTGCCATTGTAAAAACATGTTGTAGAATAGCAACCATCCCATTGTCTCTGTGCTTCTTGAAGCCAAGTAACTTTCCCTTCCAATGAAGATCTAAGTTTCCACGATCTCTAACTCGATGAGGCCCAACTCTAGAGGGTTGCATGTACACCCATGCACCTTTGGAGTACTCATGTGATAGCCACTGTCCATCTGTGGCCTTGATATTGTGACATCTTACTCTGAGGATTTCATCTTTCGGTCGCCTAGACGCTTTAGCTATTGCCATTGAAGCTAAAAGTCTTCAAGCAACAATAGTAATTCGAGATAGGAGATGCAGGTAGATTGAAGTGTAGAAAGAGGAGCTTCAATGGTGTGCTACAGAGTGAAACTAGTGGGAAAAGATGACTTTTTGGGACCTAGGTATGAAAGTGTGAGGTTTAGGAGGGAAATAACTCTTTTTTGAGTATTTTTGAAAAAACCCATTTTTTTGAGCTCAAAACATGCACGGATTTTGAATTTGGGGTCAAAAAGAGTACTTTTGACCTTAAAAAGTAATGGGGGGTCCATTTTCAGGTGTTATGATGAGTTTTTTAACTTTTTAGCAATTTTGAATTTTTGGGCCCAACAAAGTTACGAGATTCCTTCTCTCTCTAGAGGTAGCTCATTAAATAAGGGAGAAATATGTCCCCTCTTCCCCCTTCAGCCTAGTATTTTATAGGGCATAGACTGTGGCCACCACCCTCTTCTGATTGGTCCATCACTAATCACTCCTTAATCTAAAAGGCCCATTCAGGGTTCATTTTTTCCCCTAATGTGGTCAATAAACCTTGCAATATTGGACGCTTAGTAAGATGGTTCCTCTTACTAATGGAATATGACTTTGAAGTTGTTGTTAGGAAAGGTAGAACCCACCTTCGGGCAGATCACCTTTCTCGCATTACTTCAGGAGAGTCACCACAAGGAGTGTCTGATGAACTACCTGATGCTTATCTGTTCAATTTGGAAGTTGTTCCCAAATGGGCAAATAAGTTGGTACCAATCCTAACCTTTGGCCCTGCAAATAAGAATGTGAAAACATCACAAGAAGAAATTGTAAAATCACAAAAATATCACATATTAGCAGGAAGCATGTACAAACAAGATACTGAGGGTGTATTAGCTTGTTGTGTGGAGGATGATGAACATAGTAGTTGGTTGCAACAAGCCCATGAAGGAATGCTAGGAAATCACTATTCTAAAAAACGAACATTGCATAATTTGAAACGTTTAGGGGTGTATTGGCCTAGCATGGACAAAGAAATACATGAGTGGATCAAGAATTGTCCAATGTGCAGAGAGAGACCACCAGTGGAGCATGCGACCCTTTATCAAGTATCATTAATTCCAGATTGGAGTGCCCCATTGGTAGAGTTTATGAGATCGGGAAGGTTACCCAAAGAGGCTAGTCTAGCAAGAAGACGAAGCATGGAGCAAGAGGCTCAAGGCTATGCCTTAGTAGGAGAGAACCTATACCGAAGAGGCAAAGATGGTTACTTAAGACTTTGCGTTCATGAATCAGACTATTTAAAGGTCTTAGAGACTGCACACAGTGGTGTTGCAGGTGGACATTTTGGTCCAGACCGAGTGATCAAGACCATTCTATTCTCAAGACTTTGGTGGCCCACTCTTCATGTGGATGCACATACCTATGTGAAGAAATGTGACACATGCCAACGTGCACAATATCCAGTTAGAAAAGATGAGATGCCTTTGAGGCCAATGATGGGAGGGCGTGCATTTTTGAAGTGGGGCATAGACTTCATAGGTCCTATTAACCCCCCAGCTAGAAACTCCCATGCAGAGTACATCATTGTAGCCACAGATTACCTTACAAAATGGGTAGAAGTCAAAGCCACAACAAAGAATGATGCTTAGACGATGGCTAAGTTCTTATTCGAGAATGTGTTCATGAGATATGGACTACCAATAGAGTTAGTGAGCGATAGAGGCACACACTTCTTGAATGAAGTCATTGAAAATCTTCTCCAAGAATTCTTGGTGATACATAAGAAGTCTGTCCCCTATCACCCACAAGCTAACAGACAAGCCGAGAGCACCAATAAGATCCTATGTAACGTATTGACAAAACTGGTAAATAATAAACGCTCTGATTGGGACAAACAACTTCATCATGCTCTTTGGGCTTATCGAGTTGCCTACAAAACGGTACTCAACGCTACCCCATTTCAGATGGTCTTCGGACAGAACGCTGTGCTACCATTAGATTTCTTAATCCCTGCCCTAAAAGTAGCACAAGAGTATGAGTGGAATGGGCATGAATTGTCCTCTAGGATCTTTGATCTCGAACGCTTAGGTGAGACGAGGCTACGAGCGGCAGCAGGCATCTACGCTGCAAAGAAGAGGCAAAAGGCATACTTTGATGCACACATCAAGGATAAGGGATTGAAAGAGGGAGATCTAGTGTTGGTTTACACACTAAAACAACATGCCCATAAGTTGGGAAAAAGAGGATACGGACCCATGATCATTAATAGAATTTCCACTAGCGGTGTCGTTCAATTGGCCACTCTAGAAGGAGATATCTTGCCAAACTATATTAGTGGATGTAGAGTCAAGTTATACCAAGAACCTCTTACAGAGGATATGCTTACGAGACTCAACACGGCTAAGAAACGAAAAGAAGAAGAGTTAAGAGTGAGAGAAGAAGCACAGGCAAAGGCCAGAGAGCGTATTAGGCGAAATAAGTTAAGGTGATTAGGCCTAGATATCAACTCAAAAGCCCCAAAATATCACATGGATATGTGCCAAAAATCAGGCATAATTACTTCTCAAGTCATTGACCGACGTCCCTTTGTGACCATAGAGATAGGACAAGGGAAGGGTGCAAGGACGATGAAAGCATTGATTGACTCAGGTGCAGCAAGTAGTGCAGTTAGACTTTCCTACTGCCAAGACTTGCAGTTGAACATCAATCCCATAGAAGCTTATCTCATAGGATTGGGAGGTGTGGAAACCCCTTGTTTGGGCGAGGTGGAACTTCCCATCTACCTTCAAGATGTTCCAATGAAAGTCAAAGCGCTAGTATGTCAAGATGAGAACCTTACAGAACCACTTGTCTTGGGTCAAGATTGGATCTATGACCATGCAGTTAACTTAAACCTAAGAAGTCAAATTCTGCAAGTTTGGGTACATGAACAATGCATTACATTAGAATTAGAGAACTGCATGCTCCTAGATCATGGCACCACACACTCTCTTAGTTCTTCCAAGACTAAGCATAGGAAAGAAGATGTTGTATGTGTCAAAAGCTCTATGATGCAGAAGGAGTCAATTGTGGAAGACCAGGTTCGAAGGCGGGTGGATCTTTCTTCTTCTTCTAAGAATCAAGTAGCCATAGTAATGAGTCTACCACACACGCAAACACAATTGTTCACGACAACTGCTACATCAAATAGAAAGACACCATTTGATAAGAAAGCAGTTCCGAGCATGAAGAAGATCTGGGTACGCAAAGGAGAGCAACCACCAGCCTTGCCCCCACAAATCCCATCCAGGCAAGCCGAGCAAGCCAGAAGACAAAGGAAGCAGCTCGGACAAGCTCAACCACAAGGTATCCAACAAGTTTGGGTGCCTAAGAAATTAGCTGCAGCTCAACAAGGGTGATTACGGATGTGGGTACCTAAGAAGCTCTTATATCCACAACAACCTATGTTCTCCCACATGCGAAAGGTCTCAACAAAGAAGCCAAAAAGAGAAAAGGGTAAGAACCACGTACAGAGACTGAAGGAAGATCAAATCTGCTCTTCAACAATAGTAGGAAGATGTGCAAAAAGGATATGGGTTTGGAAGCCAAAAGTACAAGTAGCCTCCATCAAACCAAAGCGCCAACCACACTGGATACCACAGTTCAGAAAGCATCCAACGAGGAAGACGCCTGAAGTAATCTCTACAGTGCCAAATGCTGTTCTAATATGGGTCCCTATCAAGAGGAAGGATCAGTGGTCATCTCAAGATCCAATGGATACCTCCAACAAAGATGACATCAACATTTGCAGGTGACATCAGGCCTCGACGAGCGACAACCATGTGCTCCTTGCACAACCCTGTCTTTTGCACCATTCAGGTCATGCATTTCCAAAGTATGCATTAATATAGGGCCATATTACACGGCCGTGCATAGACACACTTGAGAATCCCAGGCACAAGAGTACATTGACATATGTCAAAGATTTTTATTGATTGATACTAAACTCTCTCTTCTTGTTTTGTGACATTGTTCCTCCAAAAAAAAAAAAAAAAAAAAAACAAAAACAAAAAAAAAAAACAAAACTTGTCTCTAGGCTTGGCTCTTGGAACCTGAATGAGTAATGCTTAGTTGAAGGTGGAATTGTTGATTACTAGGCATTTATCAATTTGGATAAAACTGTGTCTCGGCTAGCAGATGATATTATTGCTGCCTTATCTGGTAGATGGAAAGCACTTGGCATGAACATGGCATCTACAACTATGATTTTCTCTTACCATGGTAGGAATGAAAAGCTTGAAGATCCGCAACTTGAGTGATGCTTAACTACTTCATGTACGCGAGCATCCAAGGAGATATCTGCAAAGGGTAGTTCTGGAGGAGAAGACTCCTGCGTATGGTGAGCTAAGGAGAATATGTGAAACTAAGCTTGGTGTAGTTACCCAATGTTGTTTGCCAAGGAATATAAAGAAATTCAATTCTCAGTATTTGGCAAATGATGCTTTGAAAAGAGGAGAGAGGATCAGCCACTCACACAATCTCATCAGTGGACCATCAACACGGACATTCATCAACAACGTTCCATCCCAAAGGCCAAGTGTACAACATGAAGAGACGAACATCGGTCGACCTTCTCCATGGTGAGTATCTTTACTCTAGAAACCTTGACAGCTTAGGAAACCTCTTAGAGTATCATAACCTTGACAGCTTAGGAAACCTCTTCGTCGGCATACCCTTGAGCACTTAGCTCAAGACCCCCAATGTTTGCACCATACTTCTTCCAATGCATTTCCCAAGTAAGCATTCATAGGGCTACATTACAAGGCCGTGCACAAGGCACCTATTTTTCTCAACCCATGCACGAAAACACTTACCCATCACTCAATATGGGTTATGAGTACTTGGCATGACTACTATGAACATCAACTGTGGAAGATCTAGAAAACATCCACGGAGACTCACAACGACACAGTCATGCTAGAATCCCAGGAAGAAGCATATACCAAGAGACTACAACTTGCAAAGACTCGTTGTGCTAGATGAAGAACCAGACACATCTGGAAGTCAGACGACTTTTGTTCAGATAGACGGGACGCTCCCTCTCAAGGCACCACTTGGAACAACCACTACAACAAGGGTCTGTCAGGGACGACAGACTCGAGAGGGGGGGGAGTGTTGAAGCTCAAAGTCAAGGACAAAGCAGGGAAGCACATCAAAAGGTGGACACACAAGGAAAGGGAGCAAGTAGGGAGCTCCAAGAAGTGTACATCAAATTTTCAGACGAATCCCCTATAAAAATAGTGATTTTCATCACTAAAAATCATTGTAAATACCATTATCTATTTTTATAACTCCATTTTGTTCAAGCCGAGGAGTCCTCGAGCTTGAGGAGTATTAGAAGTACCATCGTACCAATTTTCATCATTTTTAGACTTCGTTTGAGCCCTCAAATAAGCCCTGGAACCTAATTTTTAACTAGGTCGGACACTAGGTCTGGACAGGGCCAAAACTAGTCAAAAAACTATAAAAAGAGCTAGAGAGCTCATTTTTTAGGTTGGATTGTTAGAGAATAGAGCTTTTGTAAGAGAACTCTTTTGCAATCTAAGCTTTCTATTGTTCCTCTCTTTGATCTTACTTTGTGCGCGTGTGTGTGCATGTTGGTGTGCTTTCACTCACGCACTTGTGCCTTCACTTGCTCGTGGTCTTCATACCGGTCCTCACGTCTCTGCGGATTGACAAGTAAAGGAGGTGGTGCTTACGCTTGAGCTACAATCTCCAATATTAGACTCGAGTAGCCCTCCTCTGATCATGTGCTGCTCCTCTAGGATAGCTACCTTCTGTATCTTGAGCACCATTCCCATTGGTATTTCTATTTTCCCAACGAGGTGTGGATGGGATACTTTGAGTAGGCAATCTTGTATATGGATTCTCTCTTGTTTTTCTTGATTACATAGTTCATCTTTCATAATCCATCTTATTATAACACTGATCTTCTGTATCGTTTGTCCTACCATAAAATGTGCAAAGCATTCTAGGTGGCGGCCTATCCACCACATATTAGATCGGAACACTCCTTGATTGGGATTTGTCAATGCCTCTTGCTTTACCATGTATGCCTCTTGGGTCATCATGATAACTTTTAGGGCTTGAGTCGCTAACTCTAGAATCCATTCCTCTATCAATGCAGGCTTCATCTCACCTGGTGTATTAATGGCAGCTACAAAAGCCAAAGATCTCAATGTAGGATCTCTTATGGGTATGCTCCCTAGTCCTCCTATTGGCGCGTACAAGATCTCAATTCTCTTTTGTTGACCTAATTGTAGCTCCTCCCATAACCTAGCTTGTTACTCAATAACTATCAAAGTGGCAGGCCGTGTGAGGCTGATATGTTGCTGTGTTGTGGGATCCCTCAGCCTGGAAATAAACTTTCTCTTCAAAGTCTTATCATTCACAGCATTCATGTCTATCTTCCTCACCAAAGTTTTCATCCTCTAAATATAATTGTCAATGCTCTCACTAACTTCTTGGGAGATAGTCCATCTGTTGGACAAGTCTATCCTAGAAACCTTATCTTCAAAACTTCACCAAGAAGGTGTCTTTAAGCATCTGATAGGTTCCTCACTCTTATGGTGCCTAATTTCCATACCAATTAGCTACCTTGTCATGGAGAGTAGCCGAGAAAATTCTCAACCTCTTATCTTGATCAACTACTTTGTTAGCCTCATAAGTAACTTCGAGAAGTTGAATAAAGCTATCCGGGTCCTCATCCCAGACACCTTCGAACTTAGGGAAATCCCCTAAATGAATTGGAACTCACTGGGCCATTTCGAACAAAAGAGTAATGTTGATGTCACTCCGCTCCCAAAAATTTAATGCCGTCAATTTTAGGACTCCCTCAAGCCTCCTAACTTTGGAAGCAACTAATATCAAGACCTTCGGTGCATGCACACATAGAGGCAGAAAGAAGACGAAACACGAATCAGAAATAGAGAAACAATCGACGCAATATTGGGTGCAATCTCTCCCCGTATACTCTGATGGACGAGTCTCTCAGAGTACATGTATTTATAGGTTTATTTCTATTACGTCTTGAAAATAGAATTTATATGAGAACTGTTGCTTTTAGAAGCACGTTTTTAGGTAAAACTACTTTACTTACAAAAGGCATCGTTTTTTAAAGTGAACCACTACTTTTACAACAAGATAAACCTAAATATAACTTTTTTAGAAGTCTTCAATTTAGTCTTCGAATTTATTTATTTACGCGCATCCACTTGTATCCATGCCCTCGTGCTTCTTCACCTGCTAGATCAAACATAACCGCATTAAAACCTTCTTGATATTTAAAACATTAAAAATACATTTAACCTTCCATGATTCCATAATATACAACATGCCTTCTAGTTGACAAGCAACTGATCTTAGTTGATAAATATAAAAAATAGACATAGATGATCAGTCGCATGTCCCATCACTGAACAATATGAACCATGTAATACACATGCATGAAATCGAAAACTTGAAAGTTTAATGTAATTGGGAATGATATGCAGAAATTAAATGATCATAGTGAGGTGATAAGGAGGTCTTATGTATCCATTATGATTCCTCAAGTGAGTGATTTTATATTTGACTAAATACCTAGGATATTGCTTACCAGTTCATGTAATGGTAACGTCATAATCTATTACTTTTTCAGGAATCAATATTTCCGCATCCTCTTCAAGTAAAGGAGGATCATCTAAAATAGGCGTGAGTGGTAAAGTACCTCGAAAAGATTTCAATAAACTTATATGGAAAGAATCATGTATACCCCAATGAGAAGGTATATCTAATCGAAAAGAATGTTCATTTATTTTCTCAATAATGCAAAAAGGTTTGTAATATTGTAGGGCAAGCTTTACCTTAGGATGTTGAGAAATATTTTTTAAACACCTTTTAATGATTCGTAACCAAACTAAATCATTGTCGTTAAATTGTTTGGCTATGTGCTTCTTATTAACACTATACATGTAATGTTCTTGACTCTTCCTAATATGCTCATGCACTTTAGCAAGTGTAGAAATATAATCTTGTGCAAAAGAATCAACCATAGGAATGTCAGTTTGAGTGAGACTCATGGCAGTGGGAAGCTTTCTTCCATAAACAATTTCATATGGTGCACGACTAGTAGTAGTGTGTGGGATGTTATTATATGAAAACTAAAGTAAAGGGAGTTTTTCATCCCAATTACTTAGATTATGTAATAAATCCAATATAGTACTATTTGTCACCTCACTCTAACCATTACTTTCTAGATGAAATATAGAACTAAAGTCTATTTTTTATCCTAGATGTTGAAATAATGCTACCCAAAAATGGTTACAAAAACGAACATCTCAATCTGAAAGAATAACTTTAGAAAAACCATGTTTTAGAAAAATACATTTAATAAATAACTTAGCAGCTTGAGGTGTAGTTAAAGTCTTTTTGGAAGGAATGAAGTATGCATGTTTACTAAATCTATCAACAATTATCCAAATCATATCATTGTGAGATGCATTTGTAGGAAGATAAGTAATGAAATCCATAGAAATTTGTTTTCATGGTCCATCAGGTATATGAAGAGGCATTAATAATCTGAATGGTTTACCATGATATCGTTTTACACGCTGACAAACAATGCAGTGAGAAATATACTGTGCAACATCTTTTTCCATGTTAGGCCAAAAGAAGAAATCTTTACATGCAGAAATAGTACTTTTTAAGCCCCTATAACCCATATATGGTGGTTCATGCAACTCTTTCATAACAAACTCTTTGAATGCTTGTGTAATGCATAACTTATGTTAGAAATACAAGAATCCATTATGAAATGTGTAATGATCCTCATGATGTGATGTGGAATTATTGAAAGCAATCCATGCTTGTGAAAATTACAAGTTAGATGCATAAGTGGAAATCATATCATGAAATGAATGAATCTGAATAGCAAAAATATTATTAATTGAAACAGTAGTTGTTTGTGGGGATGGGAGACGACTTAAAGCATCACCTATAACATTAGCTTTTCTTGGTTGATATTGAATCAAAGGTTGGAATTTTTATAAAAATATAGCCCATTTAATATGTCTATTGGAAATCAATGGTTGATGCAATAAATGCTTAATAGCTTGTTGTTCGGTTTTAATAAGAACTTTCGAATCCATAAGATAATGTTTCCAAATTTTCAATGCATGCATAGTAGCTAATAATTCCTTATCATATATATTGTAATTGCGTTCAGAAGATTTGAGTTTCCTACTTTCAAATGCAAGAGGATGATCATTTTGCATTAAAACAATATCTATACCAGAACCACTAGCATTTGTAACTACGTGAAATGATTGTACAAAATCACGTAATTGTAGAACAAGCGCATGAGAAAGTGCATACTTGAGTTTATCAAAAGATTTTTGTTAGGCTATTCCCCATACAAATTTTAGATTTTTCTTCAATAATAAAGTAAGGAGAAGGCTATATAAGAAAATCCCTTTACAAACTTTTGATAAAAGCTAGCTAATCCTAAAAACGAACGGACATCATTCACTGATTGAGGTTTAGGCCATTCTTCAATTACTTTAATCTTCTTGGGGTCTATGTGAACGCCTTGACTAGAGATGATACGTTCAAGATACTCTATCTGGTTTTGGAAGAAACAACTCTTCTCAAAATTAGAATAAAGTTTATTTTTACATAAAAAATCAAAGGTAACTCTGGTTTATTTTTAGGCAGCTTTGGTATGGTCAATCTTTCCACAATTCCAATAAGTTATATAGGGTTGCTTTTGTTGAGCATTCATCATCATATTTTGAAGTGTGATAGGTTTGTGAGGCTAGCCAAGGGCTGATTTGTTGGATGGTACTAAATGGGATTGAGGAGGGCATTGGAAATTAGATGAAGTGAATGTAGTAAAAGAACACTTAAAAGAAAAATTAGCTTTGAAGAGTGGTTGATGTTGACAAATTTGTTATAAGCAAAGTGTTTTGGTGATAGATTGAAACTCCTTTTCAGCATCATGTGCGAAAGAGATAGCTTCATACAAGGTTGTCAGTCAGAGGATATGGAGCTTTGCTTGGATTCCCATCTCCAAGCCATCTTCATATTTTCATTGCAAACTTGCTTCAACAGCGAGTCGTAACAAACGAGAACTATGTCGTAAAAAGAGAACACTTACGTCAAAAATTACATGTTTTCACCTCATTTTTGGAATTCCTTTACACCAGTATACATATATTACAAAAATGAGGTGAAAACAAGTAATTTTTGACGTTTTTTGTCATTTTCTCAAAAAAAAAATGAGCTCAAAATGTAGTCAAAATTTCACTATATTAGGCATTGACGTGTCCCAAAATGTATATGATAAGACATTGACATGCCCAAAATCTATATGCTAAGACATTGACATGTCTAAAATATATATAAGAATGTGGAAGTCAATAGTTTTTACACAAAAATAACATTTTAGACATATCTTTAATGGGTGAATATCTGATTGTTATTCAAAATTGCTACAAAACATGGTTTCATTAACCAAACTACTTTGAGGCATTTACATAAGCACTAAAAATGTCTGAGAGCTTCAATGCAACTCACAACTTTGTCGATCTATGTCTACACCCTCATCATCTGATGCACTTGATTCAGTCTCATACTGTTGAGAGCTCTCTTCTTCTTCTTTTATATCCACAAGAGCTCTATCTTCATCCACGTACATACCAAATTCTGCAGGATCATGCACAACTCTTCTTGTTTTCCTATGATTTCCTGTACCACATACATCTGGAAGCTTTTGTTTTATCATGTTGATTGTTGCTTTCCTCAAGTGACCAGTTTTTGTCAAGGAAAAATCATAAACAAGAATATCTACATCATCCATTTTAAGAGTGGATGTGCTTCGAATATTCTTTTTCCTTTTTGAACCTGTTCGTTTAGCATCACACACCATTTCTAAGTTATATTTACCTGTGAATGCATTACTACTTTTAGTGTAATACCAATGCACCACCAAAGCCTCTATTCTTCTCTGATCAATATCTTTAGTTATCTCTAAAACCTTTGCAATCCAAAATGGTCTGGTAGCCTCATCACCATCAGCAAGTACTGCAATAAGCGTTCCAACATTTATCTCTATTAAATTTCCTTGCCATCTTGCTTCTGCCTGTTTTGTCATCCTTGGGCCTACATAAATATTTCTTTCTGGTGGATGTATAAAACTTTGAAGTGCATCTGCATTACATGCTTGGGCCACATTCACGGATCTTTGTGTACAAAAATCCCATGTGAATGGAACATCAACTGGCCAGTGACCTGCAATTGTATACTGTATAATCTCTTCTTGATGATTGAAAAAGTCCTCCCACCAAGATACATCTTGATCTCCAGCATATTTTTTTGCACGCTCAATATGTCTCTTCTTTTCAATGAGTGCATGCATCCAGCTTTTACTTTGATCAACCACACTTCCACATCTTTCTGTATTGTTTTTATCTTCATATGGTGATTGTTCTGCACCATACACTGTTACAGTAGACAAATTAGGCACCTGCAATAAGAAACTGCATCCCTCTTTAGGCTCCCACCCAAGAGAAGATGAATACTGCTTTGCAAATAAAAGGGTTATTTCATCAACCCTCCTCATCAAGAATACATGGTTGAAACTAATATTGTGCAATGGAGCCAAAACCTTGGCACTGTTATCAAGGCCCATTGAGCAAAAGTGCTTAAAGTCATAAATCTGTGTGAGGTGTTGAACTTCTGGTTTTGGAGTATATGCTTCTGAAATCAGCTCAGATAAAATCGGAAGAGTAAAAGCATTGTTACGTGCCAACTTCTTAGAGAAAGTACTGAACATTTGATCAATGTGATCATGAGTGTGGCCAACCAGAAGAAAATTTACCTTAACCTTCTGAAATACCTGTTTTTCAACAAGCATGCGTAAATATCCAAAGACTGTAGAATTTTTATTCTCTCTTGGAGTATTATCTAGTTGCAAATATAGAGTTGGTGGCAAAAGACCCTTCCATGATTGCAAAACACGATGAATGACAGTAACTGTAAGGTTTGGATCATTATGCACATTCGGATATGTGAAGAAAACCTTGGACATTACAGTTCCATTGTATACCAAAGCGCCAACCAAATGCATTTGCACAAGGACTTCATCTCCAATGTCCTTAGGGATGCGATAAAAATGTGGCAAACAAGTTTTTTTCTGATCCATACCATCGATCAACAAACACATATAACGCTCCGGATTTCTGAGTGCCTTACTTCGATGATGAATTGCTTTCTTTCTCTCTAATGCTTGACTCTCACGATGGTTGTTAAGAAGGTTTTTAAAATTATGCTTTTCCTGTGGTGTTGTAGCCCCTTTTGCCATGTTTTCAAAGTGGCGCAAACTGAACATTCACCCATTCTAACTTTACGAGGAATAGAAACATTGTTAAACTCTTCCTTCCATAATCGAGTAAAGTGACGATACAACACATACTTCTCATTTCTATTTTCCATGTCTTCTCTATATATTTGAAATACCTCTCGACGAGTAAAGTTATCTGACAAGTGCAACCTTCCAGTTGTAGGCATAACTTCACAATGCAAGCTAAAATAGTTCATCATCCAATTCATTGCATGACGTCCAACAGATCCTTTGGTCCCAACATGGAACGTATCCAAAATGAGATCCCCATTCAAAAACCCTTGTTGAACCCTATGTATTCTAAAATTTCCTACACCCATTGCAATTTTAAATGCAGCCCTACAGCATGGCATCCCTTGAGTAAAGAAATATTCAAAACCAACACGCGTTACTGACATGTTATCCTCAATCATTTGCATGCAAGAAACAAGGTATATATCTTGCCTTTCACTATCTAAATGGAGGAATTTTTCTCTTATGTGCTTTAGTTTCTTCATCCCTAAATTATACAAGCATTTCAAACCACAACAATGCTTCACAATATCCAATGCAATCTGTCTATCTGAAGTAAGAAATTTAAATCTTTTTCGACTTACTTCACGAGACCTTCTTTTAAATCGTAGATTGAGCTTGCTTTGCTTTTTCGTTGCTCCACATGCACTTGAATCAGAAGGGAGATCAATGGTTGGATCAGATGGGAGATCAAGAGGTGCATTTGTATGAGCAGCATTGCACTGTGAATTGGATAACTTAAATGACTCAACAGAAAACATGGAATCATCAGCACGTTCTAAATCATAGGGATCATCACTTCTCTGGAAAGGCTCAACTGAGAACAATGAATCAATATGAGCAGAGGAAGCTGATGCCCAAGCATCCACTGAAAAGATTGAGCTCATCTTCACTGAGTTCAGAGAAGACTGAAGATGAATGACCTTTTTAAATAAGTAGAAATCCGAGATCAAGTGAAGATATCACATCAAATGTCACATCAAGAAGATATGAAATCAAAAGCTTATTAAAGTACATTAAATAACATAAAACATCAAATTACATCAAATCACTTAATTACTCAAATATACACTAATAAGGGAACCAAAGATTTGATTCACTTTTGATTCAAATGATCTTTTTCTAACTTCATATGAGTCATTCAGTCTAAGCATTGTGAATGAATCAAAATATATCAAAGTTGTGTTCCAATAGGAATATATAATAAAATTGTTTGGATGAAATTTTACAAGAAGAAATTTTACAACTGGAATATATCCAAGTTGAGTTCCAACTGGAATATGCTATGCCATTGAACACTATACAAGAAGAAATTTTACATTTGGTTAAGATTTCAAGGATTAGGTTTTATTGTGGTCTTGGCTAGATATCAAAGAGGTAGATGAAAGTATATTGAAAAAGAATTATGTGTAAAAGAGGCACACAGAAAGTATATTCATACATTGATTTTCCATTTCAACAATGTGTTACAAGATAAATGTGAATATGAACTAAAGTGTGGAGGATAACACTATAAAGATGTCATTAATCTCACAACTTAGACCTAATTTTCTCCCAAGCAACAGAATCTAAGAAAAAACATCTACATGAGATTAGAAATCCTCATGTACATACCATACTGTTGCCATTGAAGTTTAATTTCCATGCAAATGTATATAAATAGTTGCAAGGTTCTGTACTAGAATGTTTATTCAAAGTGATTTTCCATTTCAAGAGTGAGTTACAAGATAAATGTGAATATGAACTAAAGTGTGGAGGGTAATACTATGAAGATGTCATTAGTCTCCCACATTTAACACAACTTTGACTTGATTTTCTCCCAAGAAAGAGATTCTTAGAAACAAATCTCTATATGAGTTGAGACATCCTCATGGACATACCATACTCTTGCCATTGAAATGTAATTTCTATGCAAATGTATATAAATAGTTGTAAGGGTCTATGAATATTTCATTAAAGTGGCTCTGAAACAGCCTATTTGTGTGGGTGCTATTCCCTGGTTAGATAAGTTGACAGATTTAGTTAGCAAGTGGACTCATTCAGTTAGATCCAGTTAGTTTCTGGTTCAAGTTACCCAATTGCCTATAAATACCAGAGGAGGAGATCATTCTCATTTTCAAAATCCACGAGCAAGAGAGAGCAGCAGAGCACAGACAGCCATGGAGCACAGAGGTCAGCATACCAGCAAGCCAAGCCTGATGGAGAAGAAGAATGTTGGTAAAAGTACCAAGAGGTAGACAAAATCATAACTAAAAAAAAGATTCCAAAAAGATTCCCTCTGTATGTCTGTGTAAATTTCTCATTTCTAGGTCTCTATTTTTCTTGCCTGTCGAAATATGGATCCAAAGCATGTACAGGTCGATGCCTGGCATCGACTTTAAGGTGTAAGTCGATGCCAGGCATCGACTTAGGATTGCAAGTCGATGCCAGGCATCGACTTGCAGCCCCAAGTTGATGCCTGGCATCGACTTGCAGGAGCAAGTCAATGCCAGGCATCGACTTGTGGGTGCAAGTCGATGCCTGGCATCGACTTGCAGCCCCAAGTCGATGCCTGGCATCGACTTGCTCCTGCAAGTCGATGCATGGCATCGACTTGTGGGTGCAAGTCGATGCCTGGCATCGAATTGCAGCCCCAGGTCGATGCCAGGCATCGACTTGGTCCCAAAAAACGATGCAGCATCATCATGCACTGAAAAATCGATGCCAGGCATCGACTTTTGGGTGCAAAATCGATGCTTGGCATCGGCTTTTGGGCCCAAATCGATGCTTGGCATCGACTTTTGTGCCCAAGTCGATGCCAGGCATCGACTTTGTGTTCAAGTCGATGCCAGGCATCGACTTGAGGGTAAAAGTCGATGCCAGGCATCGACTTGGCCCAAAAGTCGATGCCAGGCATCGACTTGGGCCCTCAAGTCGATGCCTGGCATCGACTTGCACACAAAGTCGATGCCTGGCATCGACATGCACTTAAACATCGATGCCTGGCATCGACCTGATGCTGAAAATCCATGCCTTGCATGGACATGGGCTGATATTTCTTATTGCTTGATATTTCCAATTGCTTTCAGGGATGCGGAGTACAAGGATGAAAGGCCCATTAAGAAGCTCAGAGTCACCATGGGCTCTGCTGACCAGCAACGTGACAAAGGCAGTGGTCACCAAGCAAAGGCAAAGAAAATTATTGCACCATTATCCTCTGAGAAGGCCAGCAACCCACTAGGAATATCCTCAGGTGGACAGAGTAGCATTAAAATTCCTGTGGAGGATCCAAGTATGAAGGAAAGGTCGAGGGAGACAGAGGTCATGAAGACAGATCGTCCACTTCGGGACATGACAAATCTCGAATGGTGCCTTCAGTACGTGGAAGAGAAGAATGAAGTCCTCCTTGTGTTCGCAGGGGCCTATGGCAGAGGAAAGATCACGACAACACAAGGTTTTCAGTATGGCCTTGTTTACAAATTGGATTATGAAGATGAAGATTCTGACAACCTACTTTTCTTGGTGGAGACATCCAAGGGATTAAGAAATGTCATATGCAAGATGGAATTCTTGTGCCCAGAGTGCTGTGTTCCAGAGGAGCTAGCTCAGATGTGCAGAGACTCAGTGAATTTCATCAAGGACCTGATGCCATGGATACAGGGCAATATCATGCCAACACAGCACAAGAAGACGACCCCTGTAAAGGCAAGGGGTAAGCAGAGTGTGCAGAAAAAGCCCCAAAAGAAAAAGAAGATAATTGCAGAAGAGGACTTTTCTGACTCAAGCTCTAGCTCTGGGGACATTATTGTTGCACCTGGTGGAGAGCTTGCATCTAGTGTGCTTGGCACTGAGCAGAATAAGATGAGGGAGGACATAGCTAGAAGAAAAATTGTGAAGAAGGGGCAGTTGTTCCACCTGCCTATTAATATTATCCACAGGCCACCAGTGGATCCAGTCACAGGGAGGAGGCCCCTTGAGATCAGGGAGCCACATAATTTGCATGTCCAAAATCTTAAGAAGAAAATGAAAATTAATCCTCATGCTACTGTTGTGCCATTCCTTGTAATGGTGGATCCGCATGAGTGCAGCTGTGTGGAGGATTTCAATGAGAATTTGTTTGAGGAGTACACTTATTATGTGATTGGAGGTTCACACTCTGCAGAGGCTCGTAGACAGTTAGTGAAGGAGCACCCTACTACATTTTTCTTTAGGTATGCAGAGTGTAAGATATATGCTGGTCTTACAACTGAGGAAGCCAAGCTTCTTGCTTGGGATCACAACAACGATAATGACTACAGGCAGAAAATGTCCTCCATAGAGAGAATTCGGTTCTTCCACCATGAATACGAAGATTGTCTTGTGAAGGAAGCTGGGAGAATACATCCCAATCTACGAAAGCAATGCCTTATTGAGGTTGGAATTGCATTGGATGAGAATAGAAAATCAGATGCTTTGAGGAAATATGACCCATGGTTTCAACTGGCATTCAGATCAGGTGAGATCTGGGATCTTCAGGATAGAATCTTCACAATGTGGGAGCATAAGGAAGTCAAGGGCCAGAAGCAACGAAAGTCGAGGCCAAACCCACAAATTGATCTGAGGGGAAAGGGAAGGAAAGTTGACCTTTCAATTGAGGAGGCTCCTGAGGACATGAAGCTGACCCCATGGAGGGCCCTTCAAGGAATCAAGGATGATACATTGATCATATCAACCTTGTCAAGGGTAATCTCGAAGGAGTTGAGCCTCGAGGAGATGGTCACTGAGCTCAATAAGTATGTATGTTATTCTCAGATCCTTTTTCCCTCCTCCCATGCTTCTTGTCTAACCTAGTCTCTTTTATATTTATGTGTCTGTAGTCATAAAGTGTACATGAAGATTCAGGAGGTGATGATGAAGAGGCTGGGTTGCTTTTCTTGGACAGAGGTCCAAGCAGACTATCCAACCACATCATCCTACAAAGCCTTATCAGAATATTTCATCCTGTTTCGTGATTGGGTAGATTCTCTTATCAGAATATTTCATACTAAACAATTTGATGCATTGCATGGCATCAACATGGGGGCATAAGTCGATGCCTGGCATCGACTTGCAGCATAAGTCGATGCCTGGCATCGACTTGGGGGCATAAGTCGATGCCTGGCATCGACTTGCAGCATAAGTCGATGCCTGGCATCGACTTGCAGCATAAGTCGATGCCTGGCATCGACCTGCAACAAAAGTCGATGCCTGGCATCGACCTCGTGGCAAAAGTCGATGCCAGGCATCGACTTAGGTCCCTAGGTTGATGCCAAGCATCGATTTTTAGTAGAAGGTCGATGCCTAGCATCTACCCCAACAAGAAATCGATGCCATACATCCGTTCTTTATGTTCTGTTTGCTGTACTGAAGAGCTCTTCTAATTGTTTTTCCAATTTGTTCTGCAGAAACCAAGGAAAAGTAAGTCTACAGAGGTACTAGATGACTGCCCCCCTGCATTCCTTGCTCACATTCAAAGAGCAAGGCATGAGAAATCTAGACTGAAAGCGAAGGAGATGGATTTTGATGATGAACCCGATCTTAAATGTTTCTCCAATCCCCTAGACCCCCTTAGGCCTGTATATTACAATGTGTTCTGTAGTGATGTAAATAATATTTGTTCTGTTGTGCCTAGAAAACATTTCTCCCTTCTCATAGCGGACATACCCTATGGATTTAGGATGTTAGGATCAGTTAATGATGATGAACCCTTCAAACACCCTCAGATTCGGAAGATGGTCACTGATTTTGCAGAGTTAACTATGTCTCCTCTTTGGAGGATAGTAATTTTCCATAGCAGAGACCAGTCTTTCTCTGTTTCAACTGCTTTGAAAGCAAGATGTCATGCTGTCGAGTGCCTCACTTGGTAAGTAATCTTCTTTCTATCTCCATGGCTTTCATGATGCCCTATGTGACTCATAGTTCTTTTTTGCAGGGTGAAGACAAACGTAAATCACACTCCTTTGCATCGGTTTGTGAGTGCCACTGAATGCATTACAGTGGGCTATTATGATGAAGTAAGCAAAAGGAGAGTCAGGGAGCATTGCAATGAGAATGGGATCTCAAATGTGCTCATGTTCCCAGCCGTTACCAAGAAACTTCGTCATGTAGCTGGGGACATGACATTGGTTAACCCTTATCAGAAGCCACAAAAACTCATAATGAGATTGCTTCAGCTATTTTCCAATGATGATGACTGGGTCCTAGACCTTTTTTCGGGCACAGGTAATTTCAATTTTCACAATTTTCATTAGTCATTGTTGATTGAAGCCTCTAATAGGTTTTCTGCTGTTTCAGGAACGACTGTGGCTTGCTCCTTAAAGATGTTCAGGCACTGCATAGCTGTGGAGAAGGATGATGCTCAAGTGAGCTTCATTAGAATGAGAATCAATGGGCTGAATGAATGCCCAGATGAAGACCAAGAGGTTGGAAGGAAGCACATTGCAGATACGGAGAGATTCCAAGCAGCTTCAAGGGAGCCTGTTCCCTCACTTGCAGATGAACCTGGGGACATGGCTGACCTTGAAGAGCCAATCTTGGAGCAAGAGAGGCAAGATAGGTGTTCTAATGTGCCAGAGGATACCAATACCCTTGAGCCTGAGGAAAGCTATGATCAGCTTCTATTGTAGATTCACATAACTCTTGTAAAACACATGAAATGTAAAATATCATTTTAATGGAAATATAATTTGGAGTTCTGCTTCCACTTCGTGTTCAGCTTGATTTATCTTGAGCATTTCTCTGATCATGTGTGAATGTTTCTTAGTATAATTTTGTTGAATATTATCTTCTCTTGGGAATGCTTTTGTGAAGTGTATTTCATATTCCGTTAATATGGCCAGGCATTCAATGGGGATCTTAACCATACAAAGGGGATGATCTTAATTGCCTTGTTAAAATGCTCTGATTTTTACAACACATGTTCTCTAACTTTCGAGTAACTCTTAATTAGCTATCTTCTGTGCTTATTGAGGTTATAGATGTAATGAAGGAGCTTCGCGAATTCTTACATGTACCTTTTCAACTCTAATCTATTGTCCAAGATCATGATGTGGGATTCTTGGTCATGCTCAACAACTAGTTTTCATGGCAGCAAGAATTTTAGTATATCTATCTTGACTACTTGGGATCTGAGATCAAGCTTCTAAAGACAATATTTACAAGCAAGACTCGTGATGCTTTCTAGATATTATAAAATGCCCACTTTTTTGCTTCATATAATGGTATTTAGGTAAAAAGAAAAAGAGAACATGTCTTTGTTCTCCTTTGTTGTGACTCAGTGTTCTTCAGGAACTTGCTCAAGTGAACGAAGTAATAAAAGATATTGCCAAAAACGTTTAATATAATTGGATACACTATCTCCTTCTCTGCATCTAGAAGTTGTCCAAGCATGACACGCATGTAGATGAAACTGAGAAGGAAGTAAAGACTCCTTAATTTTTGCCTGAAATGTGTCCCATGTGATCGGATGGTTGGAACTATTCCGTAAAACATTCCACCACAGCTATGCTCTTCCTACCAAAAAATTGGTAGCAAACTTGACTTTCTTATTTTCTGAATATGACTCATCGGACTAGAAATCGTCAAATTGAGAGAGCCATGACAGAACAAATTGGCTATCCTTTCGTCCATCGAATATGGAGAATTGAAAGTTCTTAATACATATCTTAGAACTTGCACCTTCTTCTTGTGCAGTGATAATCACTTTCACCACTCTCATTAAGCTATGATAATTACTTTGTACTTGTTGGAGCATAGCATCGCGTTCTTGTATAGCTTGTTGAGTTGCTTGAAGTTCTTGGTGGATAATCTCTAATTTTTGCTCGAGTGAGATCCCAAGTAAAGGTGAATTATCAAAATCCTTCATTGTTGTAGGATCCATAACTAGAAAAAAAATCCCTCTTTCTAACTATGTTGAGTCCTCAATCTAATAGATTAATTAAAAAGCTTGTATCGAGAGCTTTCCAACGATATATTATATGCTAAAATTTGAGTTATATAGTGAAAGTTATACCATTTTTGTAATGCACTCACCTAGGAAAATTGGCGGGCGCTTCCACATGTGTGGGCTTAACTTGGGAATTATAAAAGAAAGAGGGAGATGAGAGTTGATATAAATATCACAAAAGAGAGTTAAAGTAACAACTAAAAGAGATGGAGCAATGGTTAAAGTACTTCCCTTGTAAGTAGGAGGTTGTGGGTTCAAATCCTCCTACCTTAGGGAATCTAAAACTCTCTATTGCCATTCAAAATTAAAATTGCCTCATGCATAGCTAACAGCTGCCAACGGTCGTCAAGGGAGCCTTGGGTACCAATGTATTACCTAATTTATTGCCTAAGTTATTTGCCTTAGTCGATGACTTGGAGTAAGATACAGGTATAAACGCAGGTGTAAACACAGATGTAAACACAGGTTTTAATTCTAAGACTGAGACAGAAACAAAAACAGAAGCGAAAGCGAAAGCGGAAGCGGAAGTGGATTTGAATTCGGATCGCGAGTAGAGAACGCAAACAGAGCAGACATGGATCACTAACAGAGAACACAAAAAATCCTCTCAGCAAACAATCTCCTCCAGAGTGATACGTGTCAAGCTCTAATACCATTGTTATCAGGACCTTCGGTGCACGCACACACAAAGATAGAAAGAAGATGAAACATGAATCAGAAACAGAGAAACAATTGATGTGATATTGGATGCAATCTTCCTCCATATACTCTGATGGACAAGTCTCTCAGAGTACACATATTTATAGATTTATTTCTATTATGTCTTGAAAATAAAAGTTACATGAGGACCATTGCTTTTAGAAGCATCTTTTTAGGTAAAACTACTTTATTTATAAAAGGCGTCGATTTCTAAAGCGAACCACTACTTTTACAACAAGATCAACCTAAATATAACTATTATAGAAATCTTTAACTTAGACTTTGAATTTATTTATTTATGCACATCCACTTGTATCCATGCCCTCATGCTTCTTCACCTACTAGATCAAACACAACTACATTAAACCTTCTGGATATTTAAAACATTAAAAATCCATTTAACCTTCCATGATTCCATAATATACAATAGCAACTCTTCTTTGGTAGTACTTCCTTTCCTTAGACTGTCTACAACAGTTCCAAAACTCCTCATATAATCTTTGTCTCTCCTTCTCTCAAGCCTCGACCCTACGAGCAGCTCATATCTCTCTTTGTGTTAGAGTTGTCCCTGAGGATGAACTCCCTTCTCTCATGTACTAGACCCTGAGTCTGCATGCTCGATCAACATGTGGTGCTATGTGAACCTATGGCACTCTCTTATAGAGATGTGTCAAGCAATCCACAGTAGAATTGCCAAAATGATAGGCATCCTAAACCCAAGGAATAGATGCCTCTATATTCTTATGGATTGCACAAATCACTCTAGATTAGTCCACTTCTCTTTCTCTAAGTCATCCAATAGTATTCGGATGTATTTGCAGGAAGAGAAGAGAATGGAGACCTGAGTATAGATGCAAACTAACACTAATCCCAAAGGTTGATCCTTGAAATCGCACTTGCTTTCTTTTTTCTCTTTTTTATCTTCCTTTTACTCTCACCCTTATTCTCGCTTCAATCTCACTCCACACTCACTATCTCTTGTTAACTCTTTCCTATTTTCCAACTCCTCAGCTCTCTTCTTTTTCCCCTACAAGCAAGCCTACTCACCTCACTCTCACCATTAGACATTATCACTCACCAACCTCCACTTACATACACAAAGACATTGGTCCACAATCACACAATCATACATTCTTGCACAAACACATTTTCATAGATGCACAACCTCAAGCATACACACACTCATACATCTACCCATACACACTCATCCCCTTCTCTCTCTCTATCTCTTACTCCCATTCTCAGATTTTGTTACTCCTCCACTCTCTCATACACATCCGACATACTCTCTCTCTCTCTCTCTCTCTCTCTCTCTCTCTCTCTCTCTCTCTCTCTCTCTCTCTCTCTCTCTCTCTCTCTCTCTCTCTCTCTCTCGCTTACATACATGCACTCCATCACACTCTACATACATACCCACACGGTCACACCTAACTTCACTTCCCTCTCTTCCTTTTCTAGCTCTCTCGTTCTCCTCTCCTCTTTCACTTCCTTCCTCTCACACTTTCTTTTCTTCTTTCTCGCATACAACCTCTCACTCATATATTCACATAACACATACCATGCTCGCATACCCTCTTTCTCTTTCACTATCTTACACATAGACACTCACTCATACACACACCTACACTCACTATCACTCCCCACTCTCTTCCTCTCTTTATCTCCCTAAGCATCCCTTAATTCATCGGAAAAGAGGCATGGAGATAGATGGGGCATTTAGGGCATGAGATCAAATATGTTTATATACCACTATATGCTTTCAGCCACTAAATCCTTGGGGTCTAATCAAGCTGGCAAGTGTTTATGTAGTACAAACAGAAATTCTCAATGCATATGCAGAGACCAAGCAAGCAAATGACTCCATTGGTGAACATTAAAACCTGGTGAACATACTATTGATGCGTAACAACGAGGTTGGAGCCATGGAAGGCCTCCTCTCATTCAACAGCAAGGAAATCTGCGAAATAGGAAATTCGGTCCTCCCCTTAGGTTTGGAGTATATAAATGATGTTCATACATTACACCAAGAGATTACAGCAGGTCGATTCGGTTTATAATTTTTTTTGATATCACAAAAGACGAAGGAAGCAAGAGTTTCGGGATAGTACTATAGCTGGTGGTTCCACGGTTCATGCTAACTAAAGCGTCCTCCATGCACCCCCCCCTGTTCACTGATACATAGATGCATGCAAGGCCATAGATACAAGATCTTGGAAGCCTAACCATACGAACAGGCATCTTCTTGTAGCTGACATGTTTATTTTCTAATATTAATGATATACTTGGGAATGCAACTAAAAATTTTGAGGCCCTACACTACATAGGATACCAATGGTGTCGATGATCATAAAACCTAGAAACAGTAGTTGCTTGTGATGTGCCTCTGTGTGCATGTGTGTACCAGATTTCATAGGGATATAGAATTTTTCAATGTCACTTGACTGAGCTTCATGGGCATAAGGGAAGCTAACTAGCCTTGTACATAAGTAATCCAACAGAGGTACACACATTTTGTACATGCATTTCCCAACCAATATTCAGACCTGCCCCTACTATATGCTCACACAAGGGACTGCAATTAGATATGTGCCACATAAGGGGAAAAGTGCATCTCCGTTTTACTCAGTACTCGTATAGAGACAATGCAGCCGCAAGTCTGAACATCTTGGAAGCTTATTAAAGCATACGTTTAGGTAAGGAATTTGATTATCCACATGAGCGTTAAGAAAATTGTGATTGCAAAGAGTAATCTTGCAATTTCTCATGCCCATTCGAATAGAAGAAGACATCAAATCTGTGTAGCTCTACGGAGAAGAAGAGAAAAAACAAGTAGCCTGAATCCCAAGTCAACATACCCTTTGAGATTATACGTACGCTCGAAGTGTCCTAGTTCTTCCATTTGAAGCTCCCCGACATCCATGCCGGCCCAGAGTCTGTTACACCCTTCATTCTTCCCTTGGTCCTCGTCTTCTGCAGCACTCGTCTATGGGTTAAGGGACTCGCACGCTCCCAGGCTTGCTCTCCCCCTTATTCAGCTTCTTTCCCCCAAAAAGATCCCCTCCGAGATCTCCCTTCTTCCGCACTTGCACAAACGGACACCACCCCAATCGACAGTAGCCGGCCACAAAACGGGGATGAAGAAGGAAGAGGGACCAACAAAAACCTCCCCGGCCACAAAAACGGGTGAATTCAGACTGTGCCGGCGGCACAAAGCTATTTTTTGTATGTCTGTTGTGTCCTCCGCCTTCCTCATTCACATCTTCCTCATTCACATTGAGAGGCGTTCCATGCAAAAATGAAATGATTGTAATCCTTCGATTTTGCAATGCAAAGCTTTCCCACCGTAGATCTTACATGTTCCACCTCCATTTGTTTTGTTCCGAAGGGGGCAAGCCGGTACAGAATTTTGTGGACCCGGAACAACGAGGAACTTTTACAGACCAATGTCTATGTGCCATCTGGACTAGTTCTCTGTGCCGCTGCACAGTGTGAAAACCTTTTTTTCCACAAAGTCCGAAAAGAAAAAACAAAAAAAAAACTCCAGCAAGCCCCCTCTGCGAAGTAAGGGAGCATACGCCGCTTTGCATCTTACACCTTTTTGGGAATAAGTGACCGTTGCCTTTTTCTCCTCCCCATGTGTGGTAAAATGAAGGAGCCCTCATTCATGAGCACGTAAGTAAATCAATCCAAGTTTGTGTGTGTGAGCATGGAGAATCGAGCTTAGGACGATGGCGGGGGACGAAGCAGATGGACGGTGTGTGTGAGCATGGAGAATCGAGCTTAGGACGATGGCGGGGGACGAAGCAGATGACGGACGTGGAGCAACATTGACAGACGTGGAATCAAGCAGACGACGGACGGCATTTTCACTCCTCAAAGCACTGCAACCATCAACAGATTAGCAGCCGAACATGCAACAAGCTTCGTGCCCAGTGGAGAATCAAACTCGAGCAACAGCAACGCGTAGAGGACGACAGTAGTTACTCGTAGAGAAAGCAGCAACTCGTAGAAGACGACAGCAGCAACTGCTGGAGTCGCGTGTCGTGGGGTCGTGGGACTTTGGTCTTTCGTCGGAAGTGGGTCTATCGCGGGGAAGCCCGTCTATCGCGGCTTCTCGGTCTGTCGCCGGCAAAATCGGTCTATCGCAGGGAAGCCCGACTATCGCGGCTTCTCGGTCTATCGCCGGCAAGGGCGCGTGTCTCGAGAAAAGCGGTCTATCGCGGGGAAGCCCGTCTATCGCGGCTTCTCGGTCTATCGCCGGCAAGGGCCATCGTTCGCGGGGGCGTCACGGAATTCGGTCTATCGCGGGGAAGTGTCACGGCGCTGGCGGTCTATCGCGAGTTCGCGCCCACTTTCCCGGCCCCTTCAGTCGCGGAGTTCGTGCCCTGAGTGCGCCGCCTGTTGTCAGGGCTTTAGGAAGGAGTCGGCATCGCCTCTTTAAGAGGCGCCTATTTTAACGGACTGATTGACTAGCGCTCGGCCCAAGGACTGAATGAAGTGCTCCCCTTTAGAAAGAGTAATCGAAAAGCTCCTTCCCCTACCGCTCGGTCGTTAGAATTTAAAGTATTGCTGAAGGTGCTCCTTTTTCGAAAGCCAAAATTTTGGTTTCGAAGAAAGTAGAAAAAAAAAGAGAGAGAAGAGGTAGAAAAAAAAAAGAAAATAGACAAAAGATCCGAAAAAAAAGAAAAAAAGAGCTTCCTTATAGTAAAGAGTTTATTGCCCTTTCGAAGTGAATGCTAATCTTGCTAATCTTTTTTTCAAGCCTTGGACAATAGGTGTCGTCTAAGTTTAGAGCTTCGATTGTAAAGTGGGTTTCCATTCGGCGCGTGGCAACTTGCAGGCTACCCTTTGCATTCGTGCCAGAGGATTCTTTAAAGGCTTGTTCATTAAAATCTTAAAAGTGGCCCGTTAGTGTTTCAAGGAGGACCTGCCTTATTCAAGGAGCACCTATTTTCAGAAGCTCATTATACCCAACGAGGGAGGCCAAGTTAATATGGTAAATTCGATGGAGAAGAAAGAAATGGACTTTGTGGCTCCCCCTCAGTCCGTGTCCCCCCTTGAGAAGGAGTCTGTCCCAGTGGACGTCGCGCCCCCAGAGGTCTCTTTATGCAAGGAGTCTGTGGCGGCAAAGCAGGAAGAACTGAAGAAAACTTGCCTGATCGGTCAAATGTTTGGCCCCAGGCCCCCTATTGAAAGTGTGAGAAATTGGCTTCGCAAGGAGTGGTTCCCACGAGGCTTAATTGTGTCCAAATGTCAATTCCTGCCGGCGAATCACCTGCTTCTGGTATTTGAGAACGAAGAGATGGCTTTCCAAGCCCTGCAAGCCGGATCCTGGCAAGTGGGCCGGTCCACCCTTTGCCTTTTTAAGTGGACCCCAGACTTTGTCCCGAACAGATCAAAGCCTCTTCGTTACCCGCTTTGGGTGGAGCTTCCCAATCTGCCTTTCTTCATGTATGGATTTCTCCGTGAAATCGTCTCACCAATCGGTCGCCCGATGGCCGCAAGACAGGATGTTGGGGGGTTAATCTACGATGGTGCTCAACATTCTTTCAATGCAAGATGGCATCCTCAGATCTGCGTTGAAACAGACCTGAACCAGGTCCTCCCCTCGAAGATCGCCATAAACTGTGGAGATGGTAAGACCTGGACACAAGAGGTTACTTACAAGGATTTGCCAAACGCGTGCTTCCGGTGCAGGCTTCAAGGTCACAGGATCAAAGACTGCCCCCTGAAGAAAAGTACCAATAAAAACAAGTGTAAACCAGATGGGACCCTAGACCCTCTCCCCCAAGACGACACTCGGGGTCATCCCCCTCCAATGGAGGAAGAAGAGGGAACTCGCATTGCTGAGACGGATTCAGAAGGTTTCACTGAAGTGAGACACAAGAGGAAAGTTAGCCCTCGAAGATCAAAAACAAGGAATACTACGACAGCTGCCCCCTCGAATAACATATACTGTAACCTAGAAAAAGAGATTAATGAACTCGATTTCCCAGGGGACAACCTCTTGGAAGAAGACCCCACTGATAATTCCCTTGGGTGCTCTACCAGCAAAGAAGACAACCTAGAAGGCTACACCACGAGTAAAGAGGAAGGCTTTACTACCAGCAATGAAGACAACCCAGACAGCGAAAGCTCCGCTCTTGGCCCTACCCTCCCGGTATGCTTTCCAAGACTACCGCAACAAAAGTCCAAGCTTAAAGGTAAACAACCTTCCGGCATGCCTTGGAAGAGCCCCCTCAAGAGTAGGATCCTAAGTCAAGAAGTAGGGAAGAAAAAAGAAGACCACAAGAAGAAAAAAGATCGGGTCCCTCCCCTCAAAGAGGGCAACCATCATTAATGAAATTCACATCTCTAAACGTTAGGGGTCTGTCTGACCCGTCAAGAGCTTCGATTCTTGGCCAGTGGTTCAAGGACATGTGCTTTGCCCCTGACTTTATTTGCTTACAAGAGGTTAAAATCGACGGTGAGGATCTACAAAAACGGCTTAAATGCATTTCTCCGAACCACCTTTGGTTCTCCACTTCTCACCCTAGAGGGACAAGGGGTGCTTCTATTGGTATTAGTCACGCCTTGTCTAACAATGTGACCTCGACTTTTGAAGGTCGGAATCATCGTTGGATTGCTGCCTCTTTCGGGTCTCCTTTCCAGTTCACTGTGGTCTCAATTTATGCCCCTAATGGGGAAACAGATAGAATGGATACTTGGGCTTCCCTTGACTCCCTTTCACACAATGTTCTGATTTGTGGGGACTTCAACATGGTTGAATCTCCTGAGGACCGATGGAACAACAAAGGAAAAATCATTGACGGTCAGGAGAAAGAGGTTTGGGATAAAATCAAGCTCCATCTCGACCTGGTCGAAGTGAAAGACAACCAGGGTTTCTCCTGGTCTAATCTCCAGTCGGGGGACTCTTTGAGGAAAGCAAGGCTTGATAGATGCTACATCGACCAGAACACCATCCTTCAGTGGGGTATTCCTTCAATTTCTCAACACATGGACCTCACAATCTCAGACCACTATCCGATTACTCTGTCCTTCAAACCAATTCCCATGCTCCAGAAAGCTCCTTGGTTTCAGGCTTGTCAGACATCATTTTCCCTCCCCTCTGTCCACCAGGAAATTTCTGAGGTGTGGACGGAAGCCTTTGCTTACTGTACTGAACCAGCTAAGTGTTGGAGAAACGCGGTAGAAAGGACTCGTAAAATTCTAATCAGGACTCAAAAGGCTATAAGAGGAATTCGAAAAAAAAGAAGAGAAACGGTGTACCGGAGGCTCTCACGGCTTGAAGAAGAGGTGAACAAAGGTAAGCTACATTGCCAACAGGGTCTGTTGAAAATCAAGGGTAGACTAAGATTACAGGAGGAGGTCCAAAGTAAAAATCTCCAAATTTTCTTCAAAGATTGGTGGGCAGGGAAGGCGGACAAACCAACGAAAGAGATGTGTAACATCCTCAAAAGGAAACAAGCTAGGGAATCCATCCCCCTAATGGTTGATAACAATGGAACTGAATGTTGCACGGAAATGGAGAATAGAACTTTCATCGTCGAACATTTTACCAACCTTCTCGGGGTCTCGACTCCTCTTTCCCCCCACAGGCGTGACTCCATGGCAACCATCTCAAGGGTTGCTCAAACCAGAATCCCACAGAACTTGATTGCTCTTCTGGATGCTAACATCTCCGAGAATGAAATTATCGAGGTTATTGATGCCCTTCCCAATGGGAAAAGTCCGGGTCCAGATGGCCTTACCAATGAGTTCTTTAAGTCCTTCAAACTTCAGATGGCCACCCCTCTGCGCCTCGTGTGGCAAGAGGCTCTCTCCTTCGGTGCCCTCCCTGAGTGCCTGAATAATGGCGTCATAAAGTTAATCCACAAACGGGGAGATAAGAACAAAATTGAAAACTGGCGTCCGATTACCATGCTCCAAACTGGATACAAGATAATTGCAAAAGTTATCGCCAACAGAATCTCCTGTCATTTAAAGTCATGGCTGTGCGAGGACCAGAAAGGTTTTATCAAAGGTAGATCTATACTTGAAGCTATTATTGATATTTGGGAAGGCCTTGCTTTTGCTGAGGAGTCTGCTCAAGATCTAGTTTTCATTAAGATCGACTTCGACAAAGCGTATGACAGATTGGAATGGGACTTTATTCTTCAATCATTGAAAGACCTTGGATGCAGCCAAAAGTTCACGAAGATGGTTTCCACGCTTCTTGGAAATGCTTCAACTAGAATAAACATAAACGGTAAGCTCTCGGAGCCCATTCGTTTAAAAAGATCAATTAGGCAAGGCTGCCCTCTGGCTCCTTTACTATTCGCTATCGCCTCAAATGGACTCAGCTGCCTATTAAAGCATCACATGGACGCCGGCAATCTCAAGGGTCTCTCCTTACCTCTAAATCACGGCCAAATGGTTGTGAGACTTTTTGTTGATGACATGAAT
The DNA here is from genome assembly GCA_020310875.1 of Ceratopteris richardii. Lineage (NCBI taxonomy): Eukaryota > Viridiplantae > Streptophyta > Polypodiopsida > Polypodiales > Pteridaceae > Ceratopteris > Ceratopteris richardii. The sequence goes on from CM035420.1 coordinate 85,341,415, forward strand.
GCCTTTGTGCATAACGATATAAATAGCATTGAGGTGTTTTGGTGGTGCCTCCACACCTTTTGTATGGCATCAGGCTCAAAAATCAACCATGCTAAAACTGCTTTTAGAGCGATCAGCGGGCCTACTCCCCAATTGTTGGTCGATCGGGGGTGTCAAGTTATCCCTAGCGGTCAAGTCTTTCGTCTCCTCGGCATTCCGATGGGTTTCGATATCTCAATGGACCAACGATGGAACTAGGTGCTATCCAAGTTGGATAGCAAGCTGAATCAATGGAAAGGTATGCAAGTCAACCTGGCAGGATGTGCTATGGTTATTAACACCTTTATGTTGTCTACAATTATTTACTTTATCTCGTGTTGGAGACCTAAGGAGAAAGACTTGGACAAAGTAGAAAGAATCTGCAGGAACTTCCTTTGGACTGGGGACCCCAACAGAAGGGGGGTTCCCAAAATCAAATGGGAAACTTGCATTAGCCCTAAAGACTCAGGGGGCTTGGGTATTTTGGATATTGTTGGATTAGCTGACAAGCTGGCGGCTAAATGGCTTATCAAGGCCTGGAGCAATAGGGAGTCCTCTTGGGCTAAATTGATCTTCAGAAACACGGAAGACTTTACCTTTGTCGGCCTCCCTGGTTGGAAGGACATAGGGATTCTCACGCTTTTGTTCTCCCCCCACCCAGTCTGCCCTAAAGGCTCTAGCCTCGTGTGTTCCTTATGGAAGAATTGGAACAAGGCCAAACAATTCATCAGAATCAGCGATGATTGGAAGTGGGCAGCTGGCATAAGACAAAATGACTCTATTTGGTTCCCGATCAGTGGCATTCGGGGAGTGGAATCTTGGAACCTCCAAACTACAAGGCGGTTATGGAACAAGGGGTTCAAACAGTGGAAACAGCTCTGGAAACAAGAGACCTGCCAGTGGATTAGGTTCGAAGATTTGGATCCGAGACTTAGCATTACCTTTGAGGAATGGACTCTTCTTCAAAGCAGGTGTTTAGCCTGGGACCGCTCAACTACCCGCCTTCTCTGCGGTCAGGATCTTCCTTGCTCGGAGGGCCTCAAATGGAGCAATGGTAAGAAGCTTTCCAGAATCCCGAACTTCAAAGGGGATTTGGATGTTCACCACACCCTTAACAAGAGATGGTGCCTTGCTTGGACCAAACTTCGGTGGGAGCTAAAATTCATGTCTCTTTGGCACCCCCTAATTGAGGTCAAAAAGTCCGTTCTCATGTGGCAGGTCTTGCATAAGGGAATCTGGACCAATGCAAGGGCTAGCAAAATATGTGGTGTGCCGCCATGGTGCAAGCGGTGTCATCGGTGCATCGAAGATTTAGCCCACCTGTTCTTTGACTGCCCCAAGTCCCGTGTTGTCTGGCATCACGTGTCCCGGGTTTTGAGACTAACGAGTCAAATTAACTGGCAACAAGTGATGTTGGGTGAGGCGATCGGATGCTCATCGAGGCTATGGAATGCCATCAGAGGTGAGGCTCTCTGGAAGATTTGGAGAGAGCGTTGTGCCGTCAATTTCGGCCAAACTCCTAAGGAATGGTCGATCGAGAAATCCTTGTTTCTCCTTGGTAAAAGAATCTCCCGAGTCAAGAGATCACCACCGTTTAGACATCACTGTATTTATCTCCTGGAAAACAACAAGTTGAAACCCAAATGGGCCCCACATGAGGGTGATGGTAATGTTATCCGCCTCATTTGTAATGCCTTGTAGCTTGCCATACTCCTCCCCCGCGTTGTGGGATTCGGGGGGTCCCATGGGCACTAGTCCCATTCACTTGTAACTTTTTCTCTTTAATATAATTAGAGTCCGGGAGATTAGGCTAAGGCCGAACTTCCTTTATAAAAAAAAAAGTTTGCAGACAACGCATTGCTCCATTTGAGGCCCTCGAGGCAAGGAAGATCTGAGAAGATAGAACTGAGAAGATGCATACACAGAACTGAGAAGACCAGACAACTTGATCGGGCGCAACTGTTGGAGCTGTTTCACACGCAGCTGTCGAAGCCATGAAGTATGAAGTGATTAGAGTTTGATAGTGTTGGAGTGCAACTATTGGAGTTGTTGCACTACCGGAGATGGCGGAGCTACTTTGTCAGAGATATCCGTCAATCCACCATCCCAAAAACATGAGATAGCATTGATTATTCAGCAACTAGTAAAGGGCTTCCTTCGAGATCCAACAACACAAAACTGGCGGTAAACAAGCAGACCACCGAAGGTCAGTTGTTGTCCCACGACAGCGCGCGGCAGTAATGGAGGAGGCTCCGAAGCTCTTTCTACATCAGTGTTGACACTGTTCAGCTGTAGCAGCCTCCCTGGCAATGTCGCTTGCAAGACAGTAGTGTATTTGAAGTAGCAGTGTGCAACTGGCGACTTTGGAACTTGAAGAAGGAGCCGTCGACCATCAACAGCAGGTCGTGAAACTTTCGTACGAGGATAACTATCACGCGATGGCTGTGCTGCGGCGTCCTTGTCCGCTACCTTGACCATCGTGACGGTGTGGCTTTAGGCCCATCGCGACGGTGTGGCTCATGCCCACCGTCTAACCTCGGGCTGCGCTCCGGGGCTCACTCGCGGGGGCTCGACTCCCGAGGCGGTGTCCTTCACGTTCTGCGCGCTTGACATTCACGCCGGGTTGGCACACAGGTCGTAGTCGGCCGTCAGACCATCGCGGGGGTTTCCCTCGTTCATCAATTCAAATCCGTGGGCATCGCGATTGTGGGGTTGCCCTCGCGACTGTCTGCCAGACATCGTGTCTGTTCCGGGACCCGTCACTGCGACCTTGTCGACTGGGCCTTCGTCTCCCTGAGTCCCTTGTCGCATGCTGGGGTCTCTCGTCTAGTCTAGTGAAGGCATATATCAAGATCAGTACGGTTGGGCCTTCGTGCCTTAGTGGCGCTCGTCGGCAGGGTCTGGCGATCTGAAAGCTTTTTTTTTTTAAAGAAAAAGTAAGAAAGGAAGAAAAAACAAGAAAAGTAAAAAGGGGAAAAAAAAAAAAAAAGAAGGAAGAGAGTAAATTGAGTAAGGTTAATTCTCAATCTTGCTCTTTTCTCGAGAAAGTGAGACGTAGCTTTTAAGCGGGTTTCCATAAGGCCTTTCAAGCATTTGTCATGGACTTTGTGGCTCCCCCTCAGTCCGTGTCCCCCCTTGAGATGGAGTCTGTCCCAGTGGACGTCGCGCCCCCAGAGGTCTCTTTATGCAAGGAGTCTGTGGCGGCAAAGCAGGAAGAACTGAAGAGAACTTGCCTGATCGGTCAAATGTTTGGCCCCAGGCCCCCTCTTGAAAGTGTGAGAACTTGGCTTCGCAAGGAGTGGTTCCCGTGAGGCTTAATTGTGTCCAAATGTCAATTCCTGCCGGCGAATCACCTGCTTCTAGTAATTGAGAACGAAGAGATGGCTTTCCAAGCCCTGCAAGCCAGCTCCTGGCAAGTGGGCCGGTCCACCCTTTGTCTTTTTAAGTGGACCCCAGACTTTGTCCCGAACAGATCAAAGCCTCTTCGTTACCCGCTTTGGGTGGAGCTTCCCAATCTGCCTTTCTTCATGTATGGATTTCTTCGTCTAATCGTCTCATCGATCGGTCGCCCAATGGTTGCAAGACAGGATGTTGGGGGGTTAATCTACGATGGAGCTCAACATTCTTTCAATGCAAGATGGCATCCTCAGATCTGCGTTGAAACAGACCTGAACCAGGTCCTTCGCTCGAAGATCTCCATAAACTGTGGAGATGGTAAGACCTGGACACAAGAGGTTACTTACAAGAATTTGCCAAACGCGTGCTTCCGGTGCGGGCTTCAAGGTCACAGGATCAAAGACTGCCCCCTGAAGAAAAGTACCAATAAAAACAAGCTTAAACCAGATGGGACCCTAGACCCTCTCCCCCAAGACGACACTCGGGGTCATCCCCCTCCAATGGAGAAAGAAGAGGGAACTCGCGTTGCTGAGACGGATTCAGAAGGTTTCACTGAAGTGAGACGCAAGAGGAAAGTTAGCCCTCGAAGATCAAAAACAAGGAATACCACGACAGCTGCCCCCTCGAATAACATATACTGTAACCTAGAAAAAGAGATTAATGAGCTCGACTTCCCAGGGGACAACCTCTTTGAAGAAGACCCCACTGATAATACCCTTGGGTGCTCTACCAGCAAAGAAGATAACCAAGAAGGTTACACCACGAGTAAAGAGGAAGGCTTCACTACCAGCAATGAAGACAACCCAGACAGCGAAAGCTCTGCTCTTGGTCCTACCCTCCCGGTATGCTTTCCAAGACTACCGCAACAAATGTCCAAGCTTAAAGGTAAACAACCTTCCGGCATGCCTTGGAAGAGCCCCCTCAAGAGTAGGATCCTAAGTCAAGAAGTAGGGAAGAAAAAAGAAGACCACAAGAAGAAAAAAGATCGGGTCCCTCCCCTCAAAGAGGGCAACCATCATTAATGAAATTCACATCTCTAAACGTTAGGGGTCTGTCTGACCCGTCAAGAGCTTCGATTCTTGGCCAGTGGTTCAAAGACATGTGCTTCGCCCCTGACTTTATTTGCTTACAAGAGATTAAAATCGACGGAGAGGATCTACAAAAACGGCTTAAATGCATTTCTCCGAACCACCTTTGGTTCTCCACTTCTCACCCTAGAGGGACGGGGGGTGCTTCTATCGGTATTAGTCATGCCTTGTCTAGCAATGTGACCTCGACTTTTGAAGGTCGGAATCATCGTTGGATTGATGCCTCTTTCGGGTCTCCTTTCCAGTTCACTGTGGTCTCAATTTATGCCCCTAATGGTGAAGCAGATAGAATGGATACTTGGGCTTCACTTGACTCCCTTTCACACAATGTTCTGATTTGTGGGGACTTCAACATGGTTGAGTTTCCTGAGGACCGATGGAATAACAAAGGAAAAATTATTGACGGTCAGGAGAAAGAGATATGGGATAAAATCAAGCTCCATCTTGACCTGGTCGAAGTGAAAGACAGGAAGGGGTTCTCCTGGTCTAATCTCCAGTCGGGGGACTCTTTGAGGAAAGCAAGACTTGATAGATGCTACATCGATCAGAACACCATCCTTCAGTGGGGTATTCCTTCGATTTCTCAACACATGGACCTCACTATCTCATACCACTATCCGATTACTTTGTCCTTCAAACCGATTCCCATGCTCCAGAAAGCTCCTTGGTTTCATGCTTGTCAGACATCATTTTCCCTCCCCTCTGTCCACCAGGAAATTTCTGAGGTGTGGATGGAAGCCTTTGCTTACTGTAATGAACCGGCTAAGTGTTGGAGAAGCGCAGTAGAAAGGACTCGAAAAATTCTAATCAGGACTCAAAAGGCTATAAGAGGAATTTGAAAAAAAAGAAGAGAAACGGTGTATCGGAGGCTCTCACGGCTTGAAGAAGAGGTGAACAAAGGTAAGTTACATTGCCAACAGGGTCTTTTGAAAATCAGGGGAAGGCTAAGATTAGAGGAGGAGGTCCAAAGGAAAAATCTTCAAATTTTCTTCAAAGATTGGTGGGCAGGGAAGGCCGACAAACCAACGAAAGAGATGTGTAACATCCTCAAAAGGAAACAAGCTAGGGAATCCATCCCCCCTAATGGTCGATAACAATGGAACTGAATGTTGCACGGAAGTGGAGAATAGAACTATCATCGTCGAACATTTTACCAATCTTCTCGGGGTCTCGACTCCTCTTTCCCCCCACAGGCGCGACTCCATGGCAACCATCTCAAGGGTTGCTCAAACCAGAATCCCACAGAACTTGATTGCTCTACTGGATGCTAACATCTCCGAGAATGAAATTATCGAGGTTATTGATGCCCTTCCCAATGGGAAAAGTCCGGGTCCAGATGGCCTTACCAATGAGTTTTTCAAGTCCTTCAAACATCAGGTGGCCACCCCGCTGCGCCTCGTGTGGCAAGAGGCCCTCTCTTTCGGTGCCCTCCCTGAGTGTCTGAATAATGGCGTCATCAAGTTAATCCACAAACGGGGAGATAAGAACAAAATTGAAAACTGGCGTCCGATTACCATGCTCCAAACTGGATACAAGATAATTGCAAAAGTTATCGCCAACAGAATCTCCTGTCATTTAAAGTCATGGCTGTGCGAGGACCAGAAAGGTTTTATCAAAGGTAGATCTATACTTGAAGCAATTATCGATATTTGGGAAGGCCTTGCTTTTGCTGAGGAGTCTGCTCAAGATCTAGTATTCATTAAGATCGACTTCGACAAAGCGTATGACAGATTGGAATGGGACTTTATTCTTCAATCATTGAAAGACCTTGGATGCAGCCAAAAGTTCACGAAGATGGTTTCCACTCTTCTTGGAAATGCTTCAACTAGAATAAACATCAACGGTAAGCTCTCTGAGCCCATTCGTTTAAAAAGATCAATTAGGCAAGGCTGCCCTCTAGCTCCTTTACTATTCGCTATCGCCTCGAATGGACTTAGCTGCCTATTAAAGCATCACATGGACGCTGGCAATCTCAAGGGTCTTTCCTTACCTCTAAATCACGGCCAAATGGTTGTGAGACTTTTTGCTGATGACATGAATGCCTTTGTGCATAACGATATAAACAGCATTGAGGTGTTTTGGTGGTGCCTCCACACCTTTTGTGTGGCATCAGGCTCAAAAATCAACCACGCTAAAACTGCTTTTAGAGCAATCAGCAGACCTACTCCCCAATTGTTGGTGGATCGGGGGTGTCAAGTTATCCCTAGCGGTCAAGTCTTCCGTCTCCTTGGCATTCCGATCGGTTTCGACATCTCAATGGACCAACACTGGAACTGGGTGCTATCCAAGCTGGATAGCAAGCTGAATCAGTGGAAAGGTATGCAAGTCAACCTGGCAGGACGTGCTATGGTTATTAACACTTTTATGTTGTCTACAATTATTTACTTTATCTCGTGTTGGAGACCTAAGGAGAAAGACTTGGCCAAAGTAGAAAGGATCTGCAGGAACTTCCTTTGGACTAGGGACCCCAACAGAAGGGGGATTCCCAAAATCAAATGGGAAACTTGCATTAGCCCTAAAGACTCAGGGGGCTTGGGAATTTTGGATATTGCTGGGTTGGCTGACAAGCTGGCGGCAAAATGGCTTATCAAGGCCTGGAGCAATAGGGAGTCCTCTTGGGCTAAATTGATCTTCAAAAACACGGAAGACCTTACCTTTGTTGGCCTCCCTGGTTGGAAGGACATAGGGATTCTCACGCTTTTGTTCTCCCCCCACCCGGTCTTCCCTAAAGGCTCTAGCCTCGTGTGTTCCTTATGGAAGAATTGGAACAAGGCCAAACAATTCATCAGAAGCAGTGATGATTGGAAGTGGGCGGCTGGCATAAGACAAAATGACTCTATTTGGTTCCCGATCAGTGGCATTCGGGGAGTGGAGTCTTGGAACCTCCAAACTGCAAGGCGGTTATGGAACAAGGGGTTCAAACAGTGGAAACAGCTCTGGAAACAAGAGACCAGCCAGTGGATTAGGTTCGAAGAATTGGATCCGAGACTTAGCGTTACCTTTGAGGAATGGACTCTTCTTCAAAGCAGGTGTTTAGCCTGGGACCGCTCAACTACCCGCCTTCTCTGCGGTCAGGATCTTCCTTGCTTGGAGGGCCTCAAATGGAGCAATGGTAAGAAGCTATCCAGAATCCCGAACTTCAAAGGGGATTTGGATGTTCACCACACCCTTAACAAGAGATGGTGCCGTCAATTTTGGCCAAACTCCTAAGGAATGGTCGATCGAGAAATCCTTGTTTCTCCTTGGTAAAAGAATCTCCCGAGTCAAGAGATCGCCACCGTTTAGACATCACTGTATTTATCTCCTCGAAAACAACAAGTTGAAACCCAAATGGGTCCCACATGAGGGTGATGGTAATGTTATCCGCCTCATTTGTAATGCCCTGTAGCTTGCCATACTCCTCCCCTGCATTGTGGGATTTGGGGGGTCCCATGGGCACTAGTCCCATTCACTTGTAACTTTTTCTCTTTATTATAATTAAAGTCCGGGAGATTAGGCTAAGGCCGAACTTCCTTTATTTAAAAAAAAAAAAGTTTGCAGACAACCGTGCATCCACAAAAAATCGTTTCTCTTTATGAGATTATTCATATTGCCAGCACAAGATTCATCAAAACATTAGAAATCATCACCCTTTTTCAACCACTCCAAAAGCTATATCACCAAGCCTTGTATTGCCCCATCATCTACAAAGGCTAGAAGAATATCTTGCAGCACAAAGTTGGAAGTGATTAGGCATTATGTTGCTTATAGTGGACATAATATCAAATGACCAGAATGCCCATAAAGGACAGCCATGCGGATATAGTGTTCATGATCAGGAAAATTACTAAAGTCCTTACTCATGGCACCTTTACTTACCAAGCCTACATGGCAACAAGCATTCATGACATGAAAAAAAGTGCTAGAATCTAGATGGATTCCCCCCAATTTCATTTGCCCAAGACAAGTGATTGCATTATGCACATGCTCATATTTCCCATAGCCCAAAACTCCTTCAAGCTCCATTTTAGCACTACATTCTAGTGCTCCTCTTCAATGAAACACACATTTTCCTCTTCAAGTACCTACAATCAAGCATACATTCCACACAATGAGGGCATGTTAGAGCAAAAGGATCGGCAACAATTTTAGTTAACACATACACAAGAGGAAACTATGATGTTCACATTACAGTGTGCAAGAGATGCTGAAGATAGGTCTTACATCCTAAAATCTATCTCTGATTTCTCATGTCCACACATTAGAAGTTGTAAACCATCACAAGAAACTTGGGATGTGCTTGAGACATTCTTCTCTGCTTGCAACAAAAGTAGGAATAATCACTTGTGGAATGAATTCAACCAAATAAAGAAGACACCTAAGAAAAAAATTACACATTTTGTTACCAAAGTCAAGGAGGTTGTAGACCAATCAACATGAATTGGAGAGCTGATTAACATTAAGATGACCACCATCAAAGTGTTTCAGCTCCAAGGAATTGGAAGTTACTTCAACTTGATGTGAAGAAATCTTCCCTAAATAAATGGATTAGTGAAGAGGTACATATGTCACAATATCCTGGGTATGAAAACCCTAATTATCTTAATTATGTTTGCAAGCTTAAGGAAGCACTATATGGTATAAAAAAGGCCCTACATCTTGGAACTCGAGGTTGATAACCTACTTTTAAGATCAAGGATTCTGATCAAGTAATGGAGGTCCATCATTGTTCATAAAAAAGATTCATGATGAAGTTATCAGCTTATGTGTCTATATAGATGACATAATCATGAATAGGTGATGATGTGATTGGGATATAAATGATAAAAAGGGACATGCAAGTGGAATTCAAGATATGTGATCAGAAATCAATTTTTCTTAGGCATGCAAGTTATCTACACAGATCAAGATGTACTTGACTCAAAGAAGATCTACTATTAAAGTTCAAAATGAATAATTACAAACCTATAGGAACACTTATGGAGATGAATCTTTAACTTATTTTTTATGAAGGATAACACATGCAAGGAATCTCAAAGTCTTGTGGATAGTCTAATTTATGCTACACATACAAGGGCAAATATATCCTATCGTGTTGGATTAGTTAATCAATTTATGCACTCTCCAAGAAAATCACATATCGATGCAACCAAGAGAGTGCTCAAGTACCTTAAAGGCACTATCAATGAAGGTATATTCTAATCTTATACATTTGATTTGGATCTCAAATTATATTCAAATGCAGATTGAGCAAGATCCAAAAATGACAGGATAAGTACATCAAGATTTCTATCATTTGTAGGATCTAAGCTTGTTTCTTGGAGTTCTAGGGAGCAACCTACAATAGCACTATCCTCAACTAAATCTAAATATAGGGTCTTGACAATAACCACACAGTAAGCCTTTTGGTTAAAGGATTTGTATACATATTTAGGATTTGTGAGCTCCAAACCTGACATTCTTTTAGACAACTTGAGTTCAATGCATTTAGTAGCTAACCTTGTATACCGTGCAAGAAGAAAACATATAAACGTTCATTATCACTTTATCAAGGAGAAGCTCATATCAAAGGATATTGATGTCTCATCTGTTCAAACAAATAAACAAATGGTAGTTATGATGACCAACCCTCTAGATGTAGTAAAGCTTTGTAGATCCAAAACTATTGTGGCTATACAAAGAATTAGAGAATGAACAATCAAGCATGCTCACTTGAGGGGGAGCTATTAGAACAACAAGCTTTCAACATGCTTGAAGATGAAGGTTTCATTTTGGACAACCAATTTTATTTCTTGGAATGAATTTTATTCATGAGGAAGATTACATGGCTTCACATTACTTTTGTATATTCACTTGAACAATTCTTCATGAACCATAGCATTAGCTTATTATTTGGGAATATAATATGAAACCTAAGCCACGAGTCAAGTTTTTCATCTCCAACCAACATTTCAAATCAATTTTTTGAAATTGATTCCTCATTTCCTAGATTGTAGGAAAACAGTATTTATCATAATTAACTTATCGTTAGGAAGATTATGAGTTGTTGGAAGTCATAGAAAACTAATAGGAGACATAAAGGAGTGTATATAATCACTCTTTGTACTTGTATTGATAGTTAGAAGTGAATACAATCATTTTTATCTATATCCTTCTCACTACCACCTTTTCTTGTGTCATCTTCTCCAAACTCAAGAGATTTGTAGAGAGTTCTCCCTTGATACATATCATTTTCTATCTCATGGTTTATTAATGTTATTCCCTAAAAAGTCCATGCATTGCTTATAAATAATACTTTGGTGCACAATAGAATCTTAACTCTATGAGGCATCATCCTTGTTGGAAAAACAATGTCTTCTTGGTCCATCTTAACTATAGCAAATATAGCTACTGTTTTGGTACTTGGTAAGACACAAAAGCACGGACGTGAACAGTATCTGTAGCTGTTCAGTTTAGTTCTTAGTACAAGAACCACGTTGGGTAGCGTGGGTAGCTCGATTTCCTCTTAAAGTAGCCGCCAGGGTTCAAATCTTGCAGAGGGTAGCGTGAAGGCTTTAGATGAGCTTTTGCTTTTAACAAACCAAAAAGTCGAACGCGTACGGATTATTTTCGTAAGTTTTTTCAGATCGATAACGATCTTATGCTTTAAGCGATCGTGGCTTTATTGGTTGCTTTATTATTGCTTTTCAAGATAGACAAAAGACTATATAAGAAGAGACTATTTGGGATCACTTGAATCATCCTTCACCTAGGATCAACACAAGCTTGGAGCTTGGACCTCAATAGAGGTGGTGTTTCTTTTAGCACATGGGGCAGCCATGGTGCTAACTTGAAGCATGTTGAGGAGCAGCTATGGAGTTCTTCTTGGTGATTCTTCTTGGAGAAGATGAAGGGTGTGCTCACACTCTACCTCATGGAGAGGAGGTTATCTCTTGTTCATGGCAAGAAGACTTGGTCATTAGCAGCTTGATGGTGAGGATCGCCCATCTACATGATGTATTTGAAGATCATCTTCTACAGGAAGATGTTAGGTTGAAGATTATCTTCTACAAGAAGATGTCTGGCTACTTCAAAGACATTGGATGGGACCATCTACATGATTTTGAAGATTATCTTCTACAGGAAGATATTAGGTTGAAGATTGTCTTCTACAAGAAGATGTCGGGCTACTTCAAAGACATTAAATGGTGATTAACATAAGATTTACATCTTATGTTAAGTATTCAGGTACATATTCTCTTTATGCACACAGGTACTACTTGAAGTTTATGGAGGCCTTGGCGTTCATATCAGAAGGAGTCCTATTCGGCATAGGTACAAGAGAATCAGTACTTATATGCTTTATGCATATTTTTATGAGGTGTTTGAGAAGGTGTGTTCACATGAGTTTGAGGATTTCCGGCAACAATCTTGTTAGCATTCTATGCTACTTTATAAGTATGTGATCTTTTCACACACGTATCTGACTTAGGGTCTTCCATAGCCTAAGTTTAGATGTAGGTTTGTTGACCATCGGTTTCACACTGATCCTTCCTCATTCAGTCACTCATATTCACTCTTCTATAACCTTTAAAGTCACACATCTCATGTATATTCAGATTACTGCCCACACATCTGAATATGTTTGTTACATTGTACATTCACTCATTCATCTATTTCTCATCACATAGAATGGTTGAGAATTTTGCTCCCACATTGTACATTGAACATTGGTATATATGATACTATGAGTAAGCGATGGCTTACGTAATACCTTACACATGTCGTCTATTCTTTCTCTATCTTTATCTCATCATCTGTATGATTAAGTTGTGGAATGTTCATGTTTTGTCAATATGGAAGATTGCTGGAATTAATGTTGTACATGAATGGAACTATGGAACCATGGACCTGTGACATGAGCCTAAGGGCCTACCTCACTTCCAACATTTGGTATCAGAGCACTAAGGTTTTGGTTTCAGAACTTTAGATCTTTGGCATCAATGCATTAAGGCTCATTCATATCCCAGGTTCCCAGTCTTCCAGATTTACAACATATGATTTGAAAGCATCTTCTAATATTTGACATTTGACATACACACTTAATCTAGATGAGTAGAGATTTGAGAATTAGACACTTCAGTTACATGTGTATTCATCAGTGTGGAGTATGAAGGTGATGATCTGTTAGCAGCCGAATATTTTTGGAAGAGTATGCAAATACTTTACAAAAGTATTGTTTGAAGACCCAGACTTGATGAAGAGAAGACTACTTCAAATTCAAGGAAGAACAATGGTTTAGAGAAGATGAAGGAATCAGATGAACATCAAATCACAGGTATCAGTTTCTACTATCAGATTATCATTTGCAGATCATATCTTAGAAGAGCAGTTATGAAGAGATTTGAAGAAATTCAAGGAATGCTTTTATACACTTTCATCTTTTGAAAGTTAAAGGCTACATCAAAACAGGTATCTAGAGGTTTTTCTAGAGAGTTTTGAAAGATCTCTTTCATGGCAAGAAAGTTCATCTAAGAAGACAAATGTGAAGATGGGATGAGTTTTTCAGCCAATTTTCTGTTGTAAGTTGGTTGGATATCAAGGTACAAATGTATCTAGAGAGGTAACTCTAGAAGGGCAATTCATCATTCAGACAACGATTGGTGAATTTAGTCATTTCAGACATTTGAAGCAGAATTTTGATTCAGAGATATGAGGAGATGATAAAACATGTTTCTATATTCACTTCCATTTGTATAGCATGTTTGTTTTATCTCTTACTCTTAGCATTAGAGGAAGAGAAAAGTTCAGTTGAAGAAGTCAAGAGTGTTTGCTACTTCAAGATGAAGAGAACAAAAAGGTATGGAAGAGAAGTTTGAAGATGTTGACATCATCAGGTGGAAGAAAGATGCAGAAAAACAAAGTCCATCATTTCCAAAAGAAAAGTAAGGCTTCCTTTTCTCATATATTTTCCATATACTTTTCCTATTTTATCCTCTACACCCAAAGACAAGTCTACGAGAACATCTTGTTTAAAGAAGAAGCAGTTTCTTGTTTTGCATTACACTTGGTCATGATTTAGTAGATTTGACAAAGAATTGCATTGAGAGAAAGAAAAGCAGCAGATATAACTTTTGACTCATATGTGTATGAGTTATGTTGAAGCTTTTTAAGCAGGCAGCTTATATGTTCCCTCAAAGAATTCTTGGACTGTCAATACAGAGCTACTTGGTATATGACAAGGTGCAGAGAAGTATATTTCTTCTTTATCTAACTCTTGATGTAAAAGAGTTTTTTGTAGCAGATGTTGGAGACTTGGGTTGAGGTTTTATGTTTGGAAAAGGTTACCTCATATTCAATATTTTCAGAAAACTTCAGAAAATTCAGAATCTTGTTGATGTACCAGCTATTTGAAGAATCTACTTTTTATGATTGTCTAGTTTTTTGGATACATGCTTGTATTCAAAAAGGTGTTCCATCATATCCTATCACTTGATTGAGAAGTGGAGTTAGCCAAAAGAAAGTCAAGCAGGTACTGTCACATTTCACCCGGGTAAAATATGAAAGTTATGAAGTATCAACTTGCAGCTTTTGGAGTTCTCAAGGTGAGAAGTTTGTCCACTTATGTTTCAAGTAGGAATTGCAGATTCCTTGAAGGATTTGTTTGAAGAAAAGTTTTACAACTTTTTGAGAAGCATGGACACTTGGAGACGTTCAGGTAACAAATCAAACATTCATTCATGAAGGTTTGATGAGAGCAGATTCTACACAGGAGAGATCATTGATCTTGTATGATCTTGTATGATCTTGAACATTTATGAGTCAGTTGTCTATCCTTTGTTTGGTAAGGTTCTTAGCATTCGAAGAAGTAAGTCAAAGATTCAGATTCTATCAGATTTGTGTTGCAGAGAAAAAGAAGATACTTGTTATGTTACAGAAGATTATGGATCCTAAACTTTTGTTTCAGATACAAGTATGGATTACTAAAGATCAGATTTATTGAAGAAGGAAGACGTTCCACATTTCATAAAGTCTGATATATTTGAAGAATACTGGATACTAGTGTTAAGTCATCCAAGGGGTGATGAAACATGAAAACTTATTTTCAGCCATATGTGAAAGAATACAGATTCATACCTACAGGTATTCCTATTTCAGGTATTCCTATATTTCCTCTGTTAGGTTCTCTTTATGTCCCAGCTTTGAAAGAAGAAGGAAGAAGAAGAATCTTTGGAGAAAGTTCCTGTTAGGATGTTCCTGTTCAGGAGAAGGTTCCAGAATTCTATTTGAAGAGAAGCTTGATATTTCAAAAAGGTATATTTCAGACGTGCGCACATATATGTTTATACCAAGTTCTGAAGGAAAGAGGTATGAAGGATTTAAAGGATGAAGACATGATGACATCATAGATTTTTTGACTCATATTGAGTTGAGTACAGTCAGAGATGAACCAGCAGTGTTCATAATACACTAAGTTGTGAGTTGATAGTCACAGGTTCCAGGATTCAGTTCTTGATTTTGTTTAGTGTATTTACATGACGCAGTAGAAGTACGTTGAGAAACCTTTTTGGAAGGTAAATGCAAATATGTGGATCCTAGTGTATGTTTTCAGGTTTTTGAAGACAGGAGATAGCAGGTGCAGAGACAGTATATGCTACATTTGTTTTCAAGCAGTGATTGCTTGATGTGTACACTATTGGATATCTAGTTTGCATATTTTCTCAGGTATTATGGTTCATATTCAGCAAATTCAGGTTTTTTGAAGGAAATTCAAATTCAGTTTTGAAGAAGACTTTTGAAGAACAAGTTTTGAAGTGCAGGAGTACAAGCTTGAAGCTTGCGACAGGCTATTTGAAGCCTGTGGTAATTTGCAGATTATAAAGTTTGCAGATCCAGTCCAGGTTGTACCAATATGACATTGCAGGGGGGATTGTTGGAAAAACAATGTCTTCTTGGTCCATCTTAACTATAGCAAATATAGCTACTGTTTTGGTACTTGGTAAGACACAAAAGCACGGACGTGAACAGTATCTGTAGCTGTTCAGTTCAGCCCTTAGTACAAGAACCACGTTGGGCAGCGTGGGTAGCTCGATTTCTTTTAAAGTAGCCACCAGGGTTCGAATCTTGCAGACGGCAGCACGAAGGCTTTTGATGAGCTTTTGCTTTTAACAAACCAAAAAGACGAACGCGTACGGATTATTTTCGTAAGTTTTTTCAGATTGATAACGATCTTATGCTTTAAGCGATCGTGGCTTTATTGGTTGCTTTATTATTGCTTTTCAAGATAGACAAAAGACTATATAAGAAGAGACTATTTGGGATCACTTGAATCATCCTTCACCTAGGATCAACACAAGCTTGGAGCTTGGACCTCAATAGAGGTGGTGTTTCTTTTAGCACATGGGGCAGCCATGGTGCTAACTTGAAGCATGTTGAGGAGCAGCTATGGAGTTCTTCTTGGTGATTCTTCTTGGAGAAGATGAAGGGTGTGCTCACACTCTACCTCATGGAGAGGAGGTTATCTCTTGTTCATGGCAAGAAGACTTGGTCATTAGCAGCTTGATGGTGAGGATCGCCCATCTACATGATGTATTTGAAGATCATCTTCTATAGGAAGATGTTAGGTTGAAGATTATCTTCTACAAGAAGATGTTTGGCTACTTCAAAGACATTGGATGGGACCATCTACATGATTTTGAAGATTATCTTCTACAGGAAGATATTAGGTTGAAGATTGTCTTCTACAAGAAGATGTCGGGCTACTTCAAAGACATTAGATGGTGATTAACATAAGATTTACATCTTATGTTAAGTATTCAGGTACATATTCTCTTTATGCACACAGGTACTACTTGAAGTTTATGGAGGCCTTGGCGTTCATATCAGAAGGAGTCCTATTCGGCATAGGTACAAGAGAATCAGTACTTATATGCTTTATGCATATTTTTATGAGGTGTTTGAGAAGGTGTGTTCACATGAGTTTGAGGATTTCCGGCAACAATCTTGTTAGCATTCTATGCTACTTTATAAGTATGTGATCTTTTCACACACGTATCTGACTTAGGGTCTTCCATAGCCTAAGTTTAGATGTAGGTTTGTTGACCATCAGTTTCACACTGATCCTTCCTCATTCAGTCACTCATATTCACTCTTCTATAACCTTTAAAGTCACACATCTCATGTATATTCAGATTACTGCCCACACATCTGAATATGTTTGTTACATTGTACATTCACTCATTCATCTATTTCTCATCACATAGAATGTTTGAGAATTTTGCTCCCACATTGTACATTGAACATTGGTATATATGATACTATGAGTAAGCGATGGCTTACGTAACACCTTACACATGTCGTCTATTCTTTCTCTATCTTATCTCATCATCTGTATGATTAAGTTGTGGAATGTTCATGTTTTGTCAATATGGAAGATTGCTGGAATTAATGTTGTACATGAATGGAACTATGGAACCATGGACCTGTGACATGAGCCTAAGGGCCTACCTCACTTCCAACATTCTAAGAGGAATTTGACCAATTGTAATCAAGCTGAGATCATTGAGTATTTCAAGTTGCACTTTCCATCCATAATTAGAAAGTTCTTTAATGTTGTTTCATGAGTGAATAGTGTGTTCTGAATCAACTTGTTCATAGTGATTTTACAAATAAAACAAGGTGTTTTGCATTAAATTGAACCTTCTAAGGTGAATCAAAGTCTCAAAGTGATAAAATACAGGTTCTATACTAGAACTTTGAACCTAACATCATTACTCAAGGCAACATATTTCCTCCATTCTCTACCTTTCAAGTACTTTGAGAGGATACCATTTCAAATTTTTGAAGGCATAGAAAACTATAAAAATTCAAATGACCAAAGCATGCATGCCAACCCTTTGCATGTGAAATAGCATGATAATCTTAAATTTAACATGCTGAATTATTTAGAGTTTTTTCATACTCTATGAGCTTATATGGCCCACAACATAAAATGCCATAAGCAATAATAACATTGCCATTTAAGAGATCATGAACTCTAAATTTGTCATCAAAACAGTTGACAACCAAGACAATCTTGGCTAATGTTGAAACGAAAAATAGAGTTTTCTTGATGTTTTGTACATACAAAGTATCTGACAATGTGATAGAACTACTAAGTAGTTTGAATTATCTTACCAACTCCAATTATAGGATAAGAGGAGTTATTAGCACATGTAGTAGTGTTCCCTATAAGGGTAGGCTCAAGTGAACTAAAGAAACTCTGCTACGAGTTAATATGTTTGGTTGCCCCACTATCAAAATACCAAACATCTAATTCTATTGCAGACATACATTACTCATGAGAAGATGGTCATAGCTTCATAGAGTAGTTAATGTCCATTCTTCATTTTGGATGAGGTTAGTAGATTCTGTTTTAGGCATAGAGGCCTCTACAACAACCATTCTAGCCTCTTTCTTCTTTTTCTCTTTTGTTGCCAATTTAGTACAACTCTTTATGACATGATCACTTGCCTTCTACTATTCTATTTTCTTTTCATCTTTATCTTCCTTCTTCAATTGTGTAGCATTAGTAGATTTTTGCTTACTAGTAGATGAGCTCCGTTCACCTTTGCCCTTCTCACTAGCTAGGAAATCTTAATCTATAACATGCATAATGGACCTCTTCTATCTGGACTAATATTCTTGCAAAAAAATAGAGATTAAATCCTCAAATCTTGATGCATTAGGATTGCCTTTCATCATTAATCAAAGTGTAGAAAGAAAACTCAGATATGAATCTAGAAGACCATTAAGAACAGTTTGCACAAGTAAACTATCTAGCAAGACTTCATCAGTAGAAATAAATTGCTCCTTCAAATCTTTGATCCTTGTCAAAAAAGTGACCATAGAACCTCCTTCACTCATATGCTCCCTCTCCAACTATTTTTGGAGGTAAGGAAAATAAGTCTCATTTCTTGCTTGGTATAAGGTGGTAAGTGTATCCTAGGCATACTTTGTTGTATTGCAAGAGCAACTATGAGGGATAGCGGCACATTTCATAGGCAAAACTATCAATGCATGTGCTTGAGCATCTCTACCAATACAATGAAGTTGCTTTGTAGTAGGTGCAGTAAGAACTACAGCACAAACAAGAATTTTAAGATCATCATCTTCAATGCCATCTGCATCACCTTCAATAGTCCCTTTGCTACGAGTACAATATTACATAGTCCCTTTGCTACGAGTACATGATGGATCATATAATCCCACAAAAGTTAAATAGTACCATCCAACCTATCCTCAACCACCAACATACAGAATACATCATTTCTTTGAGCCATATCGACTTACTAAATACTTTGATGTAGAAAAATGATTGTATCTCAAAAATGAATGGAACTACTCTATCAAGCTCTACTAAACTTGTAGTAGAGTTAGAGGTGATTGTACTGACAAATTGAAATTTTGTATATATGTTTGGCACAAAAGACCAAAAATTCTTTCATAGGCACTCCAATAGAGTATTCAAAGGTAGAGCTTAGATCAAAATTTTGACACCACATAGTAAAGTTGTTTTCAACTCCTAATCACCCTGAATATGCTCACCAATTTTCATGTGATTCTGAGAAGTGACCAAGGGATGTTAACGATGCCTAAAATGAAGTGGCAACCTACTTTGATACCAATTATATGAGTTTGAGGTCTGTGGAAGCACACAAACATAACAAGGAAGAAGCAGCTTAGGGAACATCACAACATTGAATGAACTACCAACTAAATGTATTAAGTTTTTATAGTTGTTGAGGGAAAACCAAGTAAAAGGAAGAAAAGAAGAAGACAACGAAAGAAGCTTCACTAAAAAGGAATATCTGAAGATATATCTCTGCAAGAAGCCCCGCAGGGGCACAACACCCATCTCTGCACAGAGCCCCGCAGGGGCGCACACACCAAGGAAAGGACGCAACCCAAAAGGGTGTTACAACCTCTTGATCTTTGGCAGGTCCAGATCGAAGACTGTAACACCTTATATTCATACCTTCCACTGGTGGCGTGCGTGGCAACCCGACTTAACACAACAACCCAGAATTAAAGAGGTTATTGATGAACTAGACTACGAACATCAGGTAGTCCAACTCCAAGGGTTGCGGGCGTACAAAAGAAAAGAACAAGCAAAACAAATGCATCAGGCCCAGAGAATGTAAAACAAGAATTAAGAAGAGGCCGTCAAAACTGAACACATGTTTTATAAACAGGTAAAACTGAGCAAGGGTTGTGTGCAGACAACAAACTGCAAACAAGAAGTAAAGTCTGTCAAGGGACGACAGAGACAAAGAGGGGGAGAGTGTTGCAGAGCTAAAAAGAACACAAAGCAGAGAAAAAGATGGGCCCCAAAATTTTTCTGATTTGGACATCATATCTTTGTATCATAACCACTCTTGTAATATATTTTCCATTGTAAATGCACTAGAGGAGTCCTCTAGATGCATCCCCATAGAAGATTAGAAACTTACCCATGTAAAATAGTAGGAAATTAGTCTTTTAGTGAATAAAGTGCCAGTCTCTTGTGTGAAAGGACCATTTTTAGGGCACAAGTATATAAGTCAATTTGTGACTCTTTGTAAAGACTTTTTGCCATTGTGAGAAGAGAGAGCACAGACTTTCGAATTTGTGTCTTCTTCACTCTGTATCTTCTTCTTTGTGAGCTTCTATGCATGTGCATTGCTTAGAAAGAGTGTTAGGAAGTGTTGTCTATCCATGAGAGTGTTTTTTTGTTGTAGTTAAGGTGTGTGCGAAGTGTAGGAAGTGCTGAATTGTAGGAAGGTTTTCCTGTGACTCAGTATTTTGCTCATAACTTGAAGTAGGAGTGTCAGAATTGAGTGAAACCACTGCCATTGGATGCGTCTTCTCGAGAGCTTTGAAACGCATATGCTATTTCCTATATTTGGAGTTTGGAGATGAGAGAAAAGTCCAAAATACTGATGGCTGCTGCATCAAGTATCGTGACACCATGACCGACAGTTGAAGCTTTTTTGGATTAGTCTTTGCCTTGTTTGCACTCTTTGAGTAGTTCATTTGCATGGATCATCACTTGATTGCATGTCCTCATACACTCGGCTAGGTTTGTATACTCATCGGATTGATAATTAAAGCGTGAATCCCCACTATATGCACTTGAGGGGGATTGAGGTATAGTCTCTTTCTCCACAAGTCCTAAGTTGGTACTTAGGTCAACACGTTTTTTGGTGCCGTTGCCGAGGAGTGTCGAATCAAACCGAGGCATTCGTGTGATGGTAAGTAGCTTTTTTGCATTGAAGCAAGAGGAGGAGTGGTGATTTTCTCTTCTTTGGTAAGTCATTTTCAACCGCACTTACTACTTCTCATTCTTGGAGTGTGTGTAGTGAGTTGTTAGTTTAGGGAAATGTGTGGAGTGAGTAGAATAGGTGCAGTAGGAAGTTAGGCTAGATTCCATTTCTCTTTTCTCTTAGTTCTTTCAGCCTTTTAAATAGGAAAAATTTTTCAAAAAGTATAAAAACCCAAAAACTTGTCTTCTGAACTTCAATTGTTGCAAAGCGAGTATCGTGAGAGTTGGAGAGCAGAGATCGCGATCGTGAGTAGAGTTGTGAAGCTACATTGAGTTAGAAAGGATTGTAGAGGAGGGAAGAGTAACTATCAAGGTAAGCAAACTCACCTCTTGCTCATAAACTCTCAGGAAATCAAATTTTTTAGAACAAACGATGTGCGTTAGGTATCGTTTAGGAGTTACAGGGGTGAAAAGGTGTGATTTGAATGATACAGAGAGTGAGGATAGGGTAGAAGAACTAGTAAAACAAGTGTATTGAATCAAAACTTAAAAAAAATCTCTCAAAAATTTGACAAAGGGTCAAGTATCGCTTTCTCCCGCGGTCGAGTATCGCGATACTTAGCAAGTATCGTGATCTCCTGTGGTTGAGTATCGCGATATTTCCCAGATATCGTGTATCGCGTTCCAAAGATCGCGATACTTTGCAAAGATCGTGTATCGTGCTGTCACCGATCGCGATACCTACCGTGTATCATGTATCGTGATCTATCGATCGCGATACTTGAGAAGTATCGTGTATCGTTTTGTGGGACAAGTATCGTGTATCATGTGAGCCAAGTATCGTGTATCGTGTCTTCATAGATCGTGATACTTGTCACCGATCGTGTATCGTCTTTTTCGAAGTATCGTGTATCGTGTCTTCATAGATCGCGATACGTGCCACCAATCGTGTATCGTATTTTTCGAAGTATCGTGTATCGTGTGGTCTAAGTATCATTTCTCTCGAGTATCATGATAGTCAAGTATCGTGTATCGTTCATACAGCGATCGCGATACCTATCAAAGATCGTGTATCGTGTGTCAAGTATCGTTTTAACCCAGGTATCGTGTATCGTGGTTCAAAGATCGCAATACTTGCGAAGTATCGTGTATCGTTATAGTTGAAGTATCGTGTATCGTGGGCATCGAGAGATCGTGTATCGTTTGTGTTCAAGTATCGTGTATCGTTTGGATCTAAAGATTGAGTATCGTGTATCTTAGCAGTCAAGTATCGTGACTTGAAAATTTCATTTTCAGTCAAATCCCAGTCAAAACTTTCTTGGAATTTTGGTCCATAGTGAATAGTTCCTAAAGCTAGAGGTTAGCTCGGACGGATCCTGAGACCTCCAGTGAGTCAGAGGAAGAAATTCATATGGCTTCAGAGGATATGCAGAACACAGTACCCATGATTGGTATGATGTCAATCATTGAAGGAGAGTACCGGACCTCCTTGGAGTATGTGAGCACCAACCAAAATGAGATCCCTATTTATTTGGATGGTCTAAACAGATCAGTGGCTAGGTTAAAGAAGGCTTCAGAGGCTTACATAGTGCCTAGGCTAGCAGTCAAGTATGTAGGAGGATTTTACATGGACAAAAGAGATATCCAGTATGTTATCACGGAGCACCCGGAAAACATTAATGAACATGGTGAAGAAAATAATGCTTCAAACTTAAATGGAGGAGGGAATGAAGAGCAAGTAACTACACCTAGAGGGAGATCTACTGTTGCTAGAGTTTAGAGAGGAGACCTGATTCCCCAAGATGACTCCTTAATGGATGTATACTTGATCAATGGGATGGAGCATCTGCTTAGAGCTCATTCCTCAATATGGGAAGCTGCCCCTAATCCTGTTACCATCTATGAGTTACAGGATCCTGATTTCCTCACCATCATCACATATTTGGACAAGAACCAAAGAAGATATTGGCCCTTAACATAATTAGAGAGAGTCGAGTTGAAATATCAGAATATCCCAGTATTCCCCCCTAGGGACCAAGCCACTACTTCAAGAAACCCACTTGGAACATCCCAGAATGATTCATATCAACAGTCGGGGCAAACACAACAAACCCAAAGCCCGGTCAGACCACATGTGCAGTTTGCAATGCCTGCAAATAATCCTAATTACCGACCTCACCCAACTGTTGACCCAAGACATGGAATTCCTGCTCCAATCAGACCGCCTGTAGCAAGAGGACCAGGCATACCCATAGGAAGACCAATTTTCCCAGTAATGCCTAGACCGCCCGAAGCAAGAAGAAGATTAAGGCCAATTCAAGTTGCTATGCATGAGAAACCACTATGATGACTCTAGTGAACCTTACAATCATATAGCTGAATTCAAACAAGTAATCAGAGCCGAACAAGTAGATTTCTTGATCCAATATGAGTCCTTTGGTCTTACATTGTCAGACACTGCATTAGCATGGTTTCAGCCATTGGACCCTAACAATTTTCAAAACATGGAACAAGTCTATCAAGAAATGATTGAGGAATTCACTAAGTCAGGAATTAAAAACAACTCATCATCATTGATCCATAGCTTTAAGCAAGCCCCTACAGAATCAGTAAGATTGGCAGCAAGAAGATTCAAGGAGTATGTGGACAGATGCCCAGTAGAAGAGAGACTTACCCAAAATAAAATGGTGTCATTATTTTTGGAAGGATTATTGAACGGATCTTTGAGATCTTTGGTATATGTAAAGAGAGTTCAAACTTTGCAAGAATGCATGAAGGAATGTATAGACCTAGAGGACAATCTAGCAGAAGATTTGAAAATACCTCAAGGTAGTTTGAAAAGTGAAGATTCGGCCAGTAGCACATCAATCCCTAAAAACAATGTAGAGGAAATAGCCAATTTGGTAGCAAAGAAGCTGAACGTTCAAGGACAGAGGAACTATCCCAGTAACCCTATAAGAGTGCCCATGCTTAAAAGATGCATGCAGTGCGGAGGTGATCATCCTTCTCACTTGTGTACTAGGGGAGTAGTCCCACCACCTGCTTATGCTTATAATAGACCCACTGTCCCAGGACCTCTACAATATTGCAGTATAGAACAAAAATATACAAATCACAGTACAAAAAATTTCCCTTACAATAGGCAAGTGAGACCAGCACAGCCATACATGAGACCTTATGGATACCCCCAGAGAGAGCAAGGAGGTGAAGCATGGAGGTACCCTACCTATCAGCAGCAGACACAAGTGCCACGACCATATGCATATCAGGGATACACCCAACCACAACCAGTACTAGGACAACAACCGCCCCATCCTCAGAACGTTGTCCCAGTCAAGATAGCTCAACCTGAAGAAAACCTAGAGAGAGCAATAGTCCGAGCCACACCATTGACTAGTAATGAACCATATGACTCATCTTACGACCATAGTCAAGGAGCATATCCCAATTATGAAAGCTCTATGATAGAATATGGACAACTATATGAACCATATGCCTATGGCATGGAAGTACCAGATAGTGCCTACGGATATGAGCATTCTTATGTGTCACTAATGTACACAGCCCCTAGAGCAACCATACCACCCCGACCCATGAACAGACCGCTTGTACCCAGAGGACCATGCTACAGATGTGGAGGTGATCACTATATCAGAGAATGCACATTGCCAAACCCTCCACCACCACAACGAGTCTGGGAAGGCTACTGTAGTGATTGTGGTAAGGAACATCTTTTCAGAGATTGCCCCAAGAACCCTAACAAGGTTACATCCAACGTGCAAATCAATGTCATAGAAGTAATCGAATCATCAGGGAGCGATAAGGAATACACTGTACCACTGAAGGCGATAACAAGAGCCAAAGTTAGAGAGACCCCAGAAAAACCTGGAAAACACAATCAAAGTGACCTAGAGATGAATACACACAAACCACAGAGAGTTGAAGACTCGGAAGAGCCTGAGAAAAGTGTTGTAAGTAAAAGAACACAAAGATGGAAGAACCGGAGAGATAGGATAAAAGAAAAGAAGTTACTACAGAAGAAGGAAAATGAGAAGAACGACCAGCACCCAAAGGAGGAACAGAAAATTGAAGAAGAAAACAAAAATGAAAAGTATAAAAAAGAAGAGGTTGGATCAGTCTTAGCAGATCCCATGCCTGAAGAAGTAGCCATGTGGATTCAGGCATACAAGGCACGAATAAGAGCAGGACCTACCATAGAACAACATGAATGAGAATATCCTAGAGGTGACCTAGAGAAAGAAAGGTTGGAGATCTGCAAAAAATTAATAGAAGTTGCTCAACAGACCTTAGAGAAACCTGCGTTGCCATTACCCAATACTCGAATTTCCGAAAGAGAATTCCAAGAGTGCGTCATCACTCATGAACACGCAAAACCTAAAGTAAGTAAGACACAGAATGGCAATTATTGTGAGGATAAAAGGGAAGGATCCATTGTTCCCGAAGTAGAAGGGGAATGGCCTAAAGATTTGTGGGCAAGAGTCCAAGAAGACAGATGGAAGAAAGTGGAAGGAATTGAACCACCCTTTGAAGAACTAGAAGCAGAAAATGAAATAGAGGGTTCAATACCTGAATTAAATTCAGAAGAAATTTTGCCAGTGGACCCAAGTGACAAAGGAGATGACGGAGTAAAGGATTTGCCAAATTACACAGGAGAGTACGAACATAAGTCAGAATTGTATTGTATCTCCTCAATAAGGAAAAAAGAACCGAACCCATCAGTCCAAACATCTGATATCATACAACATCTTAGAAAAGTCAAAATTCCTTGTACCCTAACATTAGAAGAACTGTTGAAGGTGAAACCACATTTAAAGGAGAAATTAATCAGTCAATTGGAGATCAAGATGGAAGAAAAAGAGATAGCTGATGAAGCAAACACAGTAAAGATCCCGGTGGATAAGATAGGAGATTTTAGTGAGGGAGACGAAGGAAACACTTGCCTTCCAATTACCTTTAGGGTTTATACCACCAAAGCCATCTTAGATTCTGGAGCTGGTGTAGGCATTGTGACTAGAGAAATCTGGGAGAAATGGGGAAAACCAGCTTTAAGACCAACGCGTATGAAGATACAAATGGCTGACGGACACACAGAAAGACCCTTGGGATTATTGGAACGAGTAGTTTTCACCACATGCGGAGTTGAATTTGAACACACCTTAGCAATATGTCAATTTGAAAGGGCGAGCAATTATGAAATGATACTTGGAAGACCTTTCATGAGACAGCTAAAGGTTGTGCAAGATTGGGGAAAAGATGTTGTATATCTACAACATGAAGGAACCACCACGAGAATAAATCTCCACACTTATACATATCAAGATGTTCCCCCTTTACAATGGAATCAAATTCATAAGGAAGAAGATGATCAGTCAGTTCATAGCATAGGTTCTAGTGACCAATCTTGGATGAACGAGGACACTCATCTATGGATATGTCAAACTGCCAAAAAGGAAGAGGATAGGAGAAAGGGATGGCAGCAAAGGCAAGGCGTAGCCAGGTCTGTGCAAGATCCAGCTTACATGCCTCAAGTCTTTTTGGATGAAGAGTTTGAACCTCATGGTTGGATGGAGACTTTAGCGACCCTCGATGTATGTGTGAACGAAGAAGTAATAACTATGAATGAATGTATTGACGAAGAAGGATATGACGTTAGTCTCTATGTAGTAGTCCTTCAGGAGGCTGAAGAAGGAGAAGTGATAGAAAAAGAATGGAAGGAAGACTATGAGAGCATTGAGACGGAGCCATAACCAATGGAACTCGAGGATGGAAATAAAAAAATAAGCGTCACCGCTGACGAAAACAACCAGGAACCTACACAGGAAGAAGAACTGGAGTTAGATAAAGAGCCAAAAGGTGAAGAAAACAAGCCACAAGATCAGTTTGAAGTGCCAGCTCACTTCAAAAAATATGAAGTAGAAGAGAGAAAAATTGCTATTCAAATGCCTAAAAGAGAAGCACAACCACGAATAGCTTATGACAATAAAGAACAAACCAAGAAGATAGTAGTAACCTTAGAGGAAGGAGAAGAACGATGTACTTTCATAGGACAAGATGTCTCAATGGAGGAGGAACAAAAGTTAATACGCCTCATAAGGGAATATCGGGATGTCTTTGCCTGGACCTATAAGGACTTGAAGGGAGTAGATCCATCTATATGTGCCCATAGAATCCCCATGACATCCGAAGCCAAACCTTCTAAACAAAGACCATATACATACAATGATGTGTATTCATCAAAGATAAAGGAGGAGATAAATAAGTTGTTAGATGCTGGATTCATATATGAGATTGAACACACGGAATGGGTGTCACCTTTGGTGATTGTACCGAAAAAGAATGGGAAGTTAAGAGTATGCATCAATCTGAAGAAAGTAAATGCCGCGACCATAAGAGATAGTTACCCATTACCAATTACGGATCATCTGTTGGAAAGAGTGGCAGGGAAGGAAGTTTATAGCTTTTTGGATGGCTTTTCAAGGTATAATCAGGTAGCCATTGCTCCTGAGGACCAACACAAAACCGCTTTCGCAACTGAATGGGGAGTATACGCCTTTAGAGTCATGCCTTTTGGTCTAATTAATGCCCCAGCTACCTTCCAAAGATTGATGTGCCATGTATTCAAAGAATTCTTGAGAAAAAGTATGGAGGTATACGTGGACGATCTTTGTACTTATTCAGCTATACGATCAGAGCACATCCCTGAACTAGAAAAGATCTTTGCTAAGTGTCGACAATATCGAGTATGCCTCAACCCAGAAAAATGTGTCTTCATGGTTAGACAAGGAAAAATCTTAGGACATATTGTCTCAAAAAATGGAATTTCAACTGATGAAGACAAAATCAAAGTAATTCTGGATTTACCAAGACCAAAGACTGCTAAAGAAGTTCAAGCATTTATGGGACATTGTGGATATTATCGAAGATTTATACATATGTATGCCATAATTGCTAGACCTCTCTATGCACTATTAACTCAATTTAATTGGACCGAAGAATGTGAGAGAGCCTTTAATGAGTTAAAGAATCGATTGAGTTCAACACCAATCCTTCGAGTACCTAACTAGAATAAGCCATTTCACATTCATGTGGATGCTTCCAAGTTTGCCATTGGTTGCATCTTAGCTCAACCTGCAGATACAGGAAAGCTTGACCACCCTATAGCCTATGCCAGTAGACAATTAAATCAAGCGGAACGCAATTATACCACCACTGAGAGAGAAGGCCTAGGGATGGTGTACGCAGTGAAAAAATTCAGACATTAACTGTTGGCAAACAAATTCAAATTCTTCATTGATCATCAAGCCCTGCTATACTTAGTCAATAAACCTTGCAATACCGGAAGACTAGTACGATGGTTTTTATTGTTAACGGAATTTGATTTTGAGGTAGTAGTCAAGAAAGGAAATACCCACATAAGAGCAGATCACTTATCAAGAATGACCCATGGAGAACCACCCATAGGAGTACCAGATGATCTGCCAGATACATACCTTTTTAACCTGGAAGTATGTCCCCAATGGGCAGAAAAGTTGATCCCTATACTCACGCATGGACCTAAAGATGGGATCACACCAAACCGAACCCAGGACCTCTGGAAGACTAAAAACCTTCACATCATTGCAGGAAGTTTGTATCACCAAGACTCAAGTGGATTACTCATGAGAGGTGTAGAAGAGGAGGAACAAGAAATATGGCTTCAGAAAGCACATGTAAATCAATGGAAAACTCATTTGAATGCAAACGGAACATGGCAAACCCTGAGGAGATTAGGCATATATTGGCCTACCATGCAAAGGGATGCACATAACTATGTATCAGCTTGCCAAACCTGTCAAGAACAAAACCCAGACGAGAACTCTACTCTATGCTATTCCACAATAGCACCAAGATGGAGCATGCCCCTGGTAAAGTTCTTAAAGACCCAAGAATACCCAGAAGGAGCCACTATAGCAAGGAAACGTGCACTATTAGAACAGAGCAAGGATTATGCCATTATAGGAAAACAACTTTTTAGGCGAGGGAGAGATAATCAATTACGCTTGTGCATTCATGAAGACGAATATCTTGCGGTTTTAGAGATGGCACATACAGGAGCTACAGGAGGGCACTTCTCTGCAGATAAAACAGCAAAAATGATCCTCTTTGCTGGAATGTGGTGGCCAACTCTACATCAAGATGCCATGACATATGTGCAACGATGTGATACTTGTCAACGGACAAAATATCCAATTAGAAGAGATGAGATGCCACTGAGACCCATGATGAGTGCCAAAGCTTTCACTAAATGGGGAATAGACTTCATAGGACCGATTAGCCCACCAGCAAAAGGATCCTATGCTGAATATATAATTGTAACCACATACTATCTGACCAAATGGGTTGAAGCCAAAGCAACCAAGAAAAATGATGCAAGAACTACGGCCAAGTTTCTCTTTGAGAATATTTTCACTAGATTTGGACTACCTATAGAAATTGTGAGTGATAGAGGTACGCACTTTGTGAATGAAGTTATAGAAGCCTTAATGAATGAATTCTTGGTAATTCATAAGAAATCAGCTCCCTATCACCCACAAGCCAATGGAGAAGTCGAAAGTTCGAATAAAATTTTGTGTACAGTTCTCACAAAGATTGTTAACGATGGTAGATCTGATTGGGATAAGCAACTACATCATGCTTTATGGGCATTTCGAGTAGCCTACAAAACCGCCATAGGCACTACTCCTTTTAACTTAGTATATGGACAAAATGCTATTTTGCCAATTGATTTCTTAATTCCCACTCTCAGAGTAGCAACCACTTACGAGTGGACGGAACATGAACTATAAGCTCAATTGGATCAAATAGAAAAGCTTCACGAGACTAGGTTACAAGCAGTAGCAGGCATTTATGCTGCTAAATGGCGACAGAAAGCCTACTATGATGCTCACATTAAGGACAAAAATTTGAAGGAAGGAGATTTAGTCTTGGTATATACCTTGAAACAACACGCTAAGAAGTTGTAGAAGAGAGGATATGGCCCATTAATCATCAATCGCATATCGACAAGTGGAGCCATCAGCTTAGCAACCATAGATGGGGATGTATTACCAAACTATATCAGTGGATGTCGAGTGAAAAAATATCTAGAACCGTTGATTGAAGAAACAATGTCTCGATTAATTAAGGGCAAGAATAGACGTATTGAAAAGGAAAGAATACGAGAAGAAGCGAGACAAGAAGCACTAGAACGAATAAAGAAACGAAAAGAGTGGATGAGAGAGCGAGATGAGAGATATCAACTAGGAGAAGAACTCATCCCAATGGCTAATTTTAGAGCCACTCAAAGCGTAGGTTCACAGAGAACACAACCATATTTGAATTTGGGAGCAGGTAAAACGGAGTATCACTTAGTGGATGCTCTCATTGACACATGAGCTGCAATAAGCTGTATCAAACTTTCTTTGACTCAGAAACTCAAAGAGGAATTACGTCCATCGATGGCACAGCTGATAGGAATAGGAGGAACAATTACTCAATGTATAGGTGAGATCACCTTACCTCTACATCTTGGCAACAACACTATGGAACAGAAGCTAATAGTGTGTCGTGATCAGGATTTACTCGAAGATGTGTTAGGTCAAGAATGGATTTACGAATATGAGGTGACCGTTCAATTGGCCTTAGGATACATCTCAGCCAAGATAGGAAATCGTGAGGTATTCAGTTTCAAAAGTTCATTCCAATGAACAAAGTCATGACTGCATGCTCGATAGTACTATAGAAACCCCTTCTTCAAGTACTTCGTGTGAGGACACATTGAATTCTGTTTGCATACCATCTTCTAGTCTAGCAAGTCACAAGAGTGTCAATCAATCTGAAGCCAACCTCAGTGAAGCACCATGCACAAGAGAGTCTAGTCCTCTGAATAATCCAAAATCTGTACCTATTAAAATATACCCTATTCCATACACCAACCAAGTGTGGATAAGGAAGGATCAAGCAAAGGAGTATCTTCGATGACCGAAGCACTATCGACATCAGAGCAACCAATCAAATAGGGAAGCAAATCATTTTGATCACCAAAGTCAATGACGAATTGCCAGGATATGGATTCAAAGGAAAGTGGCAGCCGCTCAACCGGACCGAGCGCAAATATGGATTCCAAAATCATGTGCTCCAAAAATGCTAAACCGAAACGATGAACCTCAGCATAAGAAGAACCAACATGGTCTTAGGGCAAAACAGCCAAAGAAGAATAGCAACAAGAAAAAGAAGGAGTCTGCAAACGCAACACAAGCCAACCCGAGATTCACAAAATTGATAGAGCAGACGTACTACAGGAGAAGAACCACATTCATCAAAAAGGTGGAGAATACACTACATCCCAACAGAATGAAGCAGATTTGGGTACCAAAAGACGAAACAAACTGCATGCATCAACCAACTACTTCCAGTTGCACACATATGGAGTTGTCAGGACCCAAAGTATGCATGATAGGGCCACATTACAAGGCCAAGCATTCGGCACATATTCCTTCTATTTCAGGATAGTCGAGCACATTTTCCTCTTGGGAAATAGGAGAGCACTTGTACATACATTATGAAAATCACTCTAAAAATAATAACCGCTTCGGCTATGACCTAACTTTTCTGTTTTTCTTTTCAAATAAAAACATAAAAAATCTATAAAAAATGTTGGAAAAAATCCAGGTATTACCTTTCTCACACCCACGGGAAAGGGACGACACCATTCACTCAGAGCAATGTCAAGCTTATGCCAAACAAATAAAGGAGGATTTCTGATAGTATATGTGTTGGTGCAATTCAAGCCTTCACACTTGGCTTGGAACCTTGGAAATTTGGTGTTGAAACCTTGGAAGTTTAATTCACTTGAAGAAAGGACCATGTGAACTTATGCTTATAAGTTCTTACTTCTTTACCCATTGTAAAAGTCTATATGACTTGGCATCTCATGTAATCACACCTACTTGATAGATTCGTGGAAAAAGGTAGTTGATTAATGGAGAGAATATCTCCCTACATTTAGAGGAGTGATCATAGGAGATTTGAATTTGAATTCAAGCTCAAATTCAACTCAACTCCTATAAAAAGTGTAATTCAAAAGTCGCGGTTGTCTAGCACCATTCCCGAGGCTAACATCTGTGATCATTGAGTGTGTGAGTGCTACACTATAGCCTACACATCTCCAACTCATTAGGCTACATCTATCAAGCCAATGAGATTGTACATTCATGTGAACTAATAGAAAGATTTACATTCACTATCTCTGATTTTCTCTGAGTCATCATCTCCAAGTCTGTCAACTTCAACAAGGTATATCTCAGGATCTACTGAACCAAATCAAGTGATTCAAGGCTTGTTGGAACCAGCACAAAGTATTCTACAAGACTACAGAGTTTGAAGAAGTTTGGTTCAGCCATTTTCGAGAAATCGCCATCGAACTACCCTCTGGTATTTTTCTGCAGAGCTCCTAAAAAGTCGGGAGTGTCCCTAACTTTGCTAAAGTGATTTCTCTGAGTATAGTCTATCATTTTATCTCATTCCGCTTGAAAATGGTAGCTTACTAAGCTAATAGAATATCTCTAGAAGGAATTTTGCCAATTGTAACTGTACTGGTCATACTGAGTGAAAGACTGAGCAGGTATCATGACAAAAATAGAAAGTTTTTGAGCTTTGTGATTTACAAACTTATCTGTTTTGATCAAGTCATTACTCAAACCTTTTCCAAAGTACGTATAGCATATTTTGGTATCATTTGGAAGCTCAAGGAGTCTACTAAGTATATCTGGAGTCAAAGAGGGCTGGTGCAAAGCAAGATTAGCAGCATCTACTCAATCTTCTGAGTGCATCCAACCATCTCTCACAACAGTGGTATCAGAGCAAATAAGGTAAACATGGGAGATGGTTTTCCTTCATTCATTGACAAATTGGATAGGAACAATTACCAAGATTGGTCTCTAAGGATGAAGACCTATCTACAAGGAAGAAGCTTATTTGGATTCATATCAGGAGATGAGGAATTGCCCTCATTCAAAGCTAGAGGACTACCCACCAAGGATGAACAAGAGAGGCTCAATCAATGGTGTGCAAAAGATGCTTTGGCAAGGTCTTATCTTCTTAACTCTATATCTGATTTCCTTTTACCTCACATCAGGAATTGTAAGACTTCCCAAGAGACTTGGGAAACCTTGTCATCATACTTTTCTTCTAACACAAGAGCCAGAAAGAATCAATTGTGGATTGAATTCACAACCCTTAGGAAGCAACCAAAGCAATCAGTCTCAGAGTTTGTGACCAAGATCAAGGATGTGGCAGACCAACTAGCAAGTATTGGAGAGGAGATTGAAGAGGAACAAATAGTAAGGCAAGTAACCAATGGACTAAAGGCAGATGATAAGTGGGAGAGCTTCACCACTGCAATGGATCTCTACATGGACATGCATACCCCATATCTCACAACTCTCATGGGCCAACTATTCACACATGAAGCAAAGTTTACAAAGGCTGGAGATCAATCAAAAGGTAACAACCCCTCTGCTCTATATACTGATAAAAAGGTTAAGGATAAAGGTAAAGGGAAGAAGCAAGAAGAAGAAGGCTCCACCTCCCAAGCTAATTATGCAGGGAAAGGTAGATCTTCAAGAGGCAGGGGCAGAGGAGGTAAGCAAGGTAGGAGGAGACCCTACAACTCATCACCATGCAACATTTGTGGATTGTCTAACCATACCACAGATGAGTGCTACAGAAATTATAAGAATCAGAGAGGAAGAGGCTATCAAAGAGGTGGATACTCTCAAAGTAGAGGTAGATTCAACCAACACCAAGGCTACAATGGATACAACAATCAGTACAACAACAATTACAACCACAACCACAATGGTAACTACCAAGGTGGATTCAGAAATAGAAGGGATTACAACAACTACACAGAGGAGCAAGATGACTCCCTATTGATCATGAATATGACCTCCAAGGCAGGTACAAATGATGATCATTTATTTTATATTGATTCAGGGTGTTCTAACCATGTAGCTGGTAATGTGGCACTACTCTCTGATTTGGAAGAACCCAAGGGCAAACATCAGGTACAAACAGGTGATGATACTAAACATTCTGTTGTAAAGATTGGAAATGTGAAAACTTGTGATGGGAATCAGAATCTATTGAGCAGGGTACTTTATGTACCAACCATTACCAAGAACCTAATGAGTGTTGGTCAGATTGTGGAGAAAGGTTTGCAGGTCAGGTTCACTCAACATGGAGCATATGTAGAGGACCCAAGACATGGATTCAAAAGGATAGCCAAGGGAGAAAAATCAGGTAGATTGTTTACTTTTGAGCTAGAAGACACCAAGAACATTGCTTTATACAATTACAAGGATCAAACACTTTCAGAATTAGAAATCTGGCACAAGAGGTTAGGTCACATAGGTGAAAGAACTCTAAAGCAAATGTGCAGGGATCAATGTGTGCTTGGGATACCTAATGTGTCCAAGCAACACATGATTTACAAGTGTGGTGCTTGTCAGTTTGGTAAGTCTCACCGGCTACCCTACTCAAGGAAAGGTTTCATGCATGAAGACTACCTAGACTTGGTACACACAGATGTTTGGGGACCTAGCAAGGATCCCTCCATTTCAGGTTCAAGGTACTATGTGTCCTTCATTGATGATTATAGCAGATGGACTGTTTTATACTTTATGAAGCATAAAGATGAAGTGTTTAATTGTTTCAAGAGGTATCTTGCACTTGTTGAAAACCAAACAGGAAGGAACTTGAAAAGGCTAAGGTCAGATGGAGGAGGAGAATACTTCTCCAATGAGTTTGAAGATTTCTTGCAAGAAAGAGGCATCAAGAGGGAGATAACTACAAGGTACTCACCTGAACAAAATGGGGTAGCTGAAAGAAGGAATAGACTCATTGTAGAAACAGCTAGGTCTATGCTTAATGAAAAGAAGTTGCCAAATTATCTTTGGGCAGAGAGTGTATCTACTGCCACCTATCTCATTAATAGGTTTCCATCAAAGGCACTTGATGGAATGACACCATATGAAGCTTGGCATGGTAAGAGACCATCATTGGATCATTGCAAAATCTTTGGCTGTATTGCATATGTGCATATTTCCTCACAGGTAAGGGGAAAGCTAGACCCTAAAGCTGAAAAATGTATCTTCATTGGTTATGACTTGAATCAGAAAGGTTACAGATTCTACAACCCCTCAAACAAAGGTTTCAAGGTAAGCAGAGATGTCATCTTTGATGAGAATGACTCATGGTATGAAAATGAATGCGGGAAGGTTAGTCTACCTTATGACATGGAAGAAGACTTCCCAAAGCTTACCAAGGAGGAACCAATCCAGAAAGAAGACTCAAGCTCAGATGATGATGACACAATTAATCTTGAGGAATTCAAGGCATGGAAGTCCAAAGGAAAGATGAAGATAAAGAAGCTAGAGGATATACCAGAATCCTCAACTCAAGCAATGAGGAGATCTCAGAGAGAAAGTAAGAAGCCTATCAGATATGGATATGACACTTCTCTTGTAACTAAACATTCTGTATATCTTGCAAAGGATCTATTGAATGAAGAACCAGGTACATATGAAGAGGCAATCACCAAACCAGAATGGAAAGGAGCTATGGATGAAGAAATAGAGGCTCTCAAGGAGAGTGACACATGGGACTTGGTACCCAAGAAGGACTCTATGAAGGTGATAGGATCCAGATGGATCTACAAACTCAAGAGGAACTCAGATGGTACAATCAACAGATACAAAGCTAGGTTGGTAGCCAAGGGCTTTGCACAAACCCAAGGTATTGATTATGAGGAGACATTTTCTCTTGTGGCTAAGATGCCAACAATCAGAGTACTAGTGAGTACTAGTGAGTGTAGCTGCATCCAAGAATTGGAACATGTACCAATTAGATGTCAAGAATGCTTTCTTGAATGGATGGATATCTGAAGAAGTCTACATGTCACAACCACCTGGCTATGAAGATCCCAAGAAGGTAAATTATGTTTGTAAATTGAAGAAGGCTCTATATGGTTTGAAGCAGGCACCTAGAGCATGGAATTACAGGTTGACAACATATCTCCAAGACCAAGGATTTGTGATGAGTAAAGCAGACACTTCTCTATTCATAAAGAGAAGTAGTACAGAGGTAATCTACTTGTGTGTTTATGTTGATGACATCATCATTACAGGCAATGATGTCAATGGTATTAGACACATCAAAGGACAGATGATGAAGGAGTTCAAGATCAATGATCTTGGATTATTGAAATACTTCTTAGGTCTTGAGTTAGTCTACACTAATTCAGGTATATATATCACTCAAAAGAAGTATGTACAGGACATTGTGAAGAAGTTTAATTTGCAGGAAGCTAAAGTCTCAAGTACTCCAATGGAGGTCAACCTAAAGCTTAGTGCTCATGAAGGTGATGAAGTCCAAGACATTACAGGATATCAAAGTATGGTAGGTAGTTTGAATTATGCTACTTTAACCAGAATTGACATAGCATATGGAGTTAGTGTGCTAAGCCAATTCATGCACAAACCAAGGGTACCTCACCTAGAGGCAGCAAAGAAGATCTTGAAGTATCTAAAGGGAACTCAGAACCATGGTTTGTACTTTCCTTATACATCAGATATTGATATTAAAGTATATTCAGATGCAGATTGGGCAGGATGCAAGGATGACAGGAGAAGCACATCAGGATACATACGTTTTGCAGGTGATAAACCAATTTCTTGGTCAGCCAAGAAACAACCTACAGTAGCTTTGTCATCTACTGAAGCAGAGTATAGAGGACTAGCCAATGCCACTCAAGAAGCTATCTGGTTGAAGCTTCTATATACAAAGTTAGGCCTATATACAAGGCCACCAATTATCTTTGGAGATAACACAAGCTCTCTTCACCTTGCAGCTAATCCAATATATCATGCTAGAACCAAACACATAGAGGTTCATTACCACTATGTGAGAGAAAAATTACTAAGCAAAGACATTCAATTGACTTATGTGTCCACTAATATGCAATGTGCAGATTTACTTACAAAAGCTCTGGATGGAAACAAGTTATGCAGATTCAAATCCATGATTGGATTGCAGGATGTGATTGAAGATTAAAGATGAAGACTTAAGCCAAAGTGTTTGGCTTGAGGGGGAGCTTTTGGTGCAATTCAAGCCTTCACACTTGGCTTGGAACCTTGGAAATTTGGTGTTGAAACCTTGGAAGTTTAATTCACTTGAAGAAAGGACCATGTGAACTTATGCTTATAAGTTCTTACTTCTTTACCCATTGTAAAAGTCTATATGACTTGGCATCTCATGTAATCACACCTACTTGATAGATTCGTGGAAAAAGGTATTTGATTAATGGAGAGAATATCTCCCTACATTTAGAGGAGTGATCATAGGAGATTTGAATTTGAATTCAAACTCAAATTCAACTCAACTCCTATAAAAAGTGTAAGTCAAAAGTCGTGGTTGTCTAGCACCATTCCCGAGGCTAACATCTATGATCATTGAGTGTGTGAGTGCTACACTATAGCCTACACATCTCCAACTCATTAGGCTACATCTATCAAGCCAATGAGATTGTACATTCATGTGAACTAATAGAAAGATTTACATTCACTATCTCTGATTTTCTCTGAGTCATCATCTTCAAGTCTGTCAACTTCAACAAGGTATATCTCAGGATCTACTGAACCAAATCAAGTGATTCAAGGCTTGTTGGAACCAGCACAAAGTATTCTACAAGACTACAAAGTTTGAAGAAGTTTGGTTCAGCCATTTTCGAGAAATCGCCATCGAACTGCCCTCTGGTATTTTTCTGCAGAGCTCCTAAAAAGTCGGGAGTGTCCCTAACTTTGCTAAAGTGATTTCTCTGAGTATAGTCTATCATTTTATCTCATTCCACTTGCAAATGGTAGCTTACTAAGCTAATAGAATATCTCTAGAAGGAATTTTGCCAATTGTAACTGTACTGGTCATACTGAGTGAAAGACTGAGCAGGTATCATGACAAAAAATAGAAAGTTTTTGAGCTTTGTGATTTACAAACTTATCTGTTTTGATCAAGTCATTACTCAAACCTTTTCCAAAGTACATATAGCATATTTTGGTATCATTTGGAAGCTCAAGGAGTCTACTAAGTATATCTGGAGTCAAAGAGGGCTGGTGCAAAGCAGGATTAGCAGCATCTACTCAATCTTCTGAGTGCATCCAACCATCTCTCACAACAATATGGCCACTAATTCATACTCTATATTGAGTGTAGATGGCATCTACTAATTCCGAAGCTACGCAAGAGGAAGAGGTCCAGCTTCTTCCACTCGAATCAATCACGAAAGAAAGAGGCCATTGGTTTCGGGATGACGAACCAGTGTCAGACCTCATTTTCATGGCAACTATCAAGATCATGGATAGGGATCACTATTTTCCTATCATGTCGCAGGAGTTCAAAACTATAATACAAGGATTACCGCATATCGAAGATGTATGGACACAGGCAGGCCTAGAAGCATTTCTCAAATTGCCAATTTACATACCAGATTTTCAAAGGTGTACACAAGTAATGAATACACTGCAGCCTGCAGCAATGAAGATATCAGTTCCAGAAGCACGAGTATTGGATAAAGTAGGAACATGGAAAACTATTCAATTCACACATGAACTAATCAACAGAGCTTTCGGATGGAATCAAGATGGAATCACTATTGTCAAAGAGGAATGTCATGATCCTAAAAAGAGGTCATTTTTGGATATCAACAGGACGGATATAGAAGATGTTGTCCGCCTGGCGCACCAACATTTTTGTTTCCCAAGTATGCACAGATATACAGCACCACAAAAGATTGTCGTACAACTACTATCGCATGCAATGAGACAAGTGGGAAATAAAGTAAATATGACTGGCTATGTCCAAGAAAGATTCATTGAAGCCCAAAAGAAGTGGGGCCAGAAGAAGTTTCTCAATGGGAGTTCAGCTTTGACGTTACTTATATACGAAGCTCTTGACATGAAAAACTGCTTACGTGAGATGCCAACCTCAGAAGGGCTAGCAAAATATGCCAAATCCACTACGGTCCCCAAGAAAAAGAAAGCAGCTGTTGTTATTGAAGAAGCAGGAACCAGTTCATAGAAACCCATGAGGGGTACAAAGCGTCTAAGAGAGGAAGAAGCCCAAGCTACACCCCAATCAAAGCGGACACATGTTCTTCCAATGATTACGAGAACTCAAATGCCTATTACTAAAAGAGATCTCTCTGCCGCCCTAGAAGAGACACATCAGTACATGCAAGGGCAAGTAAATTTGAATGTCCAAGGTCATCATTATAGGCAAGCAAGTCAAGAGACACAAGCACGGAGTCAAGCACAAACCTCGAAATAGCCTGGAAGATACAAAGAACTGGGCATAGATGATTCTAGTTCCAATACAGAATCCAGTCCCGAAAAAGACACTCTAGACACTGATATAAGGACAGAAACTCAAGAAGAAGAAGGGACAGAGATCAATCAGGTCAAAGTCACGCCAGACGACCACGAAGGAAAGGAAAAGAACGTAGATGATTCTAATAAACCTGAGCATGTCATTCAATTGAATGATACTACAAAAATCAGCATCAAGGAAGCTCCAACCACTATTACATATGCAAAACCACCTATCAAAGAGGAAGTACAAACTCTAGTGGACGCGAATTCGGAGCTATTACACAACAAAGAACAAATTGTGATCGAGGTACCAGATGACACACCTCAAGGAAACAAAGAAAACATGGTGGCTGAGCCAAGGATCCAGCTTCAGATTAGGCAGCCCCATGACACTACGTTACATGTGGCACAGGTCAAAGATGTCACAACCGGCAAAGAACCGAGTATCCCGAAAACATGGCTTAATGTGGATGTCACTCAGCTAAAGCCGACAGTCAAGCAAATGATTCAGACAGCGATGGATACACAACAGCAGATGATATAGATGCAGATTATGATAAGGCCATTAGAGAAAAAAGTCAATTCCAAATAATAAGCGAACAATTGTCATCGCAATTAATCCAGGCTCAAAAGGAAATAACAGTCAAAAGCACGGAATTGCTAGAAGTCAAAACGCAATATGACACATTAATCACTCAGCATCACCAACTCCAAGCAAAGCTCGCGGAATTACAGAGATTACATGATGCAATCGAAGCTGACAAAGAAAGAATGAAAGCTAGAAGCACTCTACTTGAGACACAGCTAAAGTTATACATGGAAGAGAATGACACTTTACGAAGCAGGAATAAAGAATTGATGAAATCATTGTTATATGATCAACCGATCGAGCAACAGGAATTCTCAGAAACCAAAGAAAAAGAATTAAGAGATCAGCTAGCATAACATGCAGATTTGCTAAAACAAGAGCGAGGATTGAAAGAAGAATCGGAACGGAAGCAGAGTCAAGAAATAATTGAATTAAAAAAGCAGTTGAATACAGCACATGGGAAACTTGCAACAAGCTACAGTGAAAACATGGACTATGTCGCTGAAATCGGAAATGAATTGCTTGCAGCCAAAGAAGCACTCAGAGCAGCCATGCAGGAAAATAAAGAGGAGATTGAACGCATAGAGCAATTAGAAATTCAAATCAATCAGAACGTAGCGATTGGGACACCAGTAGTGCCAGCTAAGGAAAATCCTACTGACGAGGTAGAGGTACGTCCTCTATCACCCCCGATCTATAATTCTCCAATACATGAGCAGATGGCGGACATACATGATGATCATCCAATGCCATACACTGCAGAAATAAGTCAGAAGGAACGGGCACTAGTGGTGTCTCGATTGACGGAAAATTTTGAAAATGAAGTAATCAAAGTGATGAAGGAAGCAAAGATCAAAGGTAAAGACTTGGACAAGATCATGAAGCCCTTCAATATCCCATACGGATTATTTAAAGAGAAAACCAGACAATATATAAAGAAGATTGCAAAGAAAAGTCCAGATGAGCAGCTACATTTTAAACAGGACACATTCGACTACAGTCAGGAAGAATTCGAAGCTGCACAACCTATTTGGCGAAGAAAGTTTTTGGAGAAACATCCCACACTACGGGTGCATTGGCAAGCAGCACCATATTTATTACAGGTAAACCCTTCCTTTTGTCCTATACCAAGGAGAAGGGATACTAGAGAATTTTTGGACTTGCAAAGAAATGGCACCATAAATAAACAGTGGTTGAATTATCCTCTGCTTCCTAGCCTGCCACATAACTACTTTCCAACGGAAGATTATATGGTCAAACCCATCGAATT
Source organism: Ceratopteris richardii (assembly GCA_020310875.1). Classification (NCBI taxonomy): domain Eukaryota; kingdom Viridiplantae; phylum Streptophyta; class Polypodiopsida; order Polypodiales; family Pteridaceae; genus Ceratopteris; species Ceratopteris richardii. The sequence goes on from CM035420.1 coordinate 85,382,477, forward strand.
TTGGCTACAAAATTATGCGACAGTACCCAATCTAATTGTCAAAATGACAAATAAAATACTCAATATGATACTTACAGTTTTGAAGGTCTTCAAGCATGCGGCCTACACATTTTTGAACTTCATTGGTATTAATCAAGGCACAGAGATTCTCATTTTTGACCTATCTATTATGCCTAGCCACCCAACAATAATGGCTTACTATTCCAGATTGATGTTCTTGCCAAGTGTATATATGCAAACTTTTGAAGAAGCGTTCTTTACAGGATTTTTTGAGATTTATTCAGAAATCTTTTTGAAGATGTCGTATAATTTGAATGCCAGATTAGTGGCATACGAACTTAGCTTCTTTGCAGATCACAGACAGCCACCCAATGATGGTGTAAAGGCAGAACAATGGAAGCAATTAATGATACGTGAAGCCAATTTGCTTGATGAAACAGAGCAGAAAATATATAAGACATATGCCCGTCGCTCGTCAAAGCCTGTCGGGGACGACAGAGTCCAGGAGGGGGGCAGTGTTGAGGGAAAACCAAGTAAAAGGAAGAAAAGAAGAAGACAACGAAAGAAGCTTCACTAAAAAGGAATATCTGAAGATATATCTCTGCGAGAAGCCCCGCAGGGGTGCAACACCCATCTTTGCACAGAGCCCCGCAGGGGCGCACACACCAAGGAAAGGACGTAGCCCAAAAGGGTGTTACAACCTCTTGATCTTTGGCAGGTCCAGATCGAAGACTGTAACACCTTATCTTCATACCTTCCACTGGTGGCGTGCGTGGCAACCCGACTTAACACAACAACCCAGAATTAAAGAGGTTATTGATGAACTAGACTAGATGCATCCCCACAGAAGATTAGAAACTTACCCATGTAAAATAGTAGGAAATTAGTCTTTTAGTGAATAAAGTGCCGGTCTCTTGTGTGAAAGGACCATTTTTAGGGCACAAGTATGTAAGTCAATTTGTGACTCTTTGTAAAGACTTTTTGCCATTGTGAGAAGAGAGAGCACATAATTTCGAATTTGTGTCTTCTTCACTCTGTATCTTCTTCTTTGTGAGCTTGTATGCATGTGCATTGCTTAGAAAGAGTGTTAGGAAGTGTTGTCTATCCATGAGAGTGTTTGTTTGCTGTAGTTAAGGTGTGTGCGAAGTATAGGAAGTGCCGAAGTGTAGGAAGGTTTTCCTGCGACTCAGTATTTTGCTCATAATTTGAAGTAAGAGTGTCAGAATTGAGTGAAATCACGACCATTGGTTGCGTCTTCTTGAGAGCTTCGAAATGCATATGGTATTTGCTATATTTGGAGTTTGGGGCTGAGAGAAAAGTCCAAAATACTGACAGCTGCTGCACCAAGTATCGTGATACCATGACCAACAGTTGAAGCTTGTTTGGATTAGTCTTTGCCTTGTTTGCACTCTTTGAGTAGTTCATTTGCATGGATCATCACTTGATTGCATGTCCTCATACACTCGGCTAGGTTTGTATACTCATCGGATTGATAATTAAAGCGTGAATCCCCATTATATGCACTTGAGGGGGATTGAGGTATAGTCTCTTTCTCCAGAAGTCCCTAAGTTGGTACTTAGGTCAACAATAGTTATAGACATATATACAACCTGGGAAAAAACCTCCTAAAGAGGGAAAAAAGTGCCCCAGTGGTCCTAAGGGTGTTCACACACATCACCACCAAAATATACTAATAGACATTGATACTCATCATCCTCTTACAAGTGACACTAACAAAAGTTTGGCACCATTTCGAGGGAGCAACACTTGAGGGCAAACATATGATGGTAAGAGTGTTGATTAGAGATGTTGGAGTTTAGGTAAGTAGGTAAGTATATTTGGCTAGTGTTTTTCTTAATTTTGCAAATTTTTCACATCTTGGTATCCATCCTTATCACCTCATATTTAGAAAGAAAAAATTAGGGTTGATTTTGGATTATTTTTTGGTCAAATTTATGGCTTTTTTGGTGGTTTTTCATGGTCTAGTATACATTGCAGGCTTCTAGAGTGTTGAGGGCAATGGGTGACCATGAGAAAATTTGAAAGCTTGCATGGGACATCTTTTTGAGTGTTGGAACCCACCATAAAGCATGGACTTGAGGTTGGAGAAAACTCAACCCCCCTGTTCAGTTCTAGCCTAGGCTAAGATTATGGCCTTAGGATTAGAATTTAGGGTGACATTAAGAACCTCAAAAATTCAAGACATATTAAACAACATCAATTTGAACACGGATAACTCTCCTTAAGATATTTGAGAAACTAAAGGAAAAATGAACCTAAACATCAGAAGAAACACTAGAATTTGAAACATGTAAGATCTTCCTAACAACTAGAGGGTGTGATAAAAAGATAAGAAAAAAGAAAATACATTGATAACCAATCAAAAAGTATTTGAGGTAAAAGGATCCGTGTAAATTCTAAGGATAAAAGTAAACTGATGAACTTAAGATTAGGAAAGCATATTGGCAAGGTGGATCGACAAAGCTTAAAATCCTCAAAAAGCTAGTGTCAATCGCACTTTCAAGTCCTGATCAAAGCAATTAGGTGGCCATTGGTCCCACTCTCACTTAATCTTAAAAACTAGTGAGTTGGATAGTTCATAAAACATCAAGAGACCTACTACTAATACCAAGATAACCTACCGAGAAGTGCCAAAAGGACCCTACAAGATGTAGTTAGAATACATCCAAACAAACTGATTAGGTGTGCACATCTATGAGGAAAGTTGGAGGAGATCAGTGGTACAATTGAGAAATCATGAGAAACCCTATGGCCTAGATCATCATGTAGTCGAATTTGAGAATGGATCATATAATTAGGGAAAAAATGAGCCTTTCTTAGGCATTCTAAGGATTCTTAATTTTAGGGATTAAAAAGCTAAATTGATGAGATTAGTGGGGCATCTGAATGAAACCATTAGTGTTATTATCAATAAAATATTCTTTCGTACATGAATTTATTTCGATTGTGAATGGACTAAATTGTGGTCTTGGGATGGTTGAAATAAATGGATAAGATTAAGATGCAAGATATTGCAAAGAGAGAACTTTTGACAAAAGTTAACTATGATGAATCTTGTGCACACTCTCTGCAAACTCTTTAGACTTAGATCAAGTCCAATCGAACGGTATTCCATAGTTGGGGCTGAGCTGAAAATAATGGGTGATTTGAGCTATCACATTGCATTCAAATATAATGGTTTATGAGTAAAGGTGTCTTGGTGATCATTGGAATCCATCTCGTCCATTAGATCAAGGTTACAACCAATGGCTACAAACAAAATTTCTCAAATCTCATGGGAATCAATAACAACCATTGGTCCCACTCCAAGGGTGCATATTCAAAGGCACCTTTTTTAGGATTCTTTTGATCTCAACCAGTAGATCTCAAGAAAATCCAAGGGCCAAAATTCAAAGGCACCATGACTTCTATCATTCAAGCTCAATCTATTGATGTTTTAACCAATCAAATGGCTCTTACTCATTTCCAAGCTTTTCAAAACCATTCAAATGGTTAAACCCATGATTTCTAAGTGGTCTTCTCTCTTTGAACACACAAAAACAAGGGAAGCATATGCCTAGCCTATGTGATTAGGGGACGACACTATGGGCACCACCCTCTTATATTGTTCCATCATGAACTAATTCTTGATCTTAAAGGCCCATCTAGGGTTCAATTTTTTTCCCTAGTATATAGATAAGTAGGGCACTATGTATGTGGTTACCTGGATAGAACTAATGACTTTGGGAATGTTCTCCTAGATTCATAGGTTTGAGATTAAGAAGAAGGGGATCAACAAGAGGTTCCAAATACTCCTAGAAGAAAATCAGTGCTAACTATGATAGTAGCCGCAACTAAGATACCTCAACATAATGCAACCATAGAGTTATATTCTAACAAAGCTATGGAGGAAGATTTTTCAAACTTTTGTTCAAAGAAACCCCACATCAAGAATGTGTTTCTTGTTCATGAGTTCAAGGATCATAATATTCCAAGAAAAGAAAGCTATTTGAGCCATGATGCATAAAGTATATGCATAGTCTTGGACTACAATAAACATGCTCATATTTGGCAAGGCCAAAAGGTATTCCCTTTTCACAAATCTTTGTCATCACACAAAAACATCTAGAGAGTTCTTTTACTTATGCTCATTTATTGTTTTTTTTAATTTATGGATCATTTACATTGTAAAATCTTAGAGCTTTACACATGTAAAAGAACAAAAAGAGAGCTCAAATTCCATGAATTTGAGGTGGTTGAGTTGCAATCAATGAATCAATCAATCACCTAAAAGTAGATCAAATTGGATCTTCACTTTTCCTAGATTGTAGGAAAGTGAATTGATTCCCTTCAACAACCTTTACCACCTTCATTTCAACTCAAAATCCACTTGTAGAAGTCTTGAAGCACTTCAAGATTCTATATAAAGACTTCAAATCGCTTGTACATTACATGGAAACAATATACATACATGTGGCCATCACTGTCTTGCTCCTTCATTTTTTTGCATCATCTTCTTCAACAACAGTAAGCTTGCAGAAGTTGTTGCTCTCTCTACAAAGCTTCAAATTGGATGTGTTCACATTTATTGCAAAGCTATTGGTATCTTGTTTATGTGTAAATATTCTCAAATCATTTGGTTTGCTAGATTAGGGAAAACTTTGTTTTTTCTATCTTGGGGTCTATCTCTACGTATTTCTAAAAACATGACATACTACTGTTGAGTGCCAGGTTCATTCCAATAGCATATTTTTCTTATTTCTTGTACTCTTGTGCCTTTTATACACTCAAACCTATTTTTATCATTCCTCTAAAAGGAATTTCACCAATTTTAATCATGTTGGCTCCTATGAGCATTTCAAGTTGATTGCTTCATCCAAAGATAGCAAGTTTTTTGTGCTAGTCAATGCACAAACCTATCTATTTTTGTATCAAATCTTTCTCCTTGATGCTCTGAAGTACATAGTGCATTTTATTCCACTTATCACATGCCTATAAGGTCTATTTGAGTCTCCATAGGCTCAAGGGCTGGTCTTTTGCCAGTTGTCTGGACCAAACTTCGTCGCTTTTGCAACTCACTTTTCTACCTCCTACAAGCTTCTCCAAGTTCTTCCATGTGTATGTGTATGTGTATATGTATGTGTATAGGTATGCGTATGCATATGCATATGTGTATGTGTATGTGTATGTGTATGCGTATGTGTACGTGTATGTGTATGTGTATGTGTATGTGTATGTGTATGTGTATGTGTATGTGTATGTGTATGTGTATGTGTATGTGTATGTGTATGTGTATGTGTATGTGTATGTGTATGTGTATGTGTATGTGTATGTGTATGTGTATGTGTATGTGTATGTGTATGTGTATGTGTATGTGTATGTGTATGTGTATGTGTATGTGTATGTGTATGTTATGTGTATGTGTATGTGTATGTGTATGTGTATGTGTATGTGTTTGTATGTGTGTGTGTACGTGTGTGTGTGTACTTGTATGTGTGTGTACATGTATGTGTGTGCATACGTGTATGTGTGTGCATAGGTGTATGTGTGTGCATACGTGTATGTGTGTGCATACATGTGTGTGTGTACGTCTATGTGTGTGTATGTGTGTGTGTATGTGTATGTGTGTGTGTATGTGTGTGTATGTGTATGTGTGTGTGTGTATGTGTATGTGTATGTGTATGTGTATGTGTATGTGTATGTGTATGTGTATGTGTATGTGTATGTGTATGTGTGTGTGTATGTGTATGTGTATGTGTATGTGTATGTGTATGTGTATGTGTATGTGTATGTGTATGTGTATGTGTATGTGTATGTGTATGTGTATGTGTATGCATGTGCATGTGCACATGTATGTGCATGTGTATGTGCATGTGCATGTGTATGTGTATGTGCATGTGCATGTGCATTTGCATGTGCATGTGCATGTGCATGTGCATGTGCATGTGCATGTGCATGTGCATGTGCATGTGCATGTGCATGTGCATGTGTATGTGTATGTGTATGTGTATGTGTATGTGTATGTGTATGTGTATGTGTATGTGTATGTATGTGTATGTGTTCTTAAAATACAAGCTTCAAGCATAAAATTCGTGGGAAAGCAATCTTGGGCATGTGGATCAATGTAAGAAACCCAAAATCCACGAGATTTGAGCAAAGGATCTTATTCAATTATTTTTCTAGTCATCCCAATTAAGCCCTCTACTTTAGGGAACTGATTTGGAAAGATGGTTCCTAGATTTTAGGGGCCAAATTTTCACTATATAAGTAGCATGTATCACGACTTCCTTTGAGTCATCTTCTTGGGGTTTTAGTTCATTTAGAGTGACGTGTTGATGTTGTAATAAACAAGTCCCTTGCTTGCTTGTTTGTTTTCTTTGACTAGGCATATCTATGTGTGTGTGCATGCAATGTTGCAGCTCTCTACCCTTGAGTTGTTAGAATTGGTTCTCCCTCACAATGTATCCATTTGATCTAATCCTTCTTTCATTGGATAGCTATTAGAGTCTATCCTAAGCATACCAAGTCTTTTGAGTTTTCCGTAAGTAATTTGGGAGAAACTTTCATTTTAGTGAACTTGGATGATTGATATCTCTCTTTGTGTGTAAGAGCATTGTAGGAAGTGGTTTTCCTTCTCTATTTATCCATTTTCTATGATTTTGGTGTCATTGGGTAGCCCTTGAAGTTCTCTAAGATTTCATTAAGTTTGAGATTCATTCTCTAGTTACTTTCTGAAAAAAAATATGCTATAGTGAAGTGAGTTCTTTGTTTGATTAGCTACTGTGAGCATTCAACTAGCTCACCATGTGGACATTATTTGTCTTATTGTAGGCATCAATTTGGAATAACTTTTTTTATTTTGGAAAGCTCTTGGTTTCTACTGGAGATGCACAAAGGCACATTGGATTTCTTTGCATAAACTCTACAAAATAGCATTTCTGGTGTGTATAGATCAAGGAAGAGTACCAATGGAGCCCATTCACACTTTGCTATTGCATGGGGGTTTAAATAATTCACCCAAGAGTGGTATCAGAGCATTTTGTCATCTTGGAGACATCCAATACAAGCAACAAGACCTCCTAGAGCTGGTGGTTGAATATGTGCATCAACAAAACCTTGTTGGAGGTAGCTCACATCATATGGGAGGTATTCTACTTAAACTTTCAAGTGTGCAAGGTGTCCATCTAAGAAAAATTTTGGGTTAAGGTAACTTCAGAGCCTCATTTGCATTTTAAACATATTGGAGCATTATCCAAGGGTTAGATCAAGTAGCAAAGACTGCAAATGGGAGACTTCAACACTCAAACTGGAAATTTAGACAAGGGTGTTGACAGTCAAGGCCACACACAAGCAGTGAAGGGCATCAATGAAGCGGAGACACAAGAAGAAGGAGCATGTAGGGAGCTCCAAGAAGCACATGTCAAATTTTTAGAAGAAATCCCTATAAATATAGTGAATTTTGTCACTAAAAACCATTGTAAATACCATTTTCCATTTTTACAACTCCATTTTGTTCAATCCGAGGAGTGCTCGAGCTTGAGGAGTATTAGAAGTAACAACCTACCAATTTTCATAATTTTTAGATTCCGTTTGAATCCCCAAATAAGCCTTGGAACCTAATTTTTAACTAGGCTGGACACAAGGTCTCGACAAGGCCAAAACCACTCAAAAAACTATAAAAAGGGTTGGAAAGCTCATTTGAGGAGTTAGCTTGTTATAGATTTCAGCTTTGCAATAGAGTTCTGTTATAATCGAAGTCCTTCCATTGTTCCGCTCTTTGTTCTTACCTTGTGTGCATGTGTGTGCATGCTTGTGTGCTTTCACTCACTCACTTGTGCACTTGACTTGCTCTTGGTCTTCATACCGGTCCTCACGTCTCCACGGATTGACATTTATGAGGTGTAGCTCCTCACGTTGGTACTTGCCATTGTGCTAGAGTGACACCAAATTTGGTGCCGTTGCCGGGGAGAGAGCTTGGAGGACGAGCATGTGACGGTAAGACGTAGAGTAGCGACGTTGGAAGGTAAAAAATCACCATTTTCAGTTCAGTTTCTGAGTTTTGCTTCATCTCCATCATCATCATCAGCACCATCTCCTCTCATCTTCACATTCTCTGTTTTTTTCTGCTTTTTTGCCTATGCATTCCCGATTTTTGCCTCTTCTTCTTCATTCTTGGCTATGCAAGGAGTTTAGAGATGGTTCAGATCTTAGGTGCCCTTGAAATACAGAGATTTGCGCCACCAAAACACTAAAATCTGAGTGATTGTATCGTGGCATGACAAAACTTGCATTTGGTATCGCGGCGGTGATATCGTGCGTTTGAAGGGTGGTGGTTTTGCATCTATAGGCTGATAGGAGTGGCAAGGAGAACATAAGGTACACATATTTGCAAAAATTTTTGAATTTGGGCTTAAAAATCTCCAAGTATTGTGTCCGGTTGAGTTTTGGTATCGTGATACTAGAATTCCCAAGTATCGCAATACTTGTCGAGGTATGGTATCATGCATGACCACTTGAGGTATCGTGATACCATTCTTCTATCGTATCGTCAAGTGCTGGTATCGTGATCGTATTCGTTCTAGTGGTATCGTATCGTTGACCGAGTGGTATTGTATCGTGCATGACGGTGGTATCGTATCGCCTGAGATCTTGGTATCGTATCATGCAAAAATGTGGCATCGTATCGTCCATAAAACTAGTATCGTATCGTGAGATTTTCAGTATCGTATCGTGAATTGTTGGTATCGTATCATCTATAGACTGGTATCGTATCGTCCCTTACCCTGGTATCGTATCGTCGACAGGCCAAGTATCGTATCATCGATTATTTTGGTATCGTATCGTGAGCAATCTCATATCGTATTGTGTAGTGGTCAAGTATCATATCGTCCACTAACTTGGTATCGTATCGTCGAATACAGAGAGGAGGTATCGTATCGTCTAAATTCTGGTATCGTATCGTGACCACTTTGAGTATCGTATCGTCTGGATAGCAGTATTGTATCATGAAAGTTGGTATCATGATCATAGTCTCCAAGGTGGTATCATATCTTCTAAGGTGGTATTGTTCATAGTGGTATCGCTGATCGTGAAAATTTGCTATCGTATCGCCGGTCCTGAGGTACTCCCAAAGAGATCCGGTTTCCCTGTTTTAACCCCCTGAACCTTGAATTGACATAACTTTCTCATACGAAATCCGTTCGGAGTGATCTTGGGTTTGTTGGAAATCTTGTGGGGAGCACTACCAAAACTTCCACTGGTTATGGTAAAATTAATACAAGGATTATTAGATAGGGTATTTTGAAGTTGGCCCTCAAGTTGGACTAGGAAGCAAGGGGTTCCACAAGATTTTGAGCAATTCAAAGGACACGTTTGGACTTGTAGACAAGACTTATGAACCTTAGCTCAAGTTGATACTTAGGAAGAGATAGATAAAGTACCAAATCACTTGAACCTAGTGTCAACCACACAACCAAGTTGGGGACTCACAACTCAGTGGTTAGCACTACATGCTGAGTTCACAAACGAGTGAGCCAAAAATATCATTTAACTGGGGAAAGACTCTTGGCTTCCAAAGACATGCATAGTTCAGTACCTAGGGAATATTTTATGTCTATAGTAGAAGGAGAATATTGGATGTCTCTTCAATACATATCCACTAATTTGCAAGGAATACCCATCTACCTCAATGGTCTACACAGGTTAGTAGCAAGAATGATAACCACTACGGAATTTGAAATCGTTCCAAGACCAGCTGTGAAGTATGAAGGTGGAGTTTACATGGATAAGATGGGCCAAATCTATGTAGTAATGGAAAACCCTGATCAGATTAATGAAAGAGGGGAGTTAGCTCGAGATCAAGCAACTACCTCACAAAACCCATTCGAGACCCAACAAAGAACAGAAAATGTAATGTTAGGACAAACGAGCCAACATAGTATGCCGAACAAACCACAGGAGCAATCCACCATGCCAGGAATTAAGCCCCACGACCACACTAGCCAGGAAATGGGAAATGTGAATAGACCTACCTTTAGGACAGAACCGTCCCAAGGCATCCCCATTATAATTCAATCCCTAGAGTCGGGCAAAAGACTGAGACCGATCCAATTGGCCAAATGTATGCAAAATCATTATGATGGCATAAGAAAAAAGAAGAAAATGAATTCAAACTTTTGATAATTGAAGATCATCCGATATCTCTCACGGATGTGCACGATTGAAGCGTGGGTCTGGCAGAAGAAGACAAAACCAGTCACATCATTGGAGGGAGATGGGGAGAAAGTAAGAGAGAGAATTTGTAACATCCGTTCGATGGGGAAGATCTGACGTACGCGATCGGTTTCAGATTTCGCGTGGCTGGAGTTTAAAAGGAAACATTGGATCCTTTGTTCATCTAATGGTCTAAAAGAAAGCTTTTCCTCTATTTAATGCCATCCTCTGAGAGCCATCTGATGGACATCATATCCAATGGACTCTATTAAAAGATTCTCAATCTTGTGCAAGGTAAATCTCATGCTTTGGTTTGATACACCATCCAACAGTGCACAATTAAAGGCGCATGTGCTTCCTTCTTTCAAGCTCCACCATTGGATATCTTCAATATCCAAGGGCAGAGATCAAAATCAAACCAGCGACTTCGAATTTTGTGCTCCACGAAACCACCAAAGGAGGAAATTACGCTTTTTTCAGCACATTTTAGTTGTTTTGACTACTCCAAACCCAGGGAAGCCTAGGCCAAGCCTACTTGTTTGAGGCTCTAGACTGTGGCCACCACCCTGCTCTCATTGGTCCATCACTAATCACCCCTTAATAATCTAAAAGGCCCATGCAGGGTTCATTTTTTCCCCTAATGGGGGTATAGACTTTGTAGGTCCTATTAACCCCCCGCTAGAAACTCCCATGCGGAATACATTATTGTAGCCATAGACTACCTTACAAAGTGGGTAGAGGTCAAAGCCACAATGAAGAATGATGCTCAAACAATGGCAAAGTTCTTATTTGAGAATGTGTTCATGAGATATGGACTACCCATAGAGTTAGTAAGTGATAGAGGCACACACTTCTTGAATGAAGTCATTGAAAATCTTCTCCAAGAATTCTTGATGATACATAAGAAGTCTGCCCCCTATCATCCACAAGCTAACGGACAAGTTGAGAGCACAAATAAGATCCTATGTAATGTATTGACAAAATTGGTGAATAACAAACACTCTAATTGGAACAAACAACTTCATCATGCTATTTGGGCTTACCGAGTTGCCTATAAAACGGTACTCAATGCCACCCCATTTTAGATGGTCTTCGGACAAAATGCTTTGTTGCCATTGGACTTCCTCATACCAACTTTAAAAGTGGCACAAGAGCATGACTGGAATGGACACGAGTTAGGTGAGACAAGGCTACGAGCGGCTGTAGGCATCTATGCTACAAAGAAAAGGCAAAAGGCATACTTCAATGCACATATCAAAGATAAAGGCTTGAAAGAGGGAGACCTAGTGTTGGTTTATACACTAAAGCAACATGCCCATAAATTGGAAAAAAGAGGATATGGACCCATGATCATTAATAGAATTTCCACTAGTGGTGCAGTTCAATTGGCCACACTAGAAGGTGATATCTTGCCAAACTATATCAGTGGTTGTCGAGTCAAGCTATATCAAGAACCTCTTACAGAGGATATGCTACAGAGACTCAACATTGCTAAGAAGCGAAAAGAAGAAGAGTTAAGGGTTAGAGAAGAAGCACAGGCAGAAGCTAGGGAACACATTAGGAGAAATAAGTTAAGATGCCTAGGCCTAGATACCAATCTTGAGGCCCCAAGATACCACATGGCCATGTGTCAAACATCTAGTGCAATTGCTTCTCGAATAATTGATCGACGTCCCTTTGTGAACATCGCGGTAGGACAAGGGAAGAAGGCAAGGACTGTGAAAGCTTTGGTTGAGTCAAGTGCAGCAACCAGTCCAGTTAGACTTTCATACTGCCAAGACCTGCAATTGAACATCAAGGCCATAGAAGCTTATCTCATAGGTTTGGGAGGTGTGGAAAACCCTTGTTTGGGCGAGGTAGAGCTTCCCATCTACCTTCAAGGTGTTCCAATAAAAGTCAAAATGCTAGTGTGTCACGATGAGGACCTTACGGAATCACTTGTCCTAGGTCAAGACTGGCTTTAGGACCATGCAGTCAACTTAAACCTTAGAAGTCAAATCCTTCAAGTTTGGGCACATGACCAATGTATTACATTAGAATTAGACAATTGCATGCTCACAAATCCAAAGGTCACACATTCTCTTAGTTCTTCTGAAACTAATCTTCATAAAGAAAATGGTGTGTGTGTCAATAACCCTATGAAGCAAAAGGACTCAATCATGGAAGCACAAGCTCAAAGACCAGCAAACCTCTCTTCTTCTTCACATACTAATGCAAGTGTAACTCGACCAAAGAGGCCAGCAAAAAAGGCATCTGTTATATCAACTAGACAGACAAAATTCAAGAAGAAAGAAGCTTAGGGCATGAAGCAAATTTGGGTACGAAAAGGAGAACAACCACCAGATTTGCCACAACCCTTCCCAATGAGGCAAACCAACCATGCTAAAGAATCACCAAGCAACGAGGACCAGCTCAATCCTATGGTCGTCAACAAATTTGGGTATCAAAGCAATCGATGGAGGCTGAACATAAATACGTACAAATTTGGGTGCCAAAGAAATTAGCTGTAGCTCAACCAGGGCGATTGCAAATGTGGGTACCCAAGGCACTCTTACATGCACAAACACCACAAATCTCCCTCACAAGAAAAGTCTCCACAAAGAAGCCAAGGAGAAGCAAGGGTCAGCACCAAGCACCAAGAACCAACATCGATCAACACCATCTCTTTGACAATAATAAAAAGACAACCATCCAGGATATGGGTTTGGAAGCCAAAAGTACCAGCAGCTTCCACAACACCAACAAGCCGACCACGGTGGATATCAAATTTTAGAAACCAATCCAAAATGAAAGGGCCAGCAGTGATCTCCACAGGGTCACATACCATTCTTAAATGGATCCCTATAAGGAGGATTGCATCATTGCAAGATTCAATCGACACCTCCAAACAAAGATTGCATCAAGTCTACAAGTAACATCAAAAGCCTCGACCAGCAACAATCATGTGCCTTTGGCATAACCTTGTCTTTTGCACCATTCAGGTCATGCATTTCCAAAGTATGCATTAATATAGGGCCTCCTTACGCGGCCGTGCACAGACACGATCGAGAATCCCAGGCACATGAGATACACTTGACATATGTAAATATTTTATTGATACTAACATCTTTCTTCTTGTTTTGTGACCTTGTTCCAAAAAAAAAAGAGAGAAAAAAGAGAATGAAACGAGAAAGGAAAGGACGGTGTGCTTGAAGTAGCTCCAATGGGACCCATCAACAAGGACATCCATCAACAACGGAAGATACGTCTATGGTCAATCACCATGCTGGAGCACACCACGAAGAGATACATAGTGATGGACATTTGAACATGGTAAGAACTGCCTACTTCGACAATATGATAACCATGATAGAGTAGGAAACCTCTTCGCCAACATACCCTTGAGCACTTAGCTCAAAACCCAACTTCTTGCACCATAATTCTTCCAATGCATTTCCCAAGTATGCATGCATAGGGCTACATTACACTGCCGTGCACAAGGCACTTTCTTCTTCCAACCCATGCACTAATGCACTTACCCATCAGTCGTTATGGGTCACGAGTACTTGGTATGGAAAATAGGGAAGACATCTTTGGAAGAACCAGAGGACATCAGGGTGACAACAACAAGAGCAAGGAAGCAATCCACCACGAGAGTTGCTCATAATCAACATTGACAACCTCTTTTGAGTAGATCACAATTTTCGAAAGCTCACAAAGACACCATCAAGCTAGAATCCAAGGAAGAAGTCCATACAAAGGTAGCAATGACAAAATGACAAACCAGACAACTGCCCAAGCTACAAGTAGCAGTTGGACCACTCTTGTGGATACATGATGGACACTATCTCTCAACACACTACATGGAACAACCACTACAACAAGGGTCTATCTGGGACGACATACTCTAGAGGGGGGGAGTGTTGACAGTCAAGGCCACACACAAGCAGCAAAGCGCATCAATGAAGACGAGACACAAGAACAAGGAGCAAGTAGGGAGCTCCAAGAAGCACATGTCAAATTTTCAGAAGGAATCCCTATAAATATAGTGACTTTTGTCACTAAAAACCATTGTAAATACCATTTTCCATTTTTACAACTCCATTTTGTTCAAGCCGAGGAGTCCTCAAGCTTGAGGAGTATTAGAAGTAACAACCTACCAGTTTTCATAACTTTTAGATTCCGTTTGAATCCCCAAATAAGCCTTGGAACCTAATTTTTAACTAGGTCGGACACAAGGTCTGGGCAAGGCCAAAACCACTCAAAAAACTATAAAAAGGGCTGGAAAGCTCATTTGAGGGGTTAGCTTGTTGTAGATTTCAGCTTTGTAATAGAGTTCTGTTATAATCGAAGTCCTTCCATTGTTCCGCTCTTTGTTCTTACCTTGTGTGCATGTGTGTGTGTGTGTATGTGTGTGCATGCTTGTGTGCTTTCACTCACTCACTTGTGCACTTGACTTGCTCTTGGTCTTCATACTGGTCCTCACGTCTCCGCGGATTGACATTTATGAGGTGTAGCTCCTCACATTGGTACTTGCCATTGTGCTAGAGTGACAAAGGGGAACTATCAACCTTGGAGATCTAGGGTCTCCAAATACCTTATGCAAAAGGGCCTTTGGGGACTGATTAGTGGATACCAAACTTTGATATGTCTTCATGCCCTTGAACTCTTCTCCTCCATACCTACTTAATTTATGATTAACCTCCAAAGGTGTGGTTGAAGGTTTACAATTCTCCATATTAAACTTCATCAAAAGATTCTTCAAATATGTTTCTTGTGTAGCATACACTCCATGTTGAGTATATATAGTTTCCATCCCTAGAAAATCAAACAAATTTCCCAAATCACGTATCTTGAAATCCTTTTCCATTTTCTTCTTGAGCTCCTTAATTCCTTGAGCATCTGTACTTGTGATAATAATGTCATCAACATAAATGCACACATAAATGCATCTATATTCATTTGCTTTCACTAGCAAACTACTATCTGCCTTTGAAGCTTGGTATCCAAGTTCATTGAAGAACTTGACCAGTCAGTAATTCCATGCCCTTGGAGCTCGCTTTAAGCCATGCAAAGCTCTCTTAAGATTGCAAACATAATCTGATCCATTTGACTCTTTGAAACCCTCTGATTGCTCCATGTATACTTCATTTGCAATATATCCATTTAAAAATGCATTCTTTACATCTAATTGAGATAGCTTCCAACCTTTACGTATAGCAATAACAATTATAGTTCTGATTGTAGACATCTTAGCCAATGGACTAAAGGTTTCATCATAGTCCACTCCATGTGTTTGGGCATATCGTTTGACCACAAGTCTAGCCTTGTATCTAGAAACTTATCCATTTGCAAACCTCTTTGTCTTATACACCCACTTGCATCCAATTACCTTCTGATTCTTTGGTCTTGGCACCAATTCCCATGTCTCATTCTCAAGTAGAGCATCATAGTCTTCTTTCATTGCCTTTTCCCAATTTTCCTTTCCTTTGGCTTCATCATATGTGGATGGTTCTTCCTCTGTCTTCACAATGTAAGCAATGCCATAATCTTTGGTTGTCAAGAAAGAAGTATCATAACTATACTTTGATAGGTTTTTTCTTTCTCTTGATAATCTTCTAATATTTGCACTCCTTGAAGTCTCTCCTTCTTTTTGTTTTCGATCAAACCTTGGTCTATCTTCATAATTGTCTTGCATTTCATTTCTACAAACATAATCATCAATATCTTCTCATATACCTTCATCTTTGACTTTCCTTTCCTTTTGATTTCTTCAAGATTTGTGCATACAAGCCATGTGCTTTACTAATCAAATGTGACATCTCTTGAAACAAGAAATTGTTTTGTGGATGGGCTCCACAACCTATATCCCATTTGTCTATCATCATACCCAATGAACACATACTTTTCTGCGTTAGGTTCTAGCTTATGTCTCAATTGAGATGGAACATAATCATATAGCAAACATCCAAATATTTTGCAATGATCAAGAGTAGGTTTCTTACCCCACCATGCTTCATAAGGAGTCCTTCCCTCCAAACCTTTGCAAGGCAACCTATTCACAAGATAAGTTGTAGTATTAATTGCTTCTGCCGACATATAATTAGGACACTTCTTTTCCTTCATCATTGATCTTAAAAACTCTACAAGAGTTCTATTTCTTCTTTTTGCAACTCCATTTTGTTGCGGGAAGTACTTGCTAATCACTTCTCTTTTTATACCTACATTCCACATATAATCATCAAATTCCTTAGAGAAATATTCTCCCCCTCCATATGATCTCAATCTCTTGAGCTTTTGTATTGTAATTCTTTCAACATAAGCATGGTAGCGTTTAAATGTCTCAAACACTTCAGATTTATCCTTGATTACATACAGAGTGATCCACCTAGTTGCATCATCAATAAACAACACATAATACCTTGATCCGTTTATGATATAGTCCTTTGAAGGACCCCACACATCTGTATGAACCAATTCAAGCATATTTGAATACCTCTATTCTTGCTTATTATATGATTTCTTGTGAGCTTTACCTAGTTGACAAGTTTCACATTTGTATATCATATGTTGACCTTCAATATTTGGTAGACAAAGCACTGCACCATTCTTTGTCATCTCTTTTATTCCCCTTTCATTAAAATGTCCCAACCTCTTATGCCATAGATCTAATTCTCACATCTTTTGACTTCCATAAGTAAATAATGCATGTCCCACATTACCTTGGACTTTGAGAGTGAATAATCTTCCTTCCTTTTTTCCTGTAACAATGCTTTTATATCCTTGACTTGGATCTTCAACATAAACACCATTACTTGTAAATTTGACTTCATATCCCTTCTCAACAATTTTCCCTACACTTATTAGATTTTTAGGAATTGTTGGAACATAAAGTACCTTGATCAGAAGTGTGCTTCTACTCTTTGTCTTTACTGATCCAATGCTTTCAACTTTGTGTTTGGTGTTGTCTCCTATTTGAACTGTATGTCCATTCACTTTAGCTTCCATATCAATCATTAAGGAGATATTGCCACTCAGATGATTGCTACATCCTGAGTCAATATAAAACACCATTTGATCTTCATTGATTACTTCATGTGTTGCATTCAAGATAAGAGTCAAGTCTTCCTTCTGATCTAAAGCATAATTGTAATAGGTGTTGTTGTAGGACTGAGTTTGGAAATTCCTTCCACCTCCTCTAGAAAATGAAGTCCTACCACTTCTTCCTCTAAAATTGTCTCTTTGATTTCTACCACCTCTTCCTCTAGGACTGAAATTCTAATTATGACTTCCACCATTTTGATTATTATACGAGCAATCATTTTCCAAATGATTTGTTCTTCCACAAATCCAACAAGCTTTAACATTTTCTTTATTCTTACCTCCTCTACCTTTACCTCTGAAACTCATCTTTCCTTTCATGAATTTTACTTGGCTTGAAGATCCTTCTTCATCATTTGATTGCTTGCCTTTAGAATTCTTCTTCTTATCTTCTTTCATTCTCTCCTTTAATGTCCTGCTCAAATGTTAGCATATGTCCTAGCAATTGATTAAGATCAAGAGTAAAATGATCTAATGATACTTTTGTAGACAATATGAAAGGCTTCCACTTTTCATTCTGTGTGGTAGAAGATAATAATTTATAACCATGTAAATGATACTCCTAGCCTGAGCATCTTTCTTCATCCAATTCTTCAACTGTGAAAGTTCTGCTCTTGTTGGAACACTTAGATCCTTAAACTCATGCTTTTTTTCTTCTCCTTCCATCCTCATAGACCATGTTGGGTAGTTCTCTCTATCTAGCTTGTCAATCTGCAAGGTTTCTCCCATCTCTTGACTTCTATATCTGCAATTACTAAGATTTATGGTGATATAATGTACCTTTGATATGAAGCTTTAATCATTCTTGATCCTTTGAACTCATGCTTTATTCTTCTTCAGATTTTCTTCAAGACTTTAACCTTTGCACCTTCAATTCACAAGATCTTTCATATCTGCAATAGTTAGGGTTCTCCTTGCTTCTTCTTCACCTTGAAACTCCTCTATATCAAGAATAAACCAAAATTTACAAAAACTTTACATTATCTTTCACCTTTGCGCAACCATAATAATCATTAGTTCTTCAAAAGAACCATTTGATCACTTAGATCAAACCTATGTCAGAAGAAATGGCAACTTTGAGCTGATCTTTGTGTGGTTTTTCTTATTTCAAGTTAATATAGAATCTTGTGCCCCTCACATCAATTTTTATCTCTATCTTACAACATGTCTTTTCAATATGTTTTAACCATGTATGGAGGTTTTTCCATGGTTTTTACTAGACAAATGATTTGTCTCTTTAACTTCTTCTCCATACCCTAACCTTTCCATTTTTCTTTGGTACCACCACTATAGGGGATATCCACTCTATGTGTTCAATTTCATAAATGAATCCAACTCTTAACAACTTATCAATCTCTTCTTTGATTTTGGAAGCATAAATGTCATTGTATGTATAATGTCTTTGTTAGTGGGTTTAGAGTTAGGAGCTATGGAAATTCTATGCACACAGATATTTGGATCTACTCCCTTTAGGTCCTTATAATTCCAAGAAAACATTTCTCTATATTCCTTTACTAATGCTACTAAAGCTTCTTGCTCGTCCTCTTGAGCATCACTCACCATGATTATTTTTCTTTGTTCTCCTTTCTCAATTGTGACAAGGACTTGTTTTACTTGTTTTTTTTTCCATAAGATTGATCTTGTTTTTTTTTAATCCATTCATCCTATGGTTTACATACTAGTCTTTGCATCTCTTGAGGGATGTTTTAGATGATTTGAGCTTCTCGTTTAGATGGTGGTATGCTTTGGAAATAGGAACTTATTGTTTTAGTACTTTTCGATGATGTCTGTAAGCCATTGTTCTTGTCCATTAGATAGCCCATTTTTATGCATTTATTCTCCATAGGGAGGTTTAACATGGTTTAAGTAGTTTGCTTAACTATTGTATGCTTTAGGAATAGTAGTTTAGTTCTATAAGTGTTTGAAGATATTCGTGAACAAGTATAGTATGTTTGACACTGATATGAAATGGGCATCACTAGAAAACATGTCCCAATGTGTGTATCATAAACACCAAGAACTCCAAAATCCAAAATTTTTTGCTTCCAATGTGATCTTGCTTAAGCATTGTTAATAAAATTGGTGACTCTCCTTATACCACCTTTGTATATTTGGAATTTCTGATTACTATATAATTTAAATGATGTTAGACCTTGTAAAACTAAGGTTCAGCTTCAGTATTTCAAGTGTTTATGGGAGTGTTTTCCACATGGACACAACACAATTCTTGCGCTTTCAGAACCATACTATATATTCACACATAAGATTAGAATTATTTCTCATTCATGAGGTCTTGCTTTCCAATGCAAACAAGAACAAGCGTTTGAGAGAGAATAATAAAAATAATATAAATTATAAATAAATAAGATTTTAAAAATCAAGATCCAAAAAATAAAAAAGATAAAGAAAATAAGAGGTGAGAAAAGATAAAGAATGAGAAGTTGTTTCCTAATTTTTAAAATGTACAAATTGAGGGTTCCATTTAGAATCCGAAGCTTGTTCCATGATGAGACAACCTTGAAGCATGTTTGCTACTTCCCATTGGGAACACACAAGTCCAAATGGCTCTTGCTCATTGGGTCACAACAATGTGCTCCACTGCCCAATGTGCACCCAAAAGAAGGGACCCAATGTGCATCCAAAAGAAGAGACAATTTTACTTCGAGTCTTAAACTAATAACTTCGTTATGGAGTGTTGTGGGATCCTAACACTATCAATTGATCGCTTTCAAAGTTAAAGGGTCATGCTACTATCATTCTTCAACATATTTTCATGCTCTTCTAACATTCAAAAGCTTCTTTGAGTCTCTTATGCTTCATCCAATCACTCCTTCTCCCATGAAAAACATATGAAAAACATGATAAGTTGGTGAGGATACTTAGGAATGAAACTCTAACTCCTAAAGCTTCAAATAGGTCCCTCCCCATGGAAATGAGACCATCAAGAGATAGTGTAACCCCATGGAATCATGTATGACAAATAGAAGGTGTCATGAGCTCTTACTTTCCCTCGTGCAATGAATCTCTCATGTTATTGAGATTCAAGATCACTTTTGGTTCATACAATGTGTATGATGGTGTTCTAACCATTTGGTCTAGATTTTGACTGGACGCAAATTTGGGCATTATGACCCCAAGATTGATTGGACCCAAATTTGAGTATTATGACTCCAAAATTGAGTGGATCCAAATTTGAGTATTATGACTCCAAGACTTTTTCACCCTTTTTAGTACAAAAAATTTGGAAAGCAACCACTATGGAGGGGTCAGCCCTATACATATGTTGTATATGGATTCCATATGGATATGTCGAGCCTATGGAGGCCTTGAACCACGGACATCCTCACAGCCCCTTGACTTTTTCACTTTTTGAGAAGAAATAACTTTTGAAGGAATTTCAGTTCACCTTGAACACATTTCCGTTTTCAGTTGAAAAGAAACGCGCCAATGATGAAGTGTTTTATGGATAGCAGAAAAGAGTGAGCACTGTTCAAAAAAATGACGCTGCATGAGCGCACCTCTTCATTCTGGGTGCGCATCCAGTGTTCCACCTTTTCGTCGATGAAGGATATTTTTCCCTTGTTTTCTGCCTCTGTCAGGTGGGCGATGACGATGATGCAGACATAGTGCCGACGCCGCCTGCCCGTAAAATACCCACATCTGTCTATTGTTCCCAGACATACGGCTTCTTTCTCCGTATAAGATCGTTCAATCATGGCGAACCTTGTGCGTATGATCACCCGCAAGATCGTGGGAGCTCCCGCAGCACAGTCTTCCCCTGCTCCTGCACCTCCTCCACAGGCCCCGAAGGTGCAACACCATCTTTTTCTGTTGATATTATTTTTCGCTTTTCATCTACCGGCATTGAACAGGAGCTTTCAGTGCCCCTTTTGTAATGCAAGCTTTGAAAGAGTTTCTCTCTCAATTCTCATCCTCTGTTGAAGGCACTGAGTTTATACGCCCAAAACGTCAGAATGAAAGGACGAATTAGACATTTATGCTAATATTTCTAGCATTAATCCAGAAGAATTCGACGCAAAAGGTTTATGATGTGTTCACTATCGTTGTTTATTCCGAGCTCAGCTATTTTGTTTTAGTTATTAAGTTGAACAGATGCAAGGTGCATGTATATCAAGAAATGGCTTAATCTGTAGAGCATGTACTAAGCTCTTTAATTCATACATTAGAAAATTAGCTTCGGTGTTTTGAAGTTGTCACCGTCTGTGAACGAATGATCATAATAAACTGTTATAGATTTCTGTCACAAATGATTTTGCAGATCTGGTATGACCATTGCTCAATATCTGATTTTGAGCTTGGAAAAATACTTGGGGCTGGAAGCTTTGGGAGAGTTTCAGTGGCTAAACATAAAGAAACAAATCATGTATGTGCAGCAAAGTCGTTAAACAAAGCCAGTATTCTCAAGTCCAAACAGGTTATTACATTTCTTTTTTATCGATTTGATTCCTGCATTTCACCCCCTTCTTTGCATGAGAAGAAAATTTTGAAAGGCGTCCACTGTGGGGTTTGAGCTCGGTAAAGCGCCCTCTACTAACATGCCATCACTTTTTGACAGATGCATTATCCCATTGTGCCGAATCTTTTTTCGCCATGTTCACATTTTTACTTCATCTAAAGGGGAGTAAGACTTTAGATACAAGGAACTTCTTGCTTTGTTTGAATCATACTGAAACATACGGAGGTTCTCAAAGAAATATTTTGGAACTTTGGACAGTTGATGCTCTCTAATTCAAAATATAAAATGTGTTTTCCCGTGCTTCTATGCTGTTTCCATGAAGGCTTGTGTGGCGAAAGAAATATGACAGAAAACTAAATGGCGTTACCACTAGCCCAAATGTTATAGGAGAATTTTTGTTATCTGTATTTATTATATGATGGATTTAAGGGAAAAGATGAAAGGGATTAGTGAAATTAGATGAAGAGTCTCCTCGTACTTGCAATGCAATTCGTCGTTCGCTCACATGAGTATTCTACAATTAATTCTTGTTCTCTTTCTCAAATATATATATATCTGCATCTCTCTCTCCATCCATATATATATATATATATATATATATATATATATATATATATATATATATATATATATATATATATATATATATATATATATATATATATATATATATATATATATATATATGTGTGTGTGTGTGTGTCACTCTCCTACGATCCGTATCTCCTCTTTAGTCTTTTTTCTAGTAATATGACATATCATTCCCACAACACACACACAACAACACACACATGGAATCAACAGTATCTACAAAATATATATATATATATATATATATATATATATATATATATATATATATATATATATATATATATATATATATATATATATAGAGAGAGAGAGAGAGAGAGAGAGAGAGAGAGAGAGAGAGAGAGAGAGAGAGAGAGAGAGAGAGTTAGTTAGTTAGTTAGTAAGTAAAGAGGAGATATGGGCCGTAGGAGAGTGGTAGTCTCCTTACACCTCGCGCAAGGTAATTATTGACTATACACTGTTTACGACATTTGCAATAGTCTATGCTTCCTATGCCCTAAAATGCACTGTACGTCAGCTTGAATTTTACTTTTGCATGATTCCCATGTAAAGTGTGGGAAGGAGGAGAAGGCATTCAATGCACCCTTGATAAGAGGGCATAACGAGGAGGATCTTCTGTAGAGTGGTGGTCTCGCTGCAGCCTTGCAAGTGTGGCAGACACCCTGGTGGTGGGAGATTCTTGTCTCTATTCAGGTTCCTCTAGAGCTCCTCCAGTGCATGGTACTGCCCTGATGAGGTTGATGGGGCTAGTCTTCTGCCCGGTCCTTTCTACTGGACACTCTTCCTCGGCAGTTAGTTGTATTCTACGTAGTCCATTTACCTTTGGATTATCATCTCCTCATATTGTGCTGTCAATTCCCCCTGCCATTTGTTCTTCTCCTGTTTGACTCCATTCTCTCTTGTGCTGTATGACAGAGCAACAGAGCAGTTAAGCTAAGTGCTCTTCTTTTTGTGTCCTTTTTGTTAGTATCTTTTTATTTCTCTGTCTTGCCAGTACCTACACAGTTTCTGTAATATCCTTGAGTTTGCTATTTCTATTCTCATCACCTCTATTCCTCAACTGTCAGCCCCGATCAAACCACCCTACAACATCAACAGTATGGAGCCTTAATCTTTAGTGTTTGTTGTGGGCTACATAGTTTTCATGGAATTTCAGTATGCTTCAGATCTTTTGGAAAATTTTTAAGCATGATCATCTTTTTCTGCATTTTATTGTATCAGTCCAATGTGCTCGTGGAAACTTCCATCTTCCATTTGACTTTTCTGCATCATCTGGTATTAGCCGACTGCTATTTTCAGATCACATGCTTATTGTTAGTGGAACTTGATAGACTTCTATTGTTCTTAAATTCTATTTTCATCTTTATTCTTCAGAGTAGCAGGATATGCATCACATAATGGAATGAGATTTATCCAACTCCTGCTTCTAAATGAATGAACCAATGTAAAGTGCTACTTCTCTTTTCTTGACTTTGAAATCTTTATATGTTTGAAGTTGCTCTCTGCAGATGGAACATGTCAAGGCAGAAAAGAACAACCTTCAGAAGATTGACTTTCCTTTTATTGTAAATTTGCATGGTTGCTGCCAAGACAGAAATTCTGTGCACCTCATTATGGAGTATATCAGTGGGTAAGTCATAAAGCTATGTCCATCTACAATGTATAATGACAATTCTTGGTATTCTGGTTGTTCTCAGTTATTATTTCTGTTACAGTGGAGATTTTTTTGGATATCTGAGAGGCAAAGGAAAATTTGATGAGAACACAGCTGTAAGGCTTGCAGTTTGCCAGTTCAATTAAGTCGCGATGATCTTGTAGCTATTTTTTTTTTTTATGAGGTGGAAAATAATATATCTGTAATAGTACACTATTTTTTCCAGCGGTTTTATGCAGCACAAGTTCTGCTTGCCTTCGAGTACATCCACAGTATGAACATTATATATCGGGATCTCAAGGTAGACTCTCTTTTGGGTTTTCTTTACCATATTTCTGATTATGTTTGCCTTGACCTGCTCATCATTCTTCTAACTTAATATTACTTGGGCATGTTCATTAGCCAGAGAACCTTTTGCTGGATGAGAAAGGGAACATTAAGATTGCTGACTTTGGATTCGCAAAGAAAATTGAGCATAGAACATTTACATTGTGTGGTATATGTCTTGTTCTCTAGTTCATAAATGAAGAAGCTTAATGTGGTGTGCTTTTTCTTTTTATTTAATCATAGAAAAGACCATTGTTAACTTTTTCAACATTTGGAATTCTTATGTTTCCCTCAATTATTGGCAAAGGCTGACTGCTTGACTGCGTTATTGGGTGTATTCACTATAAAATATTCCTTTTTTTTTGTGGTTAAGCTAACAGGATCTTATGAATACACTCTTGATGTGTTTTTAACATGTGGATATCTAATTTTCAATTAATGCCGCTCACTAGTGTGGACAAAAGAAATCTATTATTTGTCTGGCAGCTGGCTGTCACTGGATCTCATTCATGTTGAATACTATTGAAATTATGTGTTTATGTGAAAAAAATCCTTTCATTAGTTGACAAAAAAATTGATAGAGACTAAAAGCCTTCTAATGAAAGTGCTTTTCTCGGAGAATCCCCGAATCAAATAAAAAATATGAGTCAGGATTCACAGCTCCTTGGGAGACAAAAGTAAAAGGGAAGAGCCAGCCAGAGTCTCAGATGTAGGCTCAGCAAGATTTCTTGAGTATGTAGCATGAGCTGTGAGTCACTTAAATTTCCTACTCATATTTTGCTTGATGGTGAACATCAGGATGCTTCAAACATTGCTAAAGCCCTCTACTATAGGTGTGAATCTTCGCTTGTTAGCAATGGAGCAATCAGCATGCTGCACATGCAAATAGAAATGCTGTGGGTGAACTGAGAACTACCATATGATGCAGAAATGATTCTGAAATAGGCCCAAAGTCTGTCCAGTAATAGATTCACAAGTCATCAATCTTTAATCTCAGCTGAGTAATTTTATAAGAGAGGGGGAGGGGGAGGGAAAGTTTTTTCATCTCTCTCCTTCTGCACTCTTCTCGTCGTTGTCGCTTTTCTCTTCTAAAGGCGCATATACAGCAACAGTAAAAATAAATAAATAAATAAAAAATAAAAGATAAAAGAAAGGGGAAATTGTTGTCAAGCCTTTGTTGTAGAAGGACAGGTTGGATCAGCCCCAATGAACTTGGCACTGATCAACAACCTGGATACTCATGGTGTATCATGGTCCTTGTCAATGACTTCGTCCTTGTTGACAGCCTTGGTCCTAGATGACAACTTTCTCCTGATGGAAAATCTTGGTGACTACAACCAAGGTCATCATCGACAACTCTTCTTGGCCACTCCTCTAGCTAACCCAAGCCTGTGTAGAACAAAACATCATCATATGGACCTCTAGCTCGTTGATGCTGTATGGTAATGCAATGGACAACCCTAGGTGATAGTGAAAGGAGGGCATAGATATTGGCGCCATCCAGCAAATATTTCTTAGAGATATTGATGTTACTTGAGGCATTCATAAGATATCTATGAACCATGCTCAGAAGAAAATGATAGATAGATCAAGGGAGTGGTGTGCCTGCTTGAGTCATTTCTTAAGAAACTCTTTGGCACAGTAATTATCAATACCTGTAGCTGCGAGGAGCTGTGACCATTGGCCTTTCTCCTTCTGGTGCTCCTGGTCCTGAGCTCAGTCTCTTTTATCGAGTTTCCTCTGGGAAGGACTCCTGCAACCAAAAGAGAGATGTCTTTGATATCATGCCTGGGCTGTCCCTAAGAGCATACCTTGGCAACATAGTCGAGGGGAGTATGCACAGGGCAGGTGACAGCAAGTTGGATGCATCTGAATGGGAGTGGCATTTTAAGCCAGATAGGTTTATATTTGAGAGTGGTAAAGATTATTGCTTCTAGAGGTTTTACTACCCTAGAAAGCTGTGTTTTACTACCCTTAGTGGATGGCAAGCTTCCCCTCCTCTTCCGCGCCTCCCCCCCTTTCCCTGCCCCTCTCTATCTCTGATCACAGAATATGCTTCTGTTTGATGGAATTTTTATCCTGTAGATTACTTAAATTTTCTCCTGAATGTCATATGCTTAATTTTTTCCCTATCTATGATCTGATTGGCCTAGTTCTTGTATTTATCTCTTACCTTTGGCCTTATGCTCTCACGAACTTCGACTCTGGGAATTTCAACACAGTGTCAATGACCTTGCTGATATCTCATTCATGGAATATTTTCTACAAATTGCTCTATAGATTGGCTTTTTTCATGATTTCGACTTTTTTTTTGTAGGGACACCTGACTACCTGGCACCAGAAATACTTTTAAATAAAGGCCATGGGAAGCCTGTAGACTGGTGAGGATATCTCAAAGAATACTGTGATACATAACATCTCTTTCCTGTCATTCTACTAGTTTAATTGAAAATGAAAGAAAGAATGCCACCACCATTCTACTAGTGTAACCGAGCATGAAAGAAAGAATGCTACCATTTCTTGTGGTTTTCCAGTTGAAATTTCAATAATGTGGACTGTATGATCATATATTATGTGACATGCATAAAGTGCGACAAGGCATATCCATAGTTCAGTCATAAAATGGATTAATATTTTCCCTATAGAACAACTAGTTTGTGTTACTAAATATTGTTGTAAATATCTCAAGTTATATTAACTATATGTGCTAGACATATGTTACATGATTCTTCAAGACATGTATGTATACATAGGTATACATGTGTACGTGCATGCATATGCACATGTGTACGTGCATGCATATGCACATATGCACATGTGTGTGCACACGCGCGCGCACACATACACGCACACATACACACACACACACACACACACACACACACACACACACACACACACACACACACACACACACATTCACAGTTTTTTAATTGAAAGGATCTGATGATAGTTCAATTCATATACTGCTGAAGGAGGGTGATTCCAGTTTCATATCCATGCCTAGTGCAGGTGGACATTTGGAGTGCTGATCTATGAAATGCTTGCAGGGTATCCTCCTTTCTATGATGAAGGTACGAAATTCATGATATACTTAGTAAGTAATCCTCGATCATGCTGAGAAAATTTGTAATACTGAAGGATTTTCTCATCGTCATCAGAGGTTACTGGAACTTATCAGAAGATATTGGATGGGAAGTTGGTTTTTCCTGGCCATTTTTCGAAGAAGTAAGAGAACTCAACTATTCATAGTAATTGAAGTGGCATTCTAATACTCGACTAAGTATTTGAGCATATCTGAATCACGAATCTAAACATGAATCTTTTCACACTATATAATGAATTACATTTATAGTGGAGCAAGCAACTGGATGATTAATTCAATACCATGACAATGTTTTGATGTACGAAAAGATTGTTTTATGTTACTCCTTTTCTGGCACGCAAATACAAACATTCCATTGCCTTGCATTTAGATTCACTGAACTTTAAGGAATAGTTCCTCGTATATGTTCTTACATCTACAGTATTTTTACTACTATTGTCACTATTATTATTGCTGTTCTTATTATCATTGATATTGTTGTTACAATTATTTGTAGAAATATAAACTTTGTTAGTTAGAATCTGCCCCAAAACCAAAAAGTGACCAAAAGCTACAACCTGTGCCACAAGGGTGGTCGACTCCTTGGAACCCTTGTTGCATTTGGTCTAGCAACACCTAGTACCTAGCAATCATGACGACCTTCCACGTTTGAATCACTTGTTGAACCTTGCTCTTTCTTCTTACCGTACGATCTTTCAGATTTACCTTTTGGCAACTTACACGATTGTACTTTGTAGATAGGATGACTTCATAACTTAAGAAAGGTGATTTTATGTTACCATGGGTGACCACCAATTGTTGGGCAGCCACCACGTGGGCAACCATCCGGTTGTTGGGCTGCCACTATGGGTGACCACCTAAGTGTGGGGTAGCCACCATGGGTGACCCCCTTATAGTTACGCACAATTCGGCACAGCAGGGAATACCACCCAAGCACCAGTAGGGGCTGGATAGAAATACAGGGCCGTCACAATTAGTCTAGAAGAGTAGTAGTGACTATCTTTCAATAGAAGGACAAATCAGGAAGGCTAATTAGGTCTTAAAGGATATGTTAAGGGCACATATATTAGAGGAGAGGATAGAATGGGATAGATGTGACTACGATGGATGAGAAGATGGTTAGCGTGCTTCCTTCTAAGGTGGATTATAGCATACACCCAATAACTCCCAGTTCCATATATGCCACATAACTATCCCATAATTATTTGAGAACCATGGAGATATGTAGAAGATGATGGAAATTACACATATGCTTCACTAAGTTATAGCATCTCTTGAGAAAACATATCTAATCCCTGCCCATAGTAAGAATGGAAAGAACTCAACTTGAGTTATCAATAAAGGTGAAATCAAGCAAGCAAGATTGGCAGATTGTTGATTAGGGTCAAGGCATAAAGTTTTAAATCTGCTAGATGCAATACCAAAGTAATTTGGCTTGCTAGAGAGGACCTCGAATGTTATAGCCAAAGTGCCATATGTCTGGATGAAAGGGCCATGTCTCATGCACACAGATCACTTTGTTGTATGGTGTCACTTCAATAAATGATATTTGATGATGGCTTGATCTTGCTAACCAGTTTTAGTCTAAACATTTTGTAGATGTTATCAATTTTGCTTTCCTGAGGCATGAATAGAGCGTTGTATTGAGATAAGGGGAATGTCAGAGAATAGGTGCTCATTCTCAGTAGATTAAGGTTGAAACAATTTAGTTCAGGTTAAAGTCAGGAGAAAAGCTCAAAAATAAATTTTGCAGTAGTTTATTAATAATAATAAACTAAGGCAATAGGATTTTTAATGAGTTTCGCCACACCTTTTTCTCATAAGAAATGCATTAACCCTGCCTTTTAGATCTGCACTAAAATTGTCTGATTGAAAGATAGTGTGAGGCCTATAAAGAAATCATTAGGGAGCCCGTATTGTCTTCTTTGGACTTATTAATCAAATACGCGTTCATATATTTTCTCATGTATTGATTTCAGTTACTTTAAGATATTGGGTGAACAAAGTCCAAAAGTGAGTCACTCAGGCTAAAGAAGCTTCCTTTGTTCGCTTTAGAAGCAGGAGATCGTTGAGGGTCTAAGTCCTAAGAAACTGTTCTTGTATCCACATGTACCCTTGTCTTGAAGCTCTTATCAATAGTCTTCCATCCATGTACTTCATCTGTATTTGGCCCATTAGTAGTCAGTTTATAGCCATGTTTTGAATAATTTATTAGCACTTGGATCACAAGAACCATTAAGTGTTTTGATACTTCAATTTGGTCCTAGTGCGAAAGGGCCCTCAGCCTGTCTTATTCTAACATAGGCTTTACAAAATCTCATGTTTAGCTTCTTTCCTTCCCCGCATAAGATCTTCTCTGCAATTTTTTATCTCTCCTCTTTCTCTCTTTAACAACCATCCACATAGGAGACTGCTCTTGGCACCGTGTAGACTAACCACATGAGATGATTGGATGTTGGTCGTATGTAGTCTAAGTGCTTATGTTTGCAAATAGACATTTGTATTGATCAAGCTGCTGCTTGTAATTTTCTTGCGTAAACTTTCACATGATGCTTTAAACTTGCGTTTAATGCTTCCACATAAACATCCTGGCATTTGCAATTGTTTCATGGGCAGCGTGCAATCCGCATTTAGGCTTAACCTTTTGCCTTTTAATAATGACCCTTTTTTCTTGAGCTTATCTTCCTATGGGCTTTATGCTTGATAACTTCTTTAAAGATAATTGATTTAGTGTAGAATATAGGCCCGTTTGCCATGTGGTTTTCTTTTTAAAGGTTAAAGCTTTTACATGAAATGTTGTGCATAGAATCCTGCTGATAGAACTGTGCTTTGTAAGATGCACAAGCAAAGGCTCCATATATAGTTGAAGCATACGTTTGTACTTGCTTGCACCTTACACCTATTTTGATGTATCACAGAATCATAGTTGTGAGTATGTGTTTGTAAATCACCTTTGTATGTGCTCGTGTGTACACCTATATATAGATATCTACATATGCATGCTTTCATGTTTTTGGCTGCATGTACATCTACCTGTGTGTTTACTTTCTTGATCAATTTCGACAACAAGATATGCATCATATGCATGATTCTGGCTAAATGCAAGCAAGGATGCAAGCTGAATGGAATGAAGTTTCAATCTTATTTCACAAACACTTCTGCATTCTTGCATGGTGCTATGTTTAAGTTTAAACTTCTTGAGTAAATATTTTTTTCTTGCTTCCTTTTCTCTTTTTAGTGCAAAAGACCTTATCCGGAAGCTTTTGACAGCAGACCTTACAAAAAGGTGAGATCATATCATTTTGGTTCCGTTTTTCTCAATTCCTAAAAATGCGTGTATGAAGAATTTTGACGTTTTTCTACTCGATTGTGTATGACACACATTATATCAGTGTTTTCAGACAAGTACAAAAAAGAAAGTCATTGAAAAGTATTCCTCCAACACGAAAGCATTGCTAAGTCCTCAAAACATTTGATTACTGGATTCCTGAATACAAAATTGAATGAACACTCTTGAGTCTCAATTTTTCCTATTTTCTTTGGTCTAAACTTCAATTAGTCAGGATGTTCAGGATGGAACCACACTTCACCGATGAATGCTTGATCATATGCATTTCCTGCGCATAAAACTTATGGACAAACTATGCTTTGAACTTCACCATGCAGTTTCAATGTATAGTATTATCTTCATACTCTACACACAAGTGGAGACTTAACTGATTGATTACTCTCATGTTGTGGTCCAGGATTGGTTGCTTGAAAGATGGAGTGAGTGAGATAAAGAACCATCCATGGTTTGCTGGTCTAAAATGGCAGGATATAATCTATAAAGTTCTCACACCTCCTCTGAAGCCAAAACCATTGGTAAGCTCAATTGGCAAAAGGAGAAAAAATCCTTCTTATACTGACTTTAAATACCTTTCTTTTTTCATCTCATTGCAGGCCTCTCCGGAAGACACTTCGAACTTCGAGGGCAGTGCAGTTTCTCCAGCGAAGGAACACTCTGTTCTTTTGACAGACGAGGAGCAGGAACTTTTTAGAGATCTGTAGGCTGTGCAGCAACATCTCCAAGTCTACTGCTTGTTAAGCGGCTAGGTCCAACCCGAATTGCACAAAAGGCATTAAGGACAAAGGAAATCATAGAGGGCATGTGTTGGCTGTATCACTCAACTGGAGTGAAAAGTATGCAAATCTCCTTGTGGTGATATCAGTGAAGAATTTCCTCATGCGTTTGACTACACATTGGAGGCAGCTGATCTATGCCTACACATAGAATGTTGATATCTGAGTCATCCCATTTTCAATCACATGGCATAATAATGAGACACAACTTCGCCTGGAAAAACAATATTACATGGCATAATAATGAGACACAACTTCGCCTGGAAAAACAATGACAATATTGCGAACATCGGATATTTTACAGTTGTGTTGAGATTTCACTGTTAATGTCAACGTTTTATGTTAGGCTTTGAAACTATCCTTGGAAAAAAAGAGCATTAATTTTAAAAGAAAAGAGAGATATAGCTCCCCCCAAAGAAGGTACCGGGCCACCCATCAAGATTATGAAAAGAAGAATTTTACATCTCGATCTGGGCGGCAAACAAAGAGGAGCTTTAGCTTTTTCTAGCTAAGTCCAGAAAAATTGTTACAATAAACAGTATGATCAAAGGATGGGGAATTCATAAACATCAGAAACCACCACCAGCATTCAAAGACAGGATCATATCCAAGCTGTAGGTAGCAGTCCAATCTTTTGTCAGCTCCCCCCAAAGAAGGTACCGGGCCACCCATCAAGATTATGAAAAGAAGAATTTTACATCTCGATCTGGGCGGCAAACAAAGAGGAGCTTTAGCTTTTTCTAGCTAAGTCCAGAAAAATTGTTACAATAAACAGTATGATCAAAGGATGGGGAATTCATAAACATCAGAAACCACCACCAGCATTCAAAGACAGGATCATATCCAAGCTGTAGGTAGCAGTCCAATCTTTTGTCAGAGTTTTGGCTAGTTTCCATAGCTTTCCTGACAAAATATTATTTTTATCTAGCCTGATTCTTTGCGTCTCCTGCTACAATCATAAGTAGCTTGCTACTATCATAAGTAGCTTGATTAACTCGACAGGAGAATGAGCAGGGATCTTGATTTCTCTTGTATCCTTTGGTAGAAGCCTTTAAGCACAAAACCATTTCCAGTCTCCTTGCGAAGTAGTGATTTGCATATCTTTCTCTTTGAAATGGCACCTTTTCCATTTGAGCTCAAATCTTGGGATCTAGTAACTTCTCATTTTGCAAAACCTGCAGACATGAGGGTTATATATTTACAAGGAATGCTTGTGCATCAAAGAAGCATTTATTACCTTCTTTCTAGATGTTCCATGAGGTCATATATCTAAGCATATTCCAAAGGCTAATCCCAGAATTTAAACTTCCACGAGAAGACTTCCCTGTTCAAGGGAACAGGGTCGAAATAAAAATCAAATATTTTTTCATCATCTAAGCAAGCAAAAAGTAACATCCTTACCCACACACCCTAGGCATCTGCCTCAAGCTTTGCCAAATTTGTTAGCCTTAATACCACAGACACAGATTTATCCGAAATAAGCCCTATGAGAGTACACAATTCAGTACAACTATGATATATTGAAGTATTTGTAAATCAACAAATCCATTGTCTTAGTGGTAACTCACTTTCTCAAAACCACTTGAACCTTTCATCAGAAGAGATGAATCGTTTCCATAATACAGTTATGAACGTCCATAGCTCTTTGCAAGCAGTACTAGAAGTCCTTAATGAATTGAAACTTTTGTTTGAACCTAGTGATATGTCCCATTAAGACACTTCACGAGCAGTTACATGAAGGTGAGACGGAACATGACTAATACGGTTGTCAAAGAAAATTTCCGATGCTTTCTATCAACCCGCTGCGAGTTTACATACTTCAATGACAAAGTGCTTTCCTAAGAGCAATAGTTTTAATTCCAAAAGATACCCATATTTTACAATCGCTAAGTTTGAAAGAGTGGATAATGACTTTGAAAGGAGTAACGAATAAGTTCTTGAAACCATACTGCTTAGAATTCAGTACCAATCCATCACAATCTCTTTTCATATTTATGTAAGAATGTCAAGCTCAACACATGAGTCACGTGCGTGAGTCATTTTGATCGGTCCACACAAATACAGTGTAAAGTTGGCTGATCCTTGTTTATGCTTACACCTACTTATTTAGTAGGTTTATAGCTGACATATGTATTTGAACTACTCTAGGTGGTGAATTAGTGGTGAGTTTTGGGGAGTGCAGTTTGCATCTTACTCTTGGAACAGGCCTAGGCACTTAAAAAAAAAAAAAAAAAAAAAAAAAAGAAATGGAGGTTCGGCCGAAGCCTACTCCCCCGGACTTTAACTTTGAAATTGCAACTGTACAGGCCTAGGCACTTGAAAAAGATAATCACAAAGATTCAACAATAGGGTTCAAAAAAAGATAATCACAAAGATTCAACAATAGGGTTCAATGTTCAGCTGTGCTTGACCTCAAACAAAGGCCTAGGCACTTGAAAAAGATAATCACAAAGGTTCAACAATAGGGCTCAATGTTCAGCTCTGCTTGACGTAAAAAAAAAGCAAAACACTGTAGACATCGAGAAAAATGTACAGGAGACACTTCAGATCAAGGAAGATATAGGAAGAAAAAACACACAACTACTCTTACAAACAAATGGAACTCATACAATTATAGGTAGATGGGAGTACAAGTACCTCCTTCCACACCAACTGTAAGGTTACCCACTATGCCAACACCTCTGGCAGAAATTACTTTATGTATAGGAGCAAGAGCTAGATGACTATATGCCTAAAAGACAAGAGATTGGACTAAACTTTCTATGCTAATCGTGGTTTGTCCATGTATGAAGTGGACATCCATTTATATAACCCTAGAAGTTTAAACTAAAACAACACACCATAGAAATCAAGAAATATATACAAGAGACACTTAAGATCAAGGGAGATATAGGAGGAAAAATACACACAACT